>OZ004698.1:50745636-51345636 GCA_963924545.1 Pogonocherus hispidulus
TTCTATAGAGTTCTATGAATACACGTTCATTGCCTTTTACTCTTGCCAGACGAGACTGTTACCATCAAGAAGTCATCCCTTAATGCCACTAAGGTTGGCCCTGCAGTCTCATCAGTGACCTCTATTGAGTATAACGGTCTCTCAAGAGTTCTGGGTACCTTTTACGATGATGAAAGTTACCCGAAAACCTTTTTAAATGATAATGAGCTCCACAGCTCATGAATACATGTCTCGATATCTGATTTGTACCTTCATTAACATTTATTTAGGAAAATCTGTGTCGAAGGCTACCGGGGTTTGGTGAAATGTTGGCAAGATGATAAATTTTTAGCAAAGGGACAGTGGTATCACTGAAATTTACGTTTTTTAAAATTCTGAACCTAAATATTGACTGAATTTGGGGTGGGGTCTATTTTGCATCACACCTGTCAATTTTAATGCACCTATCAAAGTTCTTACCCAAACATTTTTTAAAAATATTCTGCTTTCTGATTGACTATATATGTAATAGTTAAAGTGAAACAGAATAGACTCCTGTTAGTAAAATTAACTAGAATTCAATCAGCAACTAAGAGAGTCAATTTGAACATGAACTTTGAAGTATAAGGCAGAATGTAATTGGAATGCACAATACAAAACATAAAAGTGAAAAGATATTAAGCACCTGGGAGTAATGAATAATGGGCAAAACTTGAACCAAAAACTAAAACAATGTATATTCAAACAGGAAAGTTACTTAATGGCATTAAGAAAATTATACTAGGAGGGAATTGGATACATGAAAGGATCAAAGCTCAAATTTTACGGAAATGAATCATATAGAATTATTAGATAAAGAGGAAGAGAAATTATAGACTACATAAATGATGTGTCTATGAAAAATACTGATAAATGGTCCCCAGTAGGTCTTGATTAGCGGTAGATACAATAATATGGAACACAATCAGCTAAGACAGGTCTTGAAGAATGAATAGAGAACGAGCGTTTTATAAAAAGGTGTTTGAAGGAAAATACTTGGGAACAGTTAGGGGAGAATGCTTAGAATAACTTGGAAGAAGGAAGCCAGGAAAACAGCAGGAAAGAAAGGAGTAAATGTAGAAGAAAAATTATAGAGTACATATGAAAAATACTGATAAATAGTCCCCAGTAGGGGGTCTTGATTAGCGGTAGAGGCAACAATATGGAACAAAATTAGCTAAAACAGGTCTTGAGGAATGAGTAAAGAATGAGCGTTTTATAAAAAGGTTATGAAGGAAAATACTTGGGAACACTTAGGGGAGAATGCTTAGAATAACTTCGACGATATAAGCCAGGAAAGCAGCAGGGAAAAAGGTAGTAAGCCGTATAAGATATCGACTCTTAATACCTAGATAGAAAGCAGTAGATGAGTATATATATCTGGTCTTTAGATACTGAAGTAATACAGTACAAAACTTCCACAAAATTTGTTTAGATATATTTTACAAACACATTTTTAATTGAGGGACTTATAGGAGTGTTTTGATCAATGTGCAATTATTAACAAACAAAATTACTGTACTGTTTTGAAATCAGTTACATAAGTAAAATATAAACAACTCCCTAAAACTATAGTAAACGAACCCCCAAAAATTTAAAATTACATCGAAGTCCAATATCCACTGGGTGTAGACGCTAAAAAAACTAGATCAATTATGTTAAATACTACATGAAGGCAATTGCTAAAATTGCGAAACTTCATTTAATCATTGCAGTGCGGAGTGAGGAGAGAATAAGGGTGCGGTAAGTCCACAATATACGATAACAATCTGTTAATGGGTAAAGTTTTGTCTGTTTAAATAAATATGTTTACTACTAGGAATAAAAACTTTGTGTTTCGTGAAAACAGGAAATTTAAGTTTCAGAGGTTTGCCAACGTTTCCGATATAATTTGTAAAAACTAAAAAAATATGAATTGATTGATGAAAATGGTTAAGTTCGAAGTCATGTAATAAAGAAAAGGAAATTATGCCTACGACTTGTTTATATTTAATTTCACTTTATAGGGGACCATAACAGTTTGAAGTAAGCTATACAGGAAACGTTAATTTACGACAAAATATGCTCGAAGGTAGCCACATGGTTCACCAGACACACACCGTTTCGAGCTTGGTAGTTCTCGTCAGTATACCATAGGTGGAGGAGAGGATTATGATAACTTAATGCAGAGTAGTACTTTCCAACATTTTTTAAACATAATCAAGGGATATAAATAGTCAAACATCAACAACTGATGTTAATCTTTCACATTAACTTCTAGCTGATGTTCATCCTTGCGAACCTCCAGGCCTTAATATACCTACGAGTAGACAATTTAATTAAAAATTATCTAGCAGAATGTGGATTCGAACCTAGAATCGCTGGGTTGACCAAGCGAGACACTAAACTCTGAGTCATCGACACGATAAATAATTCATTATAATTATTATAATTCCAAATAAATCATTTATTTGAACAGAAACAGAAAAGGGTCTAAATAGCACCCTTGCGGCACCACAGACAATGGATTGTATATACATTTTAGGAACATAAATACTCAGCTAATTGTTTTCTGTTCAATACAAAATGATTAAATTCTAAATCTGACGTGGAAGTCAACATTAAATAAGTTTTTGTATTAGCCAGTCGAAGTGTAAATAGAATTTATGAATAACATTTACTGTCTATGATAGTTACAGCACCATATAATAGATGTAACATATGTGCATGAGAACCCACAATTTTATTTTCAGCATTTCAAATAAAAGTTGCGGCTGCCAGGAACATTTCCTGCACAGATATAAAATTTACAGTCCAAAATAACAGTTTAAAAGTCCTTTCACATAATCCTCTTCCAGTTAAAATAAACTATGTGACTTCTGCAATTCGCCCCACATCATGATGCATGACCTATGCCTGGTGCGGGTGAACACCACACGTCATATTTCATCTCATTTTGCTAGGCACCAGCTCCGACCAGTTATCCGTTCACGTCAATATCCTGCATGTATGGCGGACAATTTACGACAAGCCATACATTCTACACGTGCATCATAATATTATGCTGATGGTCTGGGGAATGGTACAATTATTATCGACGGAACGAGAATTACATGTAACGTGTGGCCCAAAAAGAAAAACGAAACTAAATTTTATTTAGCAAACTCAAGAGCTATCGCTAAAGAAAAGACTGAAGGTATACGGAAGTTTACTTTAAAGCATTCTTCTTCTGTCAGAAGATCCAAGATCCTCATTTTCATGTCCAAGATCACGAGTTGAATTTTAAGGTAAAATTTACTGTATTTTGCATAAAAAAGTCTATTTTGTCTAGATAATAGTGCTGAGATTCTTATTGAAACAACTAGGAGATACAAGAATATGTCATGTGGGGGGCCCCTCGCAGGCAGGTTTAGATCTTATAAATTATCATACTTGGGATCAAGAGGAGCTCCTCTTGCTCATTGCACAGCTCTTTCAAAGACTCAGTTGAGTCTGTGAAAGAGCTGTTATATTTAGCATTGTCGTGAAACAATCTGAATTTATATATCAGTCTGCTATCAAAGGTACTGGAGGATCTGCTAGCAAACTGCTATGGCATACAGCCGGGAGGTTAACTATTTTGACACAATCATAATCCTTATCTACATAAAGCGTTTTCAGATGATGTAGCCAAAGCCTCCTTACAAATATTCATAGTTATGTATGCATTTAAATAAATTTACTGCTTTATGGTATTTGGAAAACTATAAAAGAAGTTAAAGATTTTTGACAGAGTTGTTAATTCTATTTTCTCCTTTTCATTACTGCAATATATATACTCAATAACGTTTTATAGTAATATTTCTTCGAAATTGCTTCAGAGATATTAACTAACACAAAATAGTTTTTGATTTCATGAATATTTGATAAGATAAGCCATTACCTCGTTATTTCAGGAATACCAAAAAAAGAATTAATGTCACGCAAATTGAGTCATTACAAATTAATTCGATTTTAATATTTCAGGACAAAACTTCACGGGCGAAGCCAATTGTTAATTATAGTGTTAAATATTCATTATTCGGAAAACCGGAAGAACGCTTTGAAAATTTATGAGTGTCTGATCGAGTGGCATGCTTCATTAATACTCTGCAAAGTTTGCCAAATTACAAACTTACATTCCGTGTGACGATTAAAAATGTAAACTACATATTGCTGCAAAATGTCAGTTGTTACTTATGCAGAGTGAACATGCAGATATGCAGAATCATCCACTGTAAAAGTGATGTGGTTTTTATGATTTTCCAGAGTGAAATTTAGTTGTTTTAAGTTGTTCAGTGATGTGTGTTCACTATTTTAAAAAACACTGAAGGCATAACTAGGTCTATTGTGCATCCCACCGCATTCAATACTATTCATCAAGTAGCTTTGTATTTTGCATAAGTTTCAGAAACGTTCTAAGCCACTAGTACCCAAGAAATATTTCCCAGATTGGCCCAGGATGTGGAGTGGAAATTTGTGTGTCCCCGCAAATGTTAAATTACACAGATGTTCTCTTAGATGATAGTGCCCTATGTTATAACTCCTGTTATTTCCTTGATCCAAGGTTGATTCATACTCATCATCTCCAGGAATCTTCCATAAAAAAATTTACATGAGATTGTCCTGGTTTCGAGACCTGTATTTCCAATATGCTGCTTCAACTCATTCTTCTAGAGATTATGGGGAAACTGGATGTCACAAGATGGTGCTGGTCTCATGAAGATCATTTCAGTTCCTTCATTTCATTTCATTTCAGCATGTTCGTTTCCTTATTGGCAGCCTGGGAGTCAAGTATGGAAAATAAGTATGAAACGCAGTTCATAATTGCATTATTTAATGTTTTTACTGTATTGGGGTGGGCTAACAAAACTTAGTAGTGTGTTGGAGAATAACATAATATTGGTTCCTAGTAGGCTACAGGAGCTACAAAGCTTTTGTCCAATACACTACGCTTTTGGAACACTCTTTTGGTCATAACTCCCTTATTATTATACATAGACCCATCAAATCCTATATCAATGTATTGGTGAGAAAACGCCCTAACCAAATAAAGTAATATATAGGGTGTTTTTTTTAATATAACTTTTACCTGTAACTTTTTTAGACCACCCTGTAAATTAGTGAATTAGGTCAAAAAATTGCGCAAGAAAAAATAAAATCAACCTGTTCAAGTGGTGTTTTTAAAACATTAAGTAATGCAGTTATGAACTGTGTTCGAAAATTATTTTCCACACTGTATAGGGCTTTGTGTCTGGCAGTCGCGCAATTCACAACAGAAATAATTCTAAAGTACTGAGATTTGCTAGTTCAATTGGCATTTGAGATTTTTTTGAGTCCTACGCCTTTATAGATTTTTTGTTAGGCACTAGTACCTGAGACTAGATAAAATGCATATCCCCCTTTCCTTACATCATCAGCCTGAAATTGGGTCTCTGTTGTCATTTCAGAGAAAGTTTTCAGCAGCTTGAGATATTGATCAGTCAGCACGTATGAAACTGTAATTCTTATTTGTGAGGCTTTAAAATTTCGAGAATATCCTTTAATGAGCAGTTTTAGGCCTTCTTTTGTTAAAAATCGATGCTGCTTTCTAAAAACCTTCATTTTCCTCTAAGAAAACTTATAAATAATAAAGCAGTTGTAAAATATTTTAAATAAAATGTCACTATATGCAACCAAAACCACGTAGACGCATAGCTAGTAGTCTAACAGATGTAACTACATTAATTCAGATTTAACAATATCCAATAATACTTATATGTAATTTTCTGTGTAATGTGTCATGAATTCTAATCACGTACAGTGAATGGTTTAAAAATTTCTCAGACAAACTGTAAAATTCCACGGGAGTTTTTTATTGCTAATACACTGAGAATAACTTTAAAAGTTTTGTTAGGCGTAAGGATTAACATTTCTGAAATTAGTTCGCAGCTTAGAAACCAGCTCGCAAGACAAATTAAAATTCTGTGGCGTAAGTCCGAAACTTCTTCATAAAGTTTGTTTAGGTATTCAAAAAGTTGCCATGTATCGCCAGATGTTTCTTAATTTGTCATACTGAACTTCGGCTTCATTTATTTTCCATGATAGCACCTGAATATACAGGGTGTCCCACGACGAACTGCGGCGATCGATCTATCTAAAAGTAGCCTTTGAAAAATTTTGAAAATTTGGTAGTATACTAATGTCAATGGGGGCAAGTCGGCTAAAATATTTTCAAAATGGTGGCACTTCCGGTTATACCGGAAGCAGATGTTAACTTGCTTGTTTTAAATAGGACACCCTATATATTATTTCATTTCTGGATTCTACATTGAATTCTAAACGCATTCCATGTATAATATCCTATACCTAAGTCTAACCGTTTTTTACATATCAAATTTTAAACGTTAATGCACCAACATTTTTGTTGGATGCATATTGGAATGCAAGTAAGATCTCATTCACAAATTTATTTCATAGAAGCCTTCGCCTACGTCTTTTACGACTTCTCTTTCCAATAATTATTTCAATTACTATTGTTGCCTAATATTATTAGAATCCTCTTCTCAAGTTATATGTAGCTATTCCGTTACCTTTTATTCAATATTTCGGGCTCAAATTTAAGAAACGTTATATATCTACTATCTATCTATCTAGGTAGGTCTCTCTATTATCTATTAAATAGGTTATATTTTATATTTTATATTTTTTCAATCCTATTTAGCCAATCTGTAGTGTTTGCAATATATTTTTAGCGCTGAACTAAAAAAAAAACTGTTCTCAATCAATATTGACACCTACCTATACAAGCTTATAAGTTAATAAGCATCTATACAGGCCATTTTCAAAGCTCATGGTAATATCCCTAATGGAATTTTAAATAATATGCTATTTCCAGAACAATTAATTTTCCAGGAACACATTATTTGATAAATCTTTAAATGACTAGGATTTTGTAGGAGTTTTTTCACTTCTATTGAGTTACATTTATATAAAATACTTGCGATATAATAGCATAGGTAAGTTTTTCAAAAGCGATGTCTAATATAAATGTGTTAACACTTATCTATAATAGATATTCAAAAGAGAAATGACGACATTTTGAAAAATAGAGTGTATCTCTAAAGATATTACAAAACAGTTATTTACATTTGATAAATACAGATAGTTGTTATTTACCAAGGATTTTAAACTAGAGTTGGAACCTATGGTTATGCATGTTCTGCTCAATCAACTGTCAGGTCTTATCTAGTTGCTTTAGGTAAAGTCGTGAAAAGTTTTGTTAGGCCACCCCAATACAGTAAAAATTCTAGTATAAAAACATGTCATGTTCAGCCATTTACTTTGACATTTGAAGTTGACGTGTGAATAAGAACACCAAAATTAATTTGTTGTTAAAATACTGTCGTTTCATGAGTATTCGGGAACGCCTGAAATTGGCCTATGAAAATGTGGCTTATGGTGCAGATAAAACATGGAACAATGAATTTTATACATTACAGAAACTTCACTTGGACCTTTATACGAAAGAAAGTCAGCTTCAGCAACAAATAAATATAGATTTAAGGCCTAGGACTGTAAGAGATTGTATTCCTAATAGTAAATTAGCCAAGTATTCTAATTATGAGTATAACGATTCAAGAGAATTGTCGTACACTGCCAATGATTTTAAACAAGCACCTAGTTTATTTTTCACAGAGGAATTTAAAAATGATAAAGACAAAGAACCGTGGATGCTAGAAGAAGTAGATAATTTTTACAAGTGGTACACAATTTATCAAATGAATGTTTTTGAAAACAAACAGGAACATTTACAGAACGATACAAGTAAGTCAAACAGTGTATTATACGAATCCCCCTTTTTTAGAATTAATTCGTTATCAGAGTATTTATTGAAACTTCAGTTAGCAAAAGATACAATTAGAAAACTTTGGGATGTGAAAAATTGTGACTCAAAAAGTTTCATGTATCGCAGTTTACAATCTATAAAAGGAGAAAAATCTCTAATAGTTTACAAATCTCCTGGAGGTCAATTTTTCGTTTCGGAATACGACGACCTCACCAAAGAACTTAAAGAAGATTATTACGAATGGTTCAAAGATGACTTTGAATATCAAAATGATTTAGACCATCTCAATATCCTGTCAAACACTTTTAAAAAGCAAACCGAAAATAATGAAAATCAGTTACTAGAGAACACATCAGATCCTGCCCATCAACGGAGATTGTATTCAGCTGTACTTCAAGGATTCTCATCTAATAAAATAGCACCTCAGACAAATGAAGGCCAGATGACAATTTTAAAACGAAATGTAAATAAAAGCGATAGGAACACAAACGAAAAACTAGGTAGTATTAGTGTATTAGACAAGAAAAAAATAGAAGAAGATATTTCGAAGCAGGAATATGATAATGCAGTTCTAGATAAAAATGATTGTAAGCCATTTTCCAATTCATACGTTACGAAAAGTGTTCAAACAACATCTTCAATAAACGAAGTAGGTATAAATAGTACAATATTTTCCACAGCAAGCAAAGCGAATAGTTACAACTACCAACATGACACCAATTTTCAAAATAGATTTTATTCCAACAACACTATTTTGCCGAATATAGCCCCAGTTATTCCAAGCCAACCACTAGCTGCAAGATACAGGCAAAGTTACGTTCCAAACAATTACCACTATCCATCATTTTACATGTTCATACAAAATTCTTTTCAACAACAAAATTTTTTACAAGCTCCTTTTTACAACCCGCTGTTGTTACAAAGAACTGTGCCCACCAATTACGAGAGAACCCTCCCCCAAAGAACATTGCATCTGCCTGTTACCCCCCAGTATGTTGTTCCATCTTCAAATTTTATTTCGCAAGGCCAATACACGTCATCCAACTATCAACGTTTTGATCACCAAGTTTTTAAACCTAAAGTGAAGACGAAAGTTGATCTCTTGCCCAACAAACGCATGCGCTCAGGAAGTGTAGTGGCACCGAGCAGCAATATAAAAAAGAATAACGATTTTTCTTCCTGTTCGAGCTTCAAGACTGGATATATGATGTCCTCCAAAGCTTCAAGCCCAGAACCATCAGCAGTTAATAAAGAAATGGATGACATAGTTTCAAGAACAGTGGATTTAGTGTTAGAAGATGGGAAAGCTGAAAAGATTGTACCAGTTTCGGGTAGTCTCTCAGAGGAACTAGAGAGGCAGGCCTTAGAACAGTACAACAATTCTGATGACAATGTTTATCAAGAACTGGAGAGACAGGCTGCTGAAGAATATAACAATAGTTCGGAAAACTGCAAAAACCCCCCGAATTGTGAACTTTTATTCGGGGGGTTGCTTAATGAATGTAGAATTTTAATATGTTATGGATAGGTTTATTAAATGCTTAGTTATCATGTCGATTCTTTAAGAATGAAATTCACAATTAATTAAAAATAATTGTTTAAATAATTTATGTAATAAAAAATATAGACCATAAAGTATACGTTGTTAAATTGTTAAAATATAACTTTAATTTGAATAAAAAAATGGCTCTTATTTGGACGATGTGTCTTCAGTTTATACAATACAATAATTAAGTTAGCTTTAAAGATTACATAGTTCTGTATTATTTCTTTTAATAAAGAACTTTCAGAAATTGATCAGTAGAAGTAGAAGCTTAATAGTACCTTAAAAACAAGACGAATTGCATGCATTTCCTCTTTACAAAATTGAGCACTCGAGGAATATTGTAGTGTTAGTTCTGCTCTAGTAAAACCCCGTTACATTTCAATTTGGCTAATGAAAATCCAAATTTATTTGCTTGCAGAATTGCCGTTCATCGTGTTTTCGACCCCATTCGTTTTCATCCCTGTCGGATCTCGATTCATCGTGCAGACAAGGAGTGAACTTGAGATCTAGACGTCCCCCGAGAGCGCAGCATTAAATTCTGCTTGTTCTTGTATTTGTAACAGGTCGGATAAATCATATAGACCTGGCATTAAAGAGAATTGCATGATAATGTCAACCGTAACTTATTTTGACTTTGACAGAACATAACCCATTATAAACACTGACATATTCTGTCATTTCTGTTTTTTAACATTTTCTTTAAATAAATTATTTTTGGTTAAATCAACATTAGCGCTACAAGTGCTGTCCAATAAATTTAAATTTTTGAAATGCTCTATGGGGTGTCGCGATATATATATTTTTGAATTTTGGAAAATAAAACCTGAGTTGTCTATTCAAGCGTTTACTATTCAAGAAGAATTTGGTTGATTATGACCACCTCAACCATGGATGGTGAATAGGACACCGTACAGAGTTACTTCAATCACATGATCATTTTGTATTGAGATAAAGTTTGAAAAAAGTCAAATTATTTCCAATCTGGTGAGCGAGCGGGCTATTTAATGGGCAAACAGCGACCTATCGACTTTTAGACACAAGCTGATGATAATTTTCTATATCCCTTGTTATCAAGTCCCTTGTTAATTAATTAAAATATGTGTTTTTTTGATTAACTATTTTAATTAACTGGCAAGAATGATTATGTAGGGAATAAGAGATATCTTACAAATGACATGGCTCACCCAGACATATACAAGTAATAGCGCCTTATATTAAAAGTTGTTTTAAGTATAGGAGATGTAATGATCCTAATGTTTGTGGAAAATAAAAATAGTGTCTAGTGTGAATTAATATAAATTTGACCTATCGCTGTAATCAAAAGATCAGGTCTAAGAATAACAATTTATCGTTTTATCAATTTATCGAGACTGCATTTTGAGGTACTTTAAATATTCAAAATATCCAAGTTCAAGTTTGTGCTTCCAAATGATTATCATTGATTAGTTTATTATTTTAGTAATTGACGATATCCTATACCTAAAAGTCTGTTTGCAATGCTGACATTTTTACCTTAAGACAGGATCTATAACATTTGTGAAAGTATTATTGAATATTCAGGTCATTCACTTAGGACTTAAAAACGTAATTCCAGTTGAAACTCTACGACAAATATATGTGGGACCGATGACAAGCATCAAATATAATCTAATAAGCCCCACGTGAATTCACCTGACCATTTCTCCACATTAGAGTAGGGTAACAGTGCAAATCAGACAGGCTACCGAGAGTTTCCGGTTTTCATCAAAGCAAACATCGATTTCCATTTTGGGACGCGGTTTGACAGTTGACTTGATATGTAACTAGATACTAATTTGAGACCCACAATATTATTAAGGTCAGCAAACGAGACTAAAATAACTAAACTGACGGAAAGACATAAAAAAATATCTCAAAAACTTAGTAAAATGGAAATCCTACGCAAATAGAAAGTCCCAAGTGAGTACAGTACATAGCTTTAAACGGTTCATCACTAAGTTACAAGTTATTCAATGTTTCTATGTGAGTGTGTGTATCCATGATTAGGACTTTTATAATTGTATATGTTCTTACAAAAATATGTGTTGGTCGTATACAGTATAATGGACACATTGCAGCTCTATTAAATATAATATGGATTGGGTTTCATATTTGAGATGCAGGATTTACCCAAATTATAAATATAGTTCAACGGTCATTATCATTATCTTCTGTAGTGGATGCAAGATTTATCCAAATCATAAATATACTCCAATGGTCAGTTAGTAATAATTATCTTCTGTAGTAAGTCAATAAAAGTATTCACTATGCTTGCTGAATTAGATAATGTAGTTATACGAGTAAATAAATGGAGTTCTATATTGGATTATGGTTTTAATGGACCATTGGAGTATATCTATACAATAGTAAATCATTGACGAGGCGCAAAAACCTCTAAAAATCCATGTCTTTAAGTGCACAGTGTCCTTTCGCCACTATGGCATTACCCAATGCTTAGAGATGAAAATACAAATCAGAATCAAAGCATAGTAAAAATAACTGGAAAAGTCCAAGAATTGAGGAGTGAAGTTGATACATAGAAAACGTTAACATGAAGACTGGATGTTTTTGTTTTCTACTACTACTACTACTACTCTATAAATCAACTTAGAAACGATATATTAACTTAGAGAAGATTTATTATAAATTTATTATTTTATAAAATGTTAATACATTACCACTATATTCTACGATGAACTTAAAATTGATTGACAATATTCTAAATGTGTAGTTAAGCGATATAACCTTATAACAAATGATATTTCTGTTCAAAATCTACTATCTGCAAAATTATTTCGAAAGTTCCAGAATTCCACATAAAGCAAGATTTTTTATAATTAATGTGATAAAAGTCATTGGAAATATTGTATATATTGACTTTTTCGTGCACAATATGTAAAAACTTATCCATATTGTGTTTTGTCCAGATTTTCCCGAATAATTCATATCTCTCGGTCCCAAAACAAATAGAAACCAGTAATTTACTGACCACTGATTCTATTGATTTTCCTTATGTTTGATTTGGATTCTACGAAGCCGTAGAAGGGCCATGTATGAAATTTTTTTAAAATTCAGACTTTAAACTCTGAATTCAGACTTTAATCTCTGAATTCAGACTTTAATCTCTGAATTTATACTTTAATCTTTGAATTCAGACTTTAAACTCTAAATTCAGACTTTAAATTCTGAATTCAGACTTTAAACTCTAAATTCAGACTTTAAATTCTTTAATTCAGACTTTAAACTCTGAATTCAGACTTTGAACTCTAAACTATCAACTGTTATGCCTGAACGTACGACTGCAATTAGGTAACGGGATACTGTGCCTTAAGAAAGTATCTACAAAATATGGGCGTATATAACGAGAAATTAATCCGTGGACTCTGTAATGAAGGCTCTGAACAAGTAACTTATACCGTCTATTATGAGTGTCGAGCGGTAACTTAGAGGAAAAATCACCTTTTGGAAGATGTAAATTTGTTAACTTAACATTCAGTTAGGTAATTTAAATGATTTGTTATTAAAATGATAATTAATATACCGAATTTTGGCAAAATTATTCATTTGTTTTTCATGGCACTACCCTTATTAGTGGTATAATAAGTGCCATTATTAGTGGTATCCGTATATATGACCAGGAATGAATTTTAGGTATAGAACATTCTACATAAACTAAAATTTGAGTTTTGGTGATTTTTCGACTTTGACCTGAAAATTTGAAGACCCTGTATTATACTTTCAGGACATTAATGTAGTTGTTAATAATAAAGTCTGAATTCAGTGTTTAAAGTCTGAATTCAGAGTTCAAAGTCTGAATTCAGAGTATAAAGTCTGAAATCAGAGTTTAAAGTCTGAAATCTACGAAAGCGAAGAAAAATTTTCGACGTGGCCCTTCTACGCCTTCGTAGGATTCCCATCATGTAGTACCTACCACGTACGAATTAAATAAATTCGTCTCTCCAGCTCAAACTTTCTACAAAGGTTCTTTGATCGTTAAATTTTATTATCTGCGCATAAAATTTCATAATAAAACTTTAATTAAGAGTGATGGTATGTACTGTCTCTAAATTTGTTAAAAATTAACATAACTTTTGTGAAAAACTAAAACTTTAATAAATTACCAATTTAAATTGAGGTTATAACATAAAATCATACAGGGTATGCTATGGACGTGACCATACTTCGCAACTTTGGTGTTTTTAAAAAGAGTTTCTACTTTTCCTAAAAGTATGATCTATACTACTTTCATTGGGAAATCCAAAGCTTTAGTTCCATTTTTTCTTCTCTTAGTACATTTTCAAGTAAATTTTTCCATAGAAAACAATCCTTGAATAGGTAATGGGGGATGAAACTTTTCGATGACTCACCCTGTATATTTTACACACAAAATAGTATTTCTATGACAGTGGTGAGTTATGTGAGTAACTTATGAGATCTAGAGTGGAAAAGGGAAAAGTTCATCTACCTAATCTTCCGTTTTTTGTCCTCTTCCTTCTACGTGGATAGTTATTAGATTAGTTACCTTCCTCAACTATAAGTAGGGACCTATGCAAAAAACAGATGCATGTGTGTGATACACCTCCTTCATATACGTTAGGTATACTAAAAGGTGTAGACAAGTGACGAGACCTACTAGGTCGAAACAGCTGTCTGGTGCGTTCACATTTGTCTATACAGGGCGCCCTATTTCTTGACCCGTTGCATGGGTAACTTTTTTATTAGTAGAGATACAAAAACGCTTAAATGAGCAAATTAGTGCAGTTTCGTATTAGTAATTCTACGGTAAGGCGAAAAATTATATACGGGGGAAGGTTGAAAAGTTATTGACAAAAAACGAAAAATCCAACTTTTCTATTATCCCTCGTAGCTCGTTCATTTGAAGAGTTAGAGAAAAATGCTTCACATGTTTTTTGCAGTATTTTTCATGTAAAATGACATGCACTTGCTACTTTTTATATATCTCTTAAAATGGTTGAGAATCACAGTAAAATATATTTTTTTTAAATGTAATGGATAGGTGGCTGTGACATTAACCGAAAGTCCCCTTTTTTCTCTTTCAGATGATATAACATAGTCCATATTTTATCCTTACAAAAGTAATAATAATCGTTGTTTTTAAAGAAAGTTTATTGTCACATCAAGAATGCTATGGATTATGGAACAAAAGAATGTTTTGAGAACAGAAATTATTAATTAATTAATTATATTGAAGTAAATGTTCGAAATGACCACCATCCTGTTGGATACATAGTAAGCAACGTTTCTGGATACTTCTTAAAACATTATTTATTGTATGTCCATGTATGCTTCTAATTGCATCTTGAATCCTGACTTTTAGATCCTCTATATCTAGAGGAGCTGTCACATAAACTTTATCTTTCAATAACGCCTTACCGTAGAATTACTAATACGAAACTGCACTAATTTGCTCATTTAAGCGTTTTTGTATCTCTACTAATAAAAAAGTTACCCATGCAACGGGTCAAGAAATAGGGCGCCCTGTATACTTGAGGAATGCATGGAGAACTACCTGGTTGCTAATCTCTATTTACTTTGAAACATGATTTGTCGTTATCTAAGTCTAACGGATTGTCCTTTTCTAAAGGTACCTTGTCAGAAATTGTCTAAGATGTTGCCTAATTACCGTTTTTTTTTTTGGGAAAGGCTTTACTAGGGCGAAAAAGGTTTCAATTAAAATTATAAATGTGATATTTTTTACTATATTTAAATATTTTCAACAAGTTTATAGTTTCCTGTAACTTAGCATCCCATAGGTCGATAAAAGCATTTCGGGAATTGTTTAAGGACTTTCTTATCATTTTCGACCTGAGGAATCATCAAGCGAACACAAGAAACATATTTTTGAAGCAACCTATTGCAAACCTTTTATTTATAGAATGCTTAGTTAAAAAATTCGCAGATTTCGCAATCATTGCAACCACCTTACACATTGGAAATGATAACACCATATATGAATAATAATTATAAGCGCGCCGATCATTCTATCAAATGACACGCTACTCCATTAAGCGAGTACGGTATTATAATGGAACACTCCCCACTACTCTTCACGACGCTGCGTTACTTATATTAGTGGAGTATAATCTCCGGTCTAGCTTCTTTCTAGGGGTAGACATCTATAGAGGCACCAGTATTCGCGCTATAAGTCTGAGCGCGCCATAATACCTCACTCTGATAAACGCGAGCGCTTTTTAAAGACTCGAAAACGGTTACAAATATCAACTCAAATATTTTTATACCTATACCTATGCAAAAAAGTTGTAGATCACACCACATATGCCCCAAAAACCATATATGGCATCACTCGATCGTGACACCGCTGTCTCTTAGCCTTGACCGAAAATTCCTAACTTGGAAAAATTGGAGGCGCGTCTATCTGTCAGACTTAGCTTATAACAAAATCAAATACATTTTCTTTCCTAATGATTCCATTAATCTCTTTCGCAAAACCAATTAAATTCTATGTAAAGCCAATCAATTTAGCCCGCTCGTTATATCACTTTATTGCAGCATTTCAATTTTAAAATCTCTAAAAACATATCACCCCGACATGCAAGGGGTCTTTGCCCTTTGGAACATCAATTTCCATTAACGACATTCATTGCATGGAGTTGTTTATCGCAGTTCCATAAAAAAGATGTCAACATAAGCGGCCGCATCCAACTTTTAAAAGGCGACATTTTCGGATGATTTATAACTCAAAATTGATGTACATCTTGCGTGTGGACGGAATGGTTTTTTACATTTAACGATGTGTAAAATTTTAATGAAATTACAGCACTGTAATTACTTTGCCCGCTGATTGATGATACATGTTTGTTAAACTGCTATGGACAATATTACGTTTTCGTTCGATTAGGACTCACTGTGGTTATCAATATCACCGATAGTCAGAACTTTTCCTTGAGAATTGAAAAAACTGGAACATTTTTCAAATATTTTCTCTAACCTGGATAATTCGGGGAACCTCCAGTTGTGGAGTAGAGATATTTCAAATGGAAGGGGGATTTGGGTTCTACATCCTATACCAGAAATGATACGTCTTCTACAGAAAAGCTATTCAATTTTGTATATGTATATTCTATTAATTCAATGACGTATAAGCTTGTAAAAATGGGCAAATATCGCAAGTATTCATTATACGTGAATAGATTTCATATTGCTCTGGCCTTAAATTTAAACTCTCATTGAAAATATGTGTTTTTTGGAAGAGGATTCTTTACTCATCAGACACAGATACACAATATAATGTAAGGGAAAAAAGAGGATTAGAAAATGGCAAGGATTTAATAAAAAATCTACTAAAAATTAAATAAAAAAAATATTAAAATACCTAAATGGAAAAAGGAGAACTTTCCTCTTTTTGAATCACATAAAAATGAAGAATAAAGGTAAAATATTGAAACACTAAACCACTGTATAAATTAAGAGGTAGTAAAGATAAAAAGATAGAAGAAATAATACCAGAACAGTAAGAAAATTATTAACTACCTAGAATTTTAAAAAAACATACCACATAAAGGGAACAGTTAAAATACACCATGAACGATTCGCAGACTTGTTAAAAAAATTGAGTATTAGACTATACATTTACAAACTGACATTAAGTAACAGACCACTAAAGATAGAAAGTAACATGTATGTCTTTTAGGTCTGAAAATGCTTTTTATATCGCATTTTAGAGGTATGGAAAACATACATGTAAATTCTAAAGAAGGAAAATTTTGTGCTGAAAATATAATAGAACACAGAAAGCCTTGTAAACACAAATAATTCAAGATGTGTTACTCTGAAACAGGAGGAAATATAGGAACTATTCGTGAAATTGACTGAAAGTGGCTATTTACATTAACTGAAACACAACATAATATTCAACCAATAACTGAAAATGGTCAATGTAAACCTAAAAAAACAATAAAATATAATACTGAAATAAATAAAAGATTAAAAGATTACAAAAAACCTAAATAAACACAGACCAATTATAAATAATTAGAGTAAAGTAAGGATGATTCAAAGGAAAGAATAACAAAAACAAGTTATTTATTGACAAATAATGCACTATAAAAAATTATGTAGTAAAAAACAGCAAACCTGAAATTTGGTTAAGCAATACTCACCCATGAAAGTGAATAATCTCAATGATAGAAAAACTGAAATTAGGTGCAGAAAGTTGAGAGATCTCTACGAACAATAATAGCAGAAACAAGCCATAAAATGGAAAGGAATAAGGGGAAAGGCAACCTCAAGAAGCTGGAAACGAAAAGTGAAAGAATACAGCAAAATTTAGAAGTAACGTAGATATATGTTACACAGATCTCAGCGATGTAAAGTAGTCAAGAGAAATCTGAATAAAAGTTCCAAGAAACCACTCAACACCTTCGAAAACACATCGAAAAATAAAAAGGATTTTGGACCAAAAAAAATATTAACATAACTTAGTATCCGCTTTCATATGGAGTTACAGATAACGAAAAACTGACAAACTGAGATAACGAAAAAATATCTTGCTCAAAGGTAGTCATGGATTTTATAAAAATTGTCCTGTGTGAAGCAGTTCTGGTGAACTTTTTTGCTATATGCATTTTTTTAATTATGGTTTTCACCATGGAGCACAAAATTTTCGTAATTAATTTGTTAACTGTGATTTATTACTAGTTTATCTCTAGAATTAATAACACATTTGTGCATTATTGATGATCAATCTTTGACAGTTAAATTCAGACGGCCCCATTCTATTTCATCTCCACCTTTGACCAAGATCATTTTTAAAATCTCAGTATTTTTCCGCAAAATTAAACCGTTTTGTATCTGCCAACACTTTGAAGCAATTTTGAAATTGAAAATTAAAGTATTTTCGTTCGGAACGAATCTCATTTGTTCTGGGACACACTGCATATTAAACACCCTGTATACATAAGTACTACACACCTTAAACTCGCACGCCGGGATGACTCTTTCACAGAAAAATGTTTCAGTGTCACAAACGACCTCCAAATTTCGGACAGTCAAACTCGCGTTAGTTCCAACGTAGTCGCGTCGCGATGCCGCGGACTCGGCGCTCCGTGAGGGTAAACCGGACGAGAGCGTCGCGACGACTACGGCTGACATCGCGCTGGCCACGAGTTCGGCAATTCCACGGCCCTCTGGATGGAAGCCATCGATCCGACATATAAGAGGGGCGTGCCTTCTTCTTCCTCCGAAAACTCTCTGAAGATATCCATGACGTGACTTATCAATATGTTTTTCGACAGAATGGGAGTGTTCTTCAAGGATTCAAATTTCACGGAGCAAACGTTTTGGCCAAAAAATTGAACAGCTGAAAATAATAACTAAAATTTTACAGGATTTTAAATTGTACCGTCTTTGAATTGTGAAGAGTGTAACAGACTGCCCGATGTACTATATAGGCTTCACGAAACACTTAATTGTTCAGTTATCTCGAAAGGGAGTCTAAAGTTTACTACTGAATCAATTTCTCTGTCGCTGGGTTCGATATATGCTGTGATGGACGTATAAAAAAAAGGTTTGACATACCGTGGGTTATTTTATCCTGAACATCGATGTAGGGACTCATTCCTGGGACACTTCTTATAGGCTAACATTGAGAGGGTAGTTGGGCGAATTTGCATGAAAACACGGCACTTTCAGGCAAGGGTTTTTAATAACGAATAAATAAAATTTAGAAACGTAACAAAAGAGAAATGCAAAATACTGAAATACGATTTGACCTAAGAAAACGAATGAATACAATACTAATGAACTCTAAACTGAATGATTCTAGATAAAACAACTAACGGCGTCTACTTGGAGCCCGAGAAACGTACTTTACCCAGCCTTGGTGGTTTGCCCTGATACTATGGGGACAAGCCCCAAATAAATACAATCAACATCTTCTGAAGTCGCGACGGGGAAGACTAACTTTTCTCCAGTCGAAACTTTCCGAGTAAAGTTTCTTTGCTCTAAAATTTAAATACACTAATTCCATTGGTTGTTTTCGTGTCTCCTCTCTGTCTAGTACCGCGAACCATGACCTGTTTCTGTCACGCTGTCCAATAAAAATACTGTTTACTAGCTAGTTACTTAAAACCCTTAGATAATATCCCCGTCTCAAAGTGAGGGGGAATTACGGCTTACTCTACTGATATTATTCCTGGAAAAACTTCCCTAAAAAAACAGGTTGACCTATGCATTTGCCATATTGTATATGAACATACAAAAGACCTTATTTCAGAGAACTCCCAAGTACCACCATAATTCATTATAATTTACTGGATTTATTTAGTACGCACATGTGGGTGCTTTGTGTACCAAACACTGTTCCGTCTCCAGGGGTGCACGGATTTAGACATCCATAAAATGTTTTAATAAATCTGTTAAGCCCGAACAATTCTCAATACTATTTATGACCCGAAATGACATATTTGCTAAAGAAGTAGAAATGGTTCTACGAAATCTATCTATTTGAGCCAGATGTTATATTTAATTTACACGCAAAAGGCCGCTTGACGTTGACCATGTGAGCTTTTGTTACAAGAGCTATCTTCCTCCACTTTTCCAGTAGAACAATTAGATTTAAATGAGATTCAGGGGAAAAAAATTAGAGAAAAATAAGCAGGTCAGAGTAGCGTTTGTCAGAGAAAACATACTTTGTTGTAATAATTATTTCATTATTACTAACTATTTCCAAGGTATTAGTTATGAGTTTCAAAGTTATTCTGTTCACTGACCCAAGTTTCTATGAGTCCCGACAATATGGCGATAATATGATCAGTTGCTACAGCTCTACTGCCGGTGCAGTTACGGCAATGGCTTGTCTGTCGTTGTCGCAAATATCGAAAACAACTACTACGCAAGCAGTTTTCTCTATTATATGTCTGCAATAGTAACCATAGCATATAGGGTGGCTCAATAGTGTGACCAAGCTCCATGACCCCTATGCCGTAATAAACAAAAAAAAATAGGGATCTCATAGTCCAAGAGGACTATGTTTACACAACAACGGATTAAAAAAGAGAGCCATGTAGCCATGATTTCTCAGAACGTCAGTTTGAAATTAAACGTCACGCCAGATCGATTTTTATGAAGCAGAAATGTCTGAAGAAATACAGTTTTAATTTTGACGCTTGAAGAAAAAATAGTATATGTCACTCGGAGTATAAAGCTCTTTATGTGTTTTGCCCAGTTTACACAGCCTTGGTTAATGCATCGGCAGTGTAAGCTTCTTGGCTCAACAAATAATGTTCGCCTTCTACTCCTAGTAACATAATAAATTATTAAATAGGTTGTCACGTATTTCTTTTCATACATTGAAAGAATGAAGAATTTCAATTTCAATTCTGCGTCGACTTGTTACACCATTCTGTGTGAATTGTTTTGCTGTTATAGATTTTTGGTGCATTTACTTTAAAACGTCATAATTTCATGATATTTTATGATTAGAAAAAATTGTAGACGGAACTCCCTAGTTCTAACCAACAATTTCAATCGGTCACCCGATACTCGTACTCTTTGTAATTTTCATTTTAATTTTTTCATTTTCAGATAATGATTTGTTTTTTTATTAAGTAAATATATGTTATGTAAATATAGCATGTATGTTAATATGATTAAAGGGATTAATAAATATATATCTATATTTATCTATATCTATAAAGTTTTGAGTGTTATTGCTGTTGTTGAGAATCACTCGAAAATCTAATTTATTTTTCCAACTATTTGAATTCGAGTTTGAATTTTAAATTTTTATAGGCCCTAGTTTGCATTCCAGAATGTTTCGCATTATTAAAGAATGCGCCCGTGCAGACTCATTTGGCCGTTGGAATTTTATGTTCTGAAGGAACGGTAAATTCTTCACGTATTTCGTTGATTAACTTGAATGAAATTCCTGAATTCGTTACCCTAATGGACTTTTTGTACATTATTGGATAGTAACAAAAACTCTCTCCCTTTGCAGAATGTGACCCATGAGAATCATTAAGTTAAAATTAATGAATGGTATTTCACCACTTCAGTGAAGGATATCAATAATTTACACTGTTTCTTTATATTACTTTGTGGCATACCGACGAGAACGGACAGGTGCGAAACCGTTGTACGCATATTAATTGCGTTTGTGAATAACATGGCCATAAACGGCTAAATCACGTCGCCTGCTCCTATTTCCAGTCTGTCGAAATGACCCAATTTGGTTATAGGGGTCTGCAATTCATTTCGTGGTTGCCATGGAACTTCGGTAGCTGTCGCCAGCACATGGTGCCGCTGAGAACTACAAACTATCATTACATTCTGTCAAAAGTGTTTTCAAAGGATTTTCCGGAGTAATTCAATGCAGGTCGGGGTACTTGACCCCGGAGATGTCCTTTTTAGCATTTCCTAATAAGTAATAATTTTGTTTAGTAAATTGGGAAGTCACTACTTAATCCGAAGCAGGTGGTTATTTGTTATATAATAAATATTGTATTTCAAATAAGATGAAGCCGCACAGACCCATTTGAACACTTTATATTCAATCCACAAGGCCTTCCAATTTCTGTAGAAAAAAAGTTATCGCAGATATTCTCACTATAAACTCACCGTGCTGCTTTCGTTTCGTTTTGCGTTTTATTAAAAAAAATAATAACATTTTGGTGAGTTAATTATAGAACAAATTGAAGAGAAGCAATAAGAACTGAAAAAATGCAACGGATACAATTAACGCAAAACTAATTAAATATAAATTATGTCGCTAATAATAATTTTAAATGTTGGCTATTTATTGAGTTATCTGTGCATGACATATGGAAAAGTACACTCATTCGGATTCTGAACCGGTTATACTCGGTTTTGCATACAATAAGTCAGGACAAGGATTGATAACCCCGAGGAGTGCAATTATTATTATTATTCAGTAAGTGATCCGTTTAGTAAACTAAGTATTTACCTAGTCACGTTGACAGTACTCATGTTATAAAAATAAGATTTAAATTTCAAAACCAGCAGACAATTTTTGACAAACAGATACTGATTTTTTAGGATCATACGATGTTTCACAATCATTTAATATTACCTAATTTCTCTTATGTTAAAAAGGATATTTTTGGATGTCGACCATATTTGGAACGGATCTTAGGACGATTTGAGGCTGTGATGTAAGGACTACATTCAGGAAAAGATCATGATTACTTTATCTTGAAGGGGGTTGGAACCTTTGGTGTGAAGCTAACACATAACATCAAAACACTATGCTGCACTCGAGGCGTGGTTCGCCAACCAAGTTGACATCATCTGGACATGATTAAAACTGAGTTATAATCATCTTCAGATGATGCCAACTTAGTTGTGGAGTTGTAGGCCAAGTGGTGGATTTAGTAAACGGTTTGGTCAAGTTAATGGAAGTCCACTTCTATTTTCTTCAGCAAGCAGTCTCTCCCAACTCTGTTCGCAGCAACTAAACGCCAAATGAACAAGTCTAGACAGACCAAATTAGTAAAGTGTATTAGTACTTGTGCAGATACGCTGAGACGTGGAATTGGAAATTGCAAGTTTTGACACACGAAATAATCTGTGTAAAGTTCTATAACTATCTCCTGTTGCTAAATATGACAATGTGATTTCCAGTTTTATTCTGGGCGAAATAGCAGTTCTCATTACACTATCCTTTTTGTCAATTTTAAGGAAAATTTGATCTAGCAGAGCATCAAATTGTTGTTTGGACATACAATTTCTATATTCTGAATAACCTTTATTTGCAAGTTCTCTGAGCAACATGGAAGAAGCACCACAAGTTTCATTCCGATTTAACCAGTTTCGTACCCAACAACACTATTGATTGACAATTCTGATAATTTACCACATAGGTACATCCAATATACATTTCTGCACTGATGCTTGAACAAATGTACTTCCAGCCTTGTTCAAATTAACATAATAAACGTAGATACTAAAATTAATGTAGACCCACACTTCACAAAAAGACTAACTTATTATTCTACTTGATTTAGTAATTTACTTTAGCTACTTTGCACGTGTAAATTCGCCTTTAATCTCATTAGAAAGACCATTCTTGATTTGATCATATTTTAATGTACAAACTTATTTTTTATAGTAGGTACCGTAATTGTTATGTTGCGCTACTTGAAAAAATTTTAATTTTTCAGATTCTGACAATATGTAGGTCGTTGATTTATAATAAAAATAGGACAGGACCCAATACCGATCCCTGTGGCATTCCAATACTTACCTGTTTTGCTTCAGATGATACATTATTGATGCAAACATACTGTTTACGATTTTGAAGAAAAGTTGACACCCACTTCAAAGGTGTGGCTTGAATACCATATTTTTCCATCTTCTATAACAAAATGCCGTGATTTACGCAGTCAAAAGCCCTGCTAAGGTCACAGAAAATTCCGATACGGCACTCTCTGGCTTCTATATATGACTGAAGAAGATGTTAGTAGTAATATTTTTAACAATATTAAAATTTTTGATATTCACAAAGGCTTTGAAATTTTGACCGTACAATAATAGACTCTGACATAGGACATAGGTTCTGTTCTCATAATTAGTGTATCATTCTTGTAATAAATACTATTCAACCTGTTTCAAGACATTTTTAGTATTTGAAATAACAGTGCTCACCAAATCCACTAATTATATACAGAAAAGATGCTTCTATTGTTGTTCTGTCAAAATTTCAAACCTTACATTGCAAATATTAAAAAATATATTAATATTGTAAATATTAATATTAATATCTTGTTGAATCATTTAGTATTTTGCTAATAATTTATTATTTATTAACATCTTCTTCAATCATAGATAATCTTTTAAATTACTATAACTTCAAAACTGGTTGTGTTAGCGGAATGATTCAAGAAGATTACTAAAGGTAACAAAGAGCTTTTGTTAAGTTTTTGTTAAAAAGACACAGGGCGGTGTTTTAGTTTGTATCACTAAAACTAACTGAGATACAAGAATCTTGACATTAGTCTCGAATTATACAGATATGCACCTAAGTGACAAAGGAAGAATCATGTATCTGCGACGTCAAAAGATTTGCCAAATCAAATTTGACACATATTTTCCATGGACCTCTTCATATGTCCGTCACATATTTATTTATTTTTTTCACCCCTTAAACCACAGGACAGGACAGTTATAGGACAGTTTTTTAGTCTTTTAAAGAGTGTACATCTCACTGTGTACTGTCTTAGCACGTATTAAAGATCAGCCGTGAGTGAATCCTGGAATGTTCCTCCTCATAAAAAACAGTCCTTTCTGGACTTCTAGTAACGTAAATAGTATTAATATTAATATCTATATTCAAATTGTATCTTACCACTCATCGTTACAATGAATATTGTGAAATAAAAAACAAAATACATTCTATAAACTAATTATGCAAAATTCGTACAACAAAAATATTTTTAAAAACTTATCGTTGCAACGATTATCACCTAATTATTACTTATGCACTTGTGACCCAGCTGTAACCCAAATTATGACAAAGCGGTTGGAGGTTAGAGATAAACGTCAGTGTGTCTTTTATATAAAAATCGACGCTTTTTGGAAAACCTCAACAGTGGGCGTTTGTTCAAGTGACGAACATGAAGCTGATTCTGGTTGCCTTTGTTGCAGGCCTGTGTGCCTTAGCTGGTTCTGCTGATATCCGTAAGTTTCTTTTTCAATAGGAAATGTTGTATATATATATTTTTAATTTGAAATATTTTTTTTCAATAATTTATTTCAATTAATTTTCAATAGTTATTTAAAAGTATTCTATATTTGGCTAGAGCATTCGACATATATTTTTCTTGATACAAATTTTGCTCTTGAAATTAGATATTTCATTCGCTCTTATTTTTAACTAAAATTAGTTTTTTAAACTTTTAGCTCTTTCAATGGTTATGCTACGAGATAACACTTTTTCAAATTAAATTTTATATCTTTGTGGTATCTGCACTTTACTGTTTCAAAATGTAAGAAAATTTAAACTATATGAAAAGTTAATGGCTTTCTTTCATTTATATACATATTTATTTTTCTGTCTAAATCTACTGCTCGATCTAAAGTTGACCTTTGAATTAATTAATGAATAATTTGAAATAAAGACATTTTTCTCTATACCTACATAATACATTATGAAAGTGCAAAATACATAGTTTTTATTTTGTAGTGATTATACTACTTCAAAAAATATATATAAATATCTAGAAGTAGTTACAGCATAAATGCAGTTTTTGTGTTTGGTAAACTATGAAAAAATACTACATAAATTTCTACTTTAACTGCATATAGCTTAAAAAATAAATAAGTTTTTCTAATACTGCCAATAAATAAAGAAACACTAAACATTTTATTTTAATTTTCAATAAATATATTCATAGTTTTACTTTTTTGAAACTCCAAAATTCTTCCTTTATATCTTTAGAAAAATGAGCATTATTTAAAAAAGTGGCTGGCTCTAAAGTGATTTAAGACGATGTTTTCTGTTTTGAAAAATTATTTTATGAATTCGATTACTTATGTAGTTTCTAATAACCAAGTAAAAATAGAAGTAAAAGATGTCAGTTATTACATAAAACAAATAATTGAAACGAGTAAAAAATTTTACAATTTTTCAAAAAATATTTGATTTTAAACAATATTCTGCATATAAACAACTGACAAACACCATAATATGCTTGTTACGAAATTGTAGGTATATGATTTTTATAATTTAAAAGCATCGTCAAGAAAAAATAACAATAATAAGTTGACGATCTGTAATTAAATTTAATTATTCAGTTAAAATAGGTATTTCAGTGTGAACTTAGTGAGTAAAAGTGATTAATTTTCATGTTTTGCTTTCAAAATGAATAATAATGAATAATAATGAATAATAATTGTGGTACATTTTCATGATTCATTGTAGGTAGTCTTTTTTGGGATTACACCACCTATAAAATAATAAAAAGTAGGAAGCACTAAGTTTAATTGTATCAAAAGATGTATTTTATTATTATTATTAATATTATTATTATTACTATTATTATTATTAATATTATTAAAAAACATTTTTCCGATATTAATAAAAAAACTATTTTTTATAAATATTGCTACACTCTGTATATGAGCGTTACCGCTGATATACAGAGGATATCATGTTTATAGAAAGTTGTTGCAATATTAATGAATCACTCTATATACTATATACTACACTTTTTCATTATTTTCAGCCATTGCGAAAAAACAGAAGGATGTGCTTTTGATGCTGTCACACATCAACCAGCCTGTGGTGTACCCAGAATGGTTAAAAATCATTGAATCATATAACGTATCTAAACACGCCTCTGACTATTCTGTAAGTTATATTCAAGTTACTCTATGACAAATTAGAAAAAAATAATTTATAAGTAAATTACTGAAAATACGAACATTTAACTCAACAACCAACTTTATGCCACTTTTAGATTAAGTACCAGTGTATTATTTGGTTGGATATTATGATTTTAAGTTGGCACATTCAGTGTTACTTATATTCGGATTAGAACAGAAATTAAAAATTGATCTATTCTAAAAAAAAAAAGAAAAATCTTCATCTATCTCATATTCCTATACAGATCTCTTAAAACTTATTTATCTCCTTTAATATTTCTTGGCGGCAATAAATGTACATCGCAACACTTAAGCAATGCAATGCCAGTCGGGGCATATTGCCCGTGGAGTAGTTTTTTTCGGCATATTCTTCAAATAAACAGTAAAGTTGTCAAACTTCAAAACTCCACAACTTTTCGGGGCTATATTGCTTTCTTCATCACTAACTGTAAAACTTTTATAAATACATACTTGAATTAACGTGGCAAGTGAAGTTAATGTATTTGATTTCAGGAGCAACATGTAGTCCACCAATTCGAACTCTACGAACTGTATGGTTGGCTGCCCAAAGGCGAAATATTCTCTGTGATGTACCAGCCCCATCTTAATCAATCTATAGTCCTATTTGAACTATTCTACTATGCCAAGACGTACGAAGTATTCTTCAATACCGCCGTTTGGGCGAGGGATTATTTCAACGAGGGCCTATTCTTATATTCCTACTCTCTAGCAGTGGTCCACCGTCCAGATATGCAGGATGTCATCCTGCCACCAATTTACGAAATCTACCCCTACTACTTCTATAACGTCGAGGTGATCCAAGAGGCATACCAACTGAAACAGAAGCACAGTACTCATAATCCTGGACCAGACTACGACCAGAACTTAGGTTACACCATCTGGTCTAACTACTCTGGTCACTACTTGAACTTACATCCTGAGCAATCCATCTCATATTACCTTGAGGATGTCGGTATCAACGCCTATTACTACTATTATAACTTGTACTATCCATTCTGGATGAGCTCCAAGCAGTATGGATGGAGTGGCATCAACCGTGGAGAGCAGTTCTTCTTCTTTTACCAGCAACTCATTGCCAGGTACTACCTTGAGCGTCTCTCTAATGGTTTTGGAGAGATTCCGTCGTTCAACTGGGAAGTTCCTATAGAAACTCCTTATTATCCTTCTCTGGAATATCCCAACGGACTCGAGTTCCCTTTCAGGCCACCTTTTGTTAAGTTACAGGAGTACTATTACAACTATGGACAAACCTGGAGTTGGAAGAGCAAGTACGGATATAGTTACACTCTTATCCAAGACTGGGAAAGACGTATCAGTGATGCTATTGACTCTGGAGTACTTTATGTAAGTAAAATAATATGAAATATAATGTTTTAATTTATAACCATCAAAACAATTGTGTTATATTGTTTCTTTAAAATTCTAGAAAAGGTTGTGAAACAAAGATTAATAATAATAATATAATAATGCTCATAATTTACTTGATCCTACTGATTAACCAGACATTTTGGTATCCATATAATTACTCAGAAGGAGCAATATTTTATTCAGTATCTTCAAGCCATATCCATAAATATATCTGTTTGAACTTATGTTTGATTATTTTGCTTTCAGGTACATGGTCAAAAAGTTAATTTGGACGATTCAGATGCACTTGATACGATTGGAGAGCTCATTGAAGGTAGCCCAGACTCCCCTAACTCGCAGTTCTATGGTATGATCTGGTTATATGCTCGCCATCTCCTAGGTTACTCCTACCAACCTCTAGACTTGTACCACATTGCACCATCCGCTCTGGAGCATTTCGAAACATCTCTTCGCGATCCAATGTTTTACCAATTATACAAGAAAATCCTCTTGTTGTTTTACAAATACTTGATAAAATCTTGGTACGGTCTTGACGATTTAATTTTCCCTGGTGTTGATGTTATTGATGTAGAATTCGATAAGCTGATAACCTACAATGACGAATTTTATTCAGACATAAGTAATGCTGTATTTGATACCAAGGAAGAACTTTTGCAAGATTCGTTCCACATTCGAGTAGCCCAGTCTAGGCTCAACCATAAGCCTTTTACTTACAAGATCAAGGTTAAATCTGAAAAGGAAGTCCAATCCGTTGTTAAGATTTTCATAGGACCTCTCTATGACGAGTACCAACGCTACATCAACTTGACCGATAACTTCATGAATATGGTGTTGTTGGACTACTTCGTATATGATCTCAAGTCAGGAGAGAATGTTATTTCTCGCAACTCCTACGAGAGCCAGTTGTACGGTAAGGACCCATTATCATACCACGAAATCTACCAACACATGCTGGGAGCTGAGGGCGGTAAAGGAAGCTGGTCAGCTGACCAGTACTACTTTGACTTCCCACAAAGGTAAATTTACTTTTAATATGTTCGACGGGTAAAGCATTAGTTCGAGTCATATACTTTGATTTTGCGATTTACCTATATTTTTCTTCTAGGTACATGCTGCCACAAGGTTCTCCAGAAGGTCTGCCTTTCCAGTTCTATATAGCAATCTACCCTTACGTTCCAGACAAGACTCAAACAGGCACCAGTGATGTATATGAGTACTTCTTCTACCCCTTCCTAAAAGGAGACGAACAGTTCGTCGACAGCTACCCACTTCTCTATCCTTTCGACAAACCCATCTATTACGAAAACTTGTGGTACAATGTTCCCAACTTTTACTCATACAAGACGAAGATCTACCACGTGGAAGATGTTAATGTAACTCATTGAGAGTGTTATGTTACATATTGCTCCAAAGCTTTAATTTAAATTTTTATGTTTTTATTGGTAATAAAGCCGTGCATCTGAAGAAAGTTTTTTAATATAAATTCCTTTGTTTCCTCAAAATCATTATAACATTTTAAATGTCACAGCAAATATTTCAGTGCAAAACAAAGACATTTCGTTCTGTACTGAATATGATTTTGATTTATGGTGAAAGTAACTAACATAGACATATTCATTAGGTACACATATATTTTATAGATAGTGAACTGAGTTTCTGTAAACCCAATACAACAACAGGTTGTAGAGACTAGTTCTACGACTTGTCAGATGCTATGCATATAGCAAATAACATCTGACAAGTAGTAGAACTAGTCTCTACAACCTGTTATTGTATTGGATTTACCCCATTACGATTGGTTTGGATTGTGTTGCGAAAACTACCCAGAGGTGGCGCCAATAGGGCTTGCGTACGCAAGGCTTACCTATTGTGCCAAATACTCAGGTCTTCGTATTCGTAGGTATGCTCACTTATATTGCACTGATGAGATCATAAAAAGATCGAAACCCGTCTGCAGTTAGTGGCATCCTACGATGTGTGGTCGGAGTATTTCCTCGTAGTTTTCGTTGCAATCCTTGTATTTTTGGTTCTAGCTGTGTTTAGCAAAACCTTACTTTGTAATTCAGCGCTCGGCGTGGCATATAGCCAGGAGAATAGCTGATTTAGCTTGATTTGCGTTAGTCCTTACTTAAATAAGGCGTTTGGATGGAGGATAGTCTTAATGATGTTCATACTATTCGTAGTTATTTGCTATGAGTTTCTATAATTTTTGTGCAGTAAAATTTAAAAAGGGTTCTTTTTAATATGCAATTTTTCGGTAACAAAAGTCAAGGGTAATATGCATTTTAATTTAAGTACTCAATCTGGTAGCTTTCATATTTAGCTCATATATCAAGTTAGCTACAGTCAAGTGGCAGTTTATTTTTTATATGAGTGATGGAAATGGCGTAGAATAAATTTCGCATCTTTCATCCTATAGATTAAATTAAAGCAATATTGTGCTTTACATATTCAAACTGATATATTTTCACTACTAAAAACTTTAATGCTCTTGCTTTTAAAATATCCAGTTATATAAAAAATGTGAAAATGGTATACCAGGATTACTTTGAAATCCTCTGAAAAAGTGACTTAAAACACCTAATCAAATTTTAGGACATTGAACAGCGTAGTGTTACCCCTAAATACCTATGTTTAGAGCAACTCCCGACTTGTATAAAAAATCTAACTTCGCAATATAACAATAATAATAATAATAATAATAATAATAATAATAATTCGCAATAGAAAAATAATAATAATAATATCCGAAAGGCAGACTTTTGCTTTTTTAAAGTCAACGGGGCTTAAGTCGGAGACCGAGGGATTCATAATGGCTTGCCAGGATGGTGTATTTAACACCATCGTCTATTGAAGCCGTGTCATGGGTATGGAGGTCTCTGATGTCAACTGCAGGGCCTGCCATAGGGCGCCGGAGACAATCAAGCTTGTTACGGCCAAGTTGTTGTTGACAATATGTTCTCCGCTTGTCCGGCATATGCAGTCTCGGCCTATATCCATAGACATAATGCGACTTTACGAGTGCTTTACTAGTTTCTACGGAACTCGTACGAGATAGACGAAACACCAGTACTGCCATACGCTCCAGGGGATATTGAGTTCGTTGTGGTTAATGAGAGGTGCCGAATTTATTGGAACTATTCATTTCCCACGCTCAGGCAGATTCGAGCCAATAAGCCTGATGTAGTCCTCCTCGACCATCAGCTCAAGACAATGTTTGTCATCGAGTTCTCGGCTCCTGCCGAGAACAACATTGTCTTGAAAGGGGAGGAATAACGGACGAAATATCGACACCTTCTCTTCGAACTCCACAGACTCCATCCAGAACATACTGTGAAGCTTGTGGTACTGATAATAGGAGCCCTTAGTGGAGCAAGAGATACACTGCTTTCGGAACTGAAGTCATACCGGCATGCCGAAATTCTGCAGATCTTCTAGCCGGAAGAATGCAGAAGGCGGTCATTCTGGGCTCATTACATCTACTCAAGATACTTGAATTCCGGACTCAGTAGTTACTCACCCCACGGACGTGGAGAGTAGCTACTGTTAACCACCAGCGGCCGACCCTGAGATTTGGAGCCAGGGAACCGGTCGACTGGATTTCGACAGAAAAGGAAGACAAAATAATAATATTAATAATAATAATAAGTGAGAATGAAAATGAGAAGTGCCGAATTTATTGGAACTACTCATTTCCCACTCTCAGACAGCCAATAAGCCTGATCTAGTTCTCATCGACCACCAGCTCAAGACAATGTTTGTCATCGGGTTCTCGGCTCCTGCCGAGGCCACCATTGTTTTGAAAGAGGAGGAGAAACGGACAAAATATCGAGATCTTCACCCCATGGACGTGGGGAGTGTCTCCTGGCAACTACCAGCGCCTGACCTTAAGGGTCCATTCTCTGTAGATTTGACAGGCATGAATGCGGGGTCGAATTGAGAGGATGGGTAGCCGATGGGTGAAGACTTACATATTTCCACTATCGAATTATTAAGATTTCGGAGGTGCACGTAAAACCGATGTAAAAAGGCACATGGAAATAAAGTTAGCCCTCATTGCAAGGGTACCGGATTTGTCTTATAATTGCAACCAAATTTCTTTTTAGTGTTATAAATTATATATCACCGGAAAGATCAAAAGATAAACTAGATCCCTATAGTAACAAATTTTTGTTTAATACATCTATTTTAGAGAAAATAATTTTTGAAAATACGCTATTTTAGTACAAGATTCTTTGCCTGGAATTTTAAAAATAAAAAGAAATACCAAAAATTACTACTATAGGGACTTAGATTAAAGTCTTATCTTTCAATACTTTTTTTACTAAAAGTCGCTATGTTTTAATATTTTTTATAATTAGACACGAGACGAACGCCGATTTAGGGCTTATTTTGACCTAGTAAATGGACTCTTAAGAATGGGAGCCAGGGAACCGGTCGACTGGATTTCAACAAAAAAAATTGAAATAATAATAATTTTTTATTGTATATTTTGCCTAATTCTTGAGATTAGATTGAAGGGTAAATATATTATTTGAGATGTAATTATTATAATAGTTTTCGTAAGTGTAAAACCTAAAAGTAAATTTTTTAAAAAATGTATATGCCTCATCTCTAAGAGTGTAATAATCTAGATTTTTATTGAAAAACCAGAAACAGAAAATATTGGTACTCTTTAAATGGCATATTAGAGTAAGAGCTTTAAGTAATTTATTTAAACTATTTTTAGGAGCAGCAATACAATATATTTTAATTTAGAAATGTAACTGTTCCGCTAGTGGCCTTAATTGGGTAAATAAGCTGCAATGTAATGTGTACCGAAATGTAAAAATACAAAATACAAAAGCTCAGCGATCGCCCTGGAATAATAGTAAAAAAGCAATTGATGTATAAATTGTGGAATCTGCTCTGCTTTAATAAAAACACGCAACCACTCTTCATCGTATGTTCAAATTGGGTGTGTCTAATCTGGAACCGCTGTTTCTAAGGAGTCGGATTCATTTTGTTATGAAATATAAAGCGACATATAAACATTAAACATATTCTTAATTAATCGAGGTCATTATCTCTCGACAATTATTTAAAAATAACACAATATGATTCATGAATCATATCAAGTTTAAGGCTGTCAGAACAGTTTCTACGAGAATAGTTGAAACACAAAATTTAGAATTCCTTTGGAAAACGTATTTCTTGTCAAATTAAACCAATGATGGATAAAATATCGAATGTTTAGTTTTAAATGTCTACACTGAAAAAACTAGTTTATTTGACTGAAATTAACATAAACACATTAACACATACTTAGGTCTGCTTAAATACTACTAATTAAACAATAACGAATTGGGCAAGAATAGAATCTTCTGTAGATATAAAAAATTGCCAGAGTTAATAATAGTAGCTCTGAAAATAGAATCTTAACGATTAGTACCTACTTATATGAATGAAAATAGCTGTAAAACAATATATAAACCAGAAAATCAAGGAAATTTTTATTTTGCTAAGGCTCCTTTGATTTTTGTTTGATTCATAGATGTGTAAACATAAGGTTCAAAAAAGAAGCAAGAGTACAATTCAAATGTACTCCAATTAACTTAGTATTAGCTATATTTTAACTTATCACGTGCCACCAGGGATACAGAGATAACCAAATCTTTTAAAATATTGTATAACATCTTATAAGTGAAATACCAGTGAAGATTAATTTCTTATTGAACAGCGGAATTGGTTTTGGAAATTGACTAATAATTTCCGATATATTCTGAAATCTCATAGAATTTTTCTGACCAGATACAGTGGTTAGTTCAATATTGCTTTTTGATTTTATATTTTTCCATTACCCAGTATGAAATTGCTTAAAGTTATAATTGATATATACTGTACAGAGCAGTCCATTTTTGATGGGAATCCAGGGTATCTCGGAAACTACAAGATGCATAACAAAACCGCTTGCACATCCTCGAGCTACTTTTTCCAGTTTGACTTAATGGTGAAATCAGATCGGGTCTACTTTGTTTAGGTTTTGAGATACAGGGCATTTCTGAAATTTTGCCTTTTTCGTCAGGGCCCTGTAACTTTTTTATTTTCAGACCTACAAAAAAAGTTTAAAGGGGAAAGTTTTAGATATTTTTAAGTGGAATCCATTGGCGTAGCAAATTTTTTTTTATTGCGTCCCGTTTTTTAGATACAGACCAAACTTGTGTTTTCTTAAATGCAACACCCTGTATATTTCTAGTTAATTCGAAAGAACTTTCAATTCTGGTTACAGTAATATATAATAAATAGGGGTTTATTTGAATTTAAGTACCTTTATTAAACATTTTTATGGTTAAATGGGGGGGAAGCGCGTATTTCCATTGATTTATTTCCTTATAAACTACATTGAACTCCTGTTTAATGTTATACTTAATATCTTAATAGTAATATAACCAAATACGGTTATATATAATTTATATTTGTAAAAATATTCGACATTTTTATGTTTCCATAATTAATTATTATCTAGTATTCGGAAATATTTAAATCTTTATATAAAATAGTGTGTTTAATTAAATCAAGAGTTTAATATGGTTTATAAGGAAATAAATCAATGGAAATACGCGTTTCCCTCCATTTAACCATAAAAATGTTTAATAAAGCGACTTAAATTCAAATAAACCCCTATATAATATATATTACTGTAACCAGAATTGAAAGTTCTTTCAAATTAACCAGAAATATACAGGGTGTTGCATTTAAAAAAACACAAGTTTGGTCTGTATCTAAAAAACGGGACGCAATAAAAAATAATTTGCTACGCCAATGGATTCCACTTAAAAATATCTAAAACTTTCCTCTTTAAACTTTTTTGGTAGGTCTGAAAATAAAAAAGTTACAGGGCACTGACGAAAATGGCAAAATTTGAGAAATGCCCTGTATCTCAAAACCTAAACAAAGTAGACCCGATCTGATTTCACCATTAAGTCAAACTAAAAAAAGTAGCTCGAGGATGTGCAAGCGGTTTTGTTGCGCATCTTGTAGTTTTCGAGATACCCTGGATTCCCATCAAAAATGGACTGCTCTGTACAACACGAGGTATTTTCATGAAGAGTAAGTAATACATACATATAGAAATTTTTTATTGATAAAATATATTTTTATCTAGACTAGTGGAAAAAACTATGAAAAAACCTTTTAGAGAAAATAAACTTGATATATTCCCAGTCATTACAATAATTATCAACTTAAAACAATAAATTTCAAAAATAATTGTTACGGAAATTACGCCATGGAAACAATAATTTGAAATATAATTGCAGTCTACAATAATTGTTTTCGGTATAATATTTTTTTTTACAAAAATAAAGAACATAGGCTTAGTGTATATAAATTATTTTATAATTTAAGAGGAAAATAACATTTCAGTAATAGCAAATAACTGCGAATAGTAAGGACGTGATTAAGATCATCCTCCATCTGCAAACGCCTTATTTAAATAAGGACTAAAACAAATCAAGCCAAAACAGCTATTCTCCTGGCTATATGCCGCGCCGAGCCCTGAATTACAAAGCAAAATTTGCCCTATTTTGGTCTAAACACAGTTAGAAAACTACGAGGAAATACTCAGACCACACATCGTAGGATGCCACTAACTGCAAACCGGTTTCGACCTTTTTATGATCTTATCAGTGCAATATAAGTGAGCATACCTACGAATGCGAAGATCTGAGTATTTGGCACAATAAGTAAGCCTTGCGGATGCAAGTCCTAATGGCGCCACCTCTGGATAGTTTTCGCAACACAATCCAAATCAATCGTAAGGGATGGGGTAAATCCAATACAATAACAGGTTGTAGAAACTAGTTCTACTACTTGTCAGATGGCATGCATATAGCAAATAACTACGAATAGTAAGGACGTCATTAAGAGTATCCTCCATCTGCAAACGCCTTATTTAAATAAGGACTAAAACAAATCAAGCCAGCTATTCTCATGGCTGTATGCCGCGCTGTATGGCTGTATCCTTGTATCAAAAATACAAGGATACAATACTACTACTACAAATACAAAAACTACGAGGACCACACATTTCAGTAATGGATTTTTCATTGTCTTTCTCGAGACATAGGAGAAAATAAAGGTATTACTATTTAAAACATATTCTTTAAGGCATCAGTGAAACGTAAAACACCTTGTGCAAATGAAAATACATCAATTATTAGCAATTTCATACCTCCACAATTCTTTGCTACACACGTATCTCCCATATGGTTGCAGAAAAATAGTAAATCAAATTGTAAATCATCGTGCAGAGGAATGTATTAATTTCTACCCCTACATGCAACACGAAAATGTTAAAAGAGAGTTATGTCACAACCACACAGATAATAGGTAATTAAATATTCAGATTTGGATGCAAAACATGTTTGTGAATACGATTCCATCGGCATCAGAATAGAAAATATTATGAATCTTTCCACTGGTTGTTACCATATAAACTTATTATCGATAATTACACAATATCATATCCTTCTGATATTTTTTTATGGAACAATAAACAAAATATCAGAGAGGGAGAGATCGACATGTAGTACTTACGGCAAGTTATTTGTATAAAAAGGCACGTCTTCTGGGACCGAATCAGACTGGGTTTTGTTCTCGAAACGAACATGAAGTTCTCGTTGATTTTACTAGCGGGTTTATGTGCCCTAGCTGCTTCCACCCCCGTTCAACAGCAGCACAAAGTCAAAGGTAAGACCTCGCTTTTTCTTTATTTCGCTATTATATTATTTTTTGGGTATTTTACCATAATCATGAAAGTATAAAAAATAAACTAGATAGTAGAGTAGTAATACCGATTGCACGCCCACTGGGTGGTGGGGGGCGTGGCCTTGGGACGCGGGGGGTTGGGGGCGCGGGGGGTGACCTTGGGGCGCGGGGTGGGGATGACCTTGAATGACCTTGAGACTTATGACCTTGAACGACTTTGAGACGGTGACCTTGAGATTGGTGACCTTGAATGGCCTTGAGATGACCTTGGGTGACCTTGAGATGGACATATATAGGTCACCTTGGGTGACCCTGGGCCACTTGGGTGGTCCAGGAGACTTATGACCTTGAGATTGGTGACCTTGAATGGCCTTGAGATGACCTTGGGTGACCTTGAGATGGACATATATAGGTCACCTTGGGTGACCCTGGGCCACTTGGGTGGTCCAGGAGACTTATGACCTTGAACGACCTTGAGACGGTGACCTTGAGATTGGTGACCTTGAGATGACCTTGGGTGACCTTGAGATGGACATATATAGGTCACCTTGGGTGACCCTGGGCCACTTGGGTGGTCCAGGGTGACCTCGGACCACTTGGGCGGTCCCGAGCGACCTTGAGTTACATTGTGCCACTTGGGTGGTCCCGGGCGACCGCATGTTTTCGATCTATGACGCAGTCGTTGCATAATTATAAAAGAGGGTCGCTTGGGTGGCCCCGAGCGACCTTGTGTCACCTTGGGCCACCTGGGAGGTCCTGGGCACATATGTGGTCCTGGGCAACCTTGAGTTTTTGGCCTATGACACAGTCGTTGCATGATTATAAAAGAGCGGTAGCACAGATCACACACACAGTCAGTTCAAATATCTTATATGCAGCTAAGCGAGCAGAGTGTTGTGCAATCTCAATTATTTTAAGTGAGGATTATTTATATTTTATTTATTGATAGTTTTTGCTATATTCTACAACTTTTTTAAAATGGCAGCGTCCAATATTAGCTTATCAGAACTTAACGAGCTCATCAGTAAAGATACCCCATTTATAGAACAAAAAACAATTAAATCACTTGCTGTAGATAAGCCATATATTATAAAAGAATTACTTGAAGTTTCTACACGGTTTGGAAAATCGATTATTGCGATTTTGTTTGATGACGGTGCAATGAGTACATTTAAATCGTTTTTACCGAAACGGGTGGTAGAACTCATACCTTCAGATATTATCGATGGAATAAATTCGTCAAAGGGAGGATATACTCTAACCTATCTAGGTCAGAGTCAACCAATCTTTGCCGGATCAAAATCTAGATCCTTAATAAAATTTCGCCATATTGAGTGATTGTTGGCCATACATAGGTATATTGGTAGCATTAAGTAGTTAATAAATAGAATATATTGAAACAATCTTGAAATCCTACGACTTAATACATTATTTGGATTACACACATTTGCTCATTTTGCCACCATAATAATATATCTATTTCATGATATAGTCTTCAAAATTAAGATATACCTGCCTCACATACGCACACGCACATGTAAGTAGCTAATTAAAATGTTTTATATCCATGGACTATATGAATATTCAATTTCCAGATAAGCAACAAATATGTGGATGCATTATTCGGCTCAATGGTGGCCAAAAGCAGAAAATATCGATTCAGCTATTGAAAGACTATCTTCTGAATTATATGATTTAAGTATGGATTCCATGCATGCTTCAAACTATGATCTAAATTATTGCCTAGATGATGATGGAAGTCGACGTCTTATGGAGGCATCTGATAGATACGGGGCAGGTGTAAATGTCTGCAGAAAATATTGTCGAGGTATTTCAAGCTTAGAGGCGTTTTGTGAAGAGATGGTGAGCATAAATTTAGGACATTTTCTACATCAAATCGTAAAATATTTACCAAAGGAAGTTATTGAGAAATATCAGCTAAAGCAAAGTGACGGTGATGGCGACAATGGCGGTGGTGATGAGACTATAGATGACTAAATAATATTCAGCATACCCCTACTATGTTATTTTAAATATAAAATGATTTTAAGAAATATATGATATTAAATTATACACACTGGTTTTATTTGATATAATTATTAAAGAAAAAATAAAAGATGCTCAGTTAAGATTGCATAATATACTTTAGCGGGTGGCCCTGAACGTCCTTGAGTGGGCGATCTCGGGTCTATGCAGGTGCGCGCCGCACCTGCTTGAGCTACTCGGGTGTTCCTGGGTGACCTTGAGTCACCTTGGGCTGCCTGGGTGAAATGAGTCCTTGGGCCAATTGACGGGGATAGGGGGGATAAAAGGGATAACGGGGGTAAGGGGGATAACGGGGGTAAGGGGATAACGGGGATAGGGGGGATAACGGGGATAAGGGGGATAACGGGGGTAACGGGGATAACATGTAGGGATAACGGGGATAAGGGGGATAACGGGGGTAACGGGGATAAGGGGGATAACGGGGGTAACGGGGATAACATGTAGGGATAACGGGGATAAGGGGGATAACGGGGGTAACGGGGATAACATGTAGGGATAACGGGGATAAATGTGATATATAGTAGGGATAAAGTATGGGGGTATTCATTACCATCATGTCATTTGATATTGTATATCAGAAGACTAGACATGTTCACGTGTAATATTTGTAATGAAGTATTCTCTTGGTCTAGCGGATTAAGTAGGCATATGAATATACATAAAGACTTCTCTTTTCGGTGTGATTTATGTACTAGAGCATTTAAAAGAAAAGATAAGTTAAAACCCCACATGAAAAGGATGCATGGCAATAGTGATAATAATATCATCATCAATAACCGTGAGATAACCCCACCCACCAGTATGATTAAAGAACAAGATCAGTGGGAAAACCCTGTACCTAACCCAACGCTAGATAGAGAAAAATCTCCTACAGGAAGTAGAATGCAAAAAGACAGGGAAATGGAAAATACAACAAGTTTATCAAACTACACGGATCGTTATCAAGCCAACAATTTAGCGAAATTGAAGAATAATAGCAGTGTCGATGGCGACATCAGTGATAGTTGTGCCGATGAACAGGCCAATAGAAGATATCGGCCTGAAAGTACATCCGTTGGTGTAAATAATGGTAGATGCAATCATCAGCTATCTATCAGAAAATATAATTACCAGCCTAAAAGCCCCCATCTGAATCAATCTAGCAGAAATTACCAAGACGAGGCGCTTGATTGGAATGACAATACAAATCCTAGCGATTTAGTCGACGCGATAAGAATTAATCGTCGCCTAGGCGTCGATTATCAGATATACATAAACACATTACGAGCAATGGGGTTGATATTGTAATGTATTGTGTAAGCATAATGCAGCCGCTCTTACTAAAGAGAATTACGGCGTACACAATATTCATTCTTTGCCTGACATTCTAAGTATTCAGATATGTTGTTACATATCCTCAAAATAGCAAGTCTAAGAGATAAGAATGTTCTGATGAATGAATGATTATAGCCCAAATGTCACAAACTTTTTCGTTGGTAGAGCTCATAATTCTGGAAAATTCATTTTTTGTGTGTCATATTAGCTCAAAAGAATGTTTTTTGTAAGCAACAGTAAACGAGCAAATAGATAGTGTAAGATATTGTAAATTATCTGTGTATGTAAGTAGCTTAATAACATCAGCTACCTATCAGAAAATATAATTACCAGCCTAAAAGTCTCCATCTGAATCAATCTAGCGGAAATTACCAACACGGGGTGCTTGATTGGAATGTCAATACAAATCCTAGCGATTTAGTCGACACAATAAGAATTAATCGTCGCCTAGGCGTCGATTATGATATATAGTCGCAGCAATATGAATCAACGTACATCTAGGCCTAGATTATAGCATATATTTATATATTTTATGTGAGATGGGAATTATTGAATAAATTTTGAATGTATCTATGACTTTTATTTTTACAAGTAATCATTCTTTTCACTAACCCCACATAACTAACACATCATACTATAATTTGAGCTTTTTTCGTTAAGATATCACCATTTTGGTATTCGTATGACCTTGAATGATGGATTGCGTGCCCCCATATCCTCCACACATGAGCAATTAAGAATGACACGACATTGAGATGGCCTTGGCATTGTGCAACATTGGGCCACTTGAGTGGTCTTGAATGACCTTGAGTCGCCTAAGGCCACTTGGGTGGTCTTGAGTGACCTTGTGTCACTTTGGGTCACTGGGGGCTTACGCTCGATACGGGTGTAGAGCTTTTAAGCAGCGGTACTGCGATGAATGTTCATTGAACGACTCCACCTGTGACACCGAGTGTTTTGCATTCCCCCAACGCAGTGTTTAATTCAGATTCCGTTTTGTTGTTTGTGTCGTTTCTGCGAGTTAAAATGCAGAGCCCTAATAAAAGTATCAGATGTGCTAGCTCCGAAAACGAGTCTAATCTACCTACCCCCGCCTGCCCTAAAGCAAAAAAAACGCAAGTCATCAGGGCCGTTAAGCAAGGGGGTGCTAAAAAGCATCATGTCAAAAGGGGCATCGACCGCAGCTTCACAATCTGGAAACGCCGTATTAGAACTACCTCACGCTTCTAATACAACGATATCGGCTGCGAATCAGAATGCAAATGATTTGCCACCAACACAATTAATTCAAAATTCCGATTCGGAGTCGGTCCAAGTTTTCTCCCAATCGGATCAGATCAAAGTATTTGATGATTTTTTCAAATTATATAAATCGATTAAGACAGAGCATGCGACGAATTCGATGGCTTCTCAAGGCGATGCCGCCTTGAGGGAAACAGCATATGATCTAATTAGACGCGGACAGGTCATGTTGGCCGATATTGAACAACGCAACATGGCCTTGAAAATTTCAACCAAGAAGGTGCGAGAAATCGAGAGACGAATGGAGGTATAAGCGCCGCTCGCACCAGGGCCGGAGATAGGCACCGTAAAATGTCTAAATTGGATCTTTTTTATTACTATTAATATTTATAATGTGTATTTAGGAGTAATAAATGCTATTTGTAGGGATTTAGTTGGACCAAGTTTTGATCTAAGATTTCCTGTACATATAAAAATATTATTAAAAATTCCGTACAGAATAATTTTATTGTTGTTTTTATATGTAGGGGAGACCGGGTACGAAAGTAACACGGGTTGGCTCTAACAGTAGCCCTATTGTCATTCTAAAGTGAGTTAGCCACAAAATTCCATCATCATAGGGTCAGCAGTGACATCTAGAGTAACTCATTTGAACGATAACCTCCGTGGTATGTTTTAGTTCGACTTACGACCTATGCGGTGTGAGGTGATATGCGAAGTAAGTTTTCATTCTTTATGTAAATCTAACATAATCTTAGAACTGAACATAATTATAAATTGTTTTATTGGCTTGTTCGATTAATTTTAATATTGGCTAAAACCTAGGCTAAGTATTTTGATTAAAAATAATCTTTAAAAAAAGTTTTATTCAAGTATTATGTTAATCACGTGAAAAATGCGTGCAGGGACGATTGTAACAATGCCATAGAGGGACGATTGTAACATGTTACAACCATCCCTGTCATTTTTAATATGATAATTTGATAATTCTGTAGTTAGCTGCAAAATTATATTAGTTGATACAACTTCTTAATTTATCAATACGACCGACTGTGTAGGAATATAAACTTTTATTTTCTTTATTTAGAATGCCTAACAAAATAAAACGAACAACAGAACGGGGAAAAACTACTTTGCAGCAGTACGAAAGCGCATATAGAGATGTTCAAAATAACACTTCTATTAGAGAAGCAGCCAAAATATGGAATCTTTGTCGATGACTGCGTTTGTCTTGTGTGCCTGGAGCCATACAAAACTAGCAAGCCCGGTGAACAATGGACACAATGCATGTCCTGTAAAAATCGGTCCCACACTGAATGCACTAAAGTAGATGATTTCTATATGTGTCACAACTGTGAATCTGAATAGCTAGGTATTATGCAATCAACAACAAATTAGAATTGTCTCTTAAGTTCCTATTTCTGTCAAATACCTGCCTATGTGTTATATATATGTATATATTCTTTTGTTTCAAATAAAAATATATACCAGCATATATTTACTTTAATAAACATAAAACCAAACAAATACGTTGTAAATACTAACACTACATAGTTATTATCTATTATTTCCATGCTACAAACGCCCCTATGTTCTGTTACTCTTGACCCATACCGTTGGGTGGGTAGTAACGAAGTATAGTCTCTATTTTTTATTAATTACACACTAATATGAGCTCTCATTATTCCAAAAATATTTTTCTTATGTAAAGAAAGTGCCAGGAAATGAACGTATAGCAAATAATTTTATATGGATATTAACAAGAAACCTCCACTTTGAAAATTTAAAATAAAATATAAAATAGACAATCTTAAATGACTATTATTCTGATAGTGCAAGGCAAACTAAAGATATATGGGATGCCACTCGTGATGACGTGAAATTATAGACATATTTCGAAAATTATGGACATACCTCGATTTTAATTTTGAAAATTCGAGCAATGATATCTCCAATCATATAATTCATAACTAAAATAACGGCATCCGCCTAAAAAGCTTCCGGCTATATCGAAAGTTGATGTCATCTTCGCTATTTTAAATGGAACACCCTGTCTATTATTGTAATTTTTTGGGGTTCTACGTAAAACTCTAAAATGCATGCATGCAAATTTCTGAAATATTGGCATTGTCTCCCATAAGAAGCAATAATAAATTACATGCTAGTGCAGAATAAAATCGCATTTGCACATGATTTCCGGTTTTAAATATAGGCTAGTGGATGATATGGTCTGTGTATATACGCCATTAGTTGCATACGAAGTTTTCATTTTGAATTATCCAAGCTTTTATTCTACTATTTTATGGGTAGTGTCGTAAGTTCCAGTAATATTCTTGAATACACTTACGAAAATAATAGGCAGTAATAAATTGATAAGTCAATTCTTTATCTTGACTGTTTTCGCCAAGTAAATAATCTATTCTATCTCAATATAATAGCTTTGTATGCATAGATACATACGACTTGTGGGTTCCTCATTTGAATGAAAGAAATATTTATTTTGTGCCAATTGAATGCAAGGCCTTTCAAGGCATTTTTATTGCTCTCTGCGGCTCAGGTAAGGAGACACTTAATTTTATGACGACACAATGCCGCATATAATCAATAGAAATCTTGCCAACTCGTCCGAAAATCCCCATTGTTATATATTTTATGTGTTGAGATATTCAGCCCTCATACTATGTGATCTTACGTGTGATTTTAGGTGATATGTATCTCCCAAGCGACTGGGTGGTCGACATATTTTGGAATTAGCTTAATAATGGGCAATTATAGAAGAACGCCTCTTTCAGCATTCTTCGAATAATCGCCCCGAAATCTCCACGAGATATACCTGCCGCATGAATTAAAAATAGAGGTTTATTGTTCCACAGTCACCCATTTACCGGGTACATGCTAAATTCTGGAACTTAAGTTGGTGTGAAAATATATTTTTAGCCGTGCATTCCATTCTCGCTCCCATGGCATGGAATTGATACAATCTCTCTCTCTCTAATTGCATATCTATAGAAAAATGTACGCTGTGTGATACTCAACTCTTCTTTGTGTACCATAATACCGGTGTATAATTTATGAGATTTTATAAATAAATAAGCAGTATATTGAGAAATACTATAATTTTAATAAAAAAAGAGTTATGTACCTAGCTGTGTGAATGTAGTTTTTTGTGTTTGAGGTATTTTAATATACATTTCACATATGGCTATATAAAGGGTGTGTTTTTAGGTTTGATAGAACTTTACATGACAACTACTATCAGACTGAACTGTTAGTCTGACACTGTTTACAAAATTTATTTTCAGTATACTTTGGCAAATCATCATGAATAGATTCACTCTTGAACAATGCTACCAAATTCTTCAAATTTACTTTGAAAATCATTTGTCGGTTCGCCAAACGCATAGAAGATTTCGTGAATTTTATGGCCTACATGATCGTCCATCTGATATTTATTCGTCGTACTGTGAATAGATTTCGTACCACATATTCTCTACATGATTTGAAAACACCAATGCGCCGAAGGAACGTGCGTAATCAAAGGAATATTACCGCTGTACGTAAGTGTGGTTGCAAACAAGGTTTGGTAACAAATTAATTTCGCGAAATGGACCTGTTAACTATCCACCCGGGTCCTGTGATATAACGCCCGCAGATTATTTTCTGTGGAGCTATGTCAAGTCATTAGTTTATGCTGATAAACCAGCAACAATTGAAGCCTTAGAAGCCAACATTATTCGTGTTATTCACGACATACAACCAGAAGTGCTCGAAAAGTCACCCAAAATTGGAACAAAAGAATACGCTTCTTGTGGACAACCGCGGTGATCACATGCCGCAAATAATTTTTAAATGTTTAATGTGATAGATTGTTTTTAAATAATATTACTTTTTTAATCGCAAAATATTTTCTTTAATATTTTTTTCAAGTTTAAAGTTCTATCATTCTTAAAAAAAAACACATTTTACATAATAGATATTTCGGCGTCTTATCGGGCTGCAATTGCAGAATTGAAATTATTGGTTTATTGCTCCATTATACCTTTACCGATGGGTAATTTAGTTGTCGCATGTCCCCGACAAGAACTCGGCCCCGCCCTTGGCCAGGTAAAGATTACTTGACCAATCAGGGCATAGCACGCCCCCTCGCGCGTTCGCCTAAGATTCGGGCAAATATATATAAAACCCCCGTGTTTTACATACTACAACTCACGACATATTCGAAGTTTGTGCCATCTACATTAAAAAAAGAAAAATGTATAAACAACACGCTAACAGTCATCCTCAGAAGAGTTCCACACGGTAAGCTAACATATCCTTTGAAGGCATGGTTGCGGCTAAGACGATTCACGACCTTGCTAGTGACACCCTGGATGCAAGTATAATTTTTTTTGATGACGATTTCGGTACCCACCAGCCGATTATGCAGGGGAGGACGCCGCCAGATGCCGACAAGAACCTGCCTGCAAAACACACCATGACTATCGTTGGCGGAGGCCCATATGATTCGCGACAATCCGCCGCTGATGGGAGTCCAGATTTGTGGCCATCACCTGCCGCCATCGAGAATCTCCCACCCGCAAAACGCCCCAGGATCTCCACAGCCGGATGTAGTCATGGTCCAGAGCGAGCAATCATGGATGAGGTCCCGGACTTTCAGTCGTTAGTGGCATCGACACCGCGGGGACCCGAGGATATTATGCTGCAGCCAGAGGACATATATCGCGCCCTACGCGATGATGCGGAAGACGAACATGTCCAGCTATATCGTAGTGCCAATTTGTGGGCGATCGAATTCCAAAGGCATATAGATGAGCAGGGCGAGAACTTTCGCAAGATGATGGGCACGCGTCGCGCTGCCATCGTGCTACAATTGGAACAGATTAGGGCTCACCAGGTGCAGCTCGACATCATCATGCGGGGATTGGCTGGGGACGTTGCCGACATAGATAATGTCGTTTCACTATATGCGCGATTTTCCGGTGAAGTCCCACATCTGATAGACGCACTCGGTAAGATAAATAAATAAATATATATATATATATATCAGCTCTAGTGCTATTCACTCTAGCTAGCACTCTACCCACTAAAAGTACGTTTTTCTGATTATAATACATATTTTTATTTGTTACAGGACTGCCGCACGCCCGACCATCGTCGACAAGGCAGAATGAGGAAGGAAAAAATAGAGATGTATAAGTGAAGTGAAAGGACACAATTAGAATAGCGTTTATAGTATTAAGATAGGATTAAGATAGCGTTTATAGGATTTGAAAATTAGTTCTAGTAGTGTGTGTAATAGGATATATTTAAATTATGTTAGTTTAGGTACATAAGGTTTTGTAAAAATACTTTTATACAGAGTTATGTGGTCTAATATATATTTTTTAATACAAATTTTACATATTACTTATTTTTCTTGTTTTCAGACAAATGAAATTAAATATACGTAAATCGCATGGCCATAGTGCTTCCTAGTTCAGTAAAGTTTAAATAAAAACACATAGTGCTAGGTCAGAGACATTTGAGAGACATAATGAATATCAAATTCAATATATAGGGTCTTCAGATGACTCTATGATTATTTTTATGTTTTGCGTTTATAGGATTTGAAAATTAGTTCTAGTAGTGCGTGTAATAGGATATATTTAAATTATGTTAGTTTAGGTACATAAGGCTTTGTAAAAATACTTTTATACAGAGTTATGTGGTCTAATATATATTTTTTAATACAAATTTTACATATTACTTATTTTTCTGGTTTTCAGACAAATGAAATTAAATATACGTAAATCGCATGGCCATAGTGCTTCCTAGTTCAGTAAAGTTTAAATAAAAACACATAGTGCTAGGTCAGAGACATTTGAGAGACATATTGAATATCAAATTCAATATATAGGGTCTTCAGATGACTCTATCATTATTTTTATGTTTTGACGGCTTTAGGTTGTGGGAAAATATCAAATTCGATATACATTGATAGGGATTGTGAAATATTGTATAATTTTATATGGTTGGGTAGTAAAATCGCCAAAAGACTTTATTTTGTTGTGATGATGTGACGTCATAATTTTAGTTTTTGCAATAGGGGCAAGTATTTGTTTTCTCATCGCAGCTGACAGACTCAGACATTGTGAAACACTAATTAAAATAAAAGAAACAGCATACTTAAGTTATTTATTATTTAAATCGTACAGTACATTATCTTTATAATAATGTAGATATTCACTCACGGCATTACTTAACAAACTGTCGTTGGATACATCGGAAAACGCCGATAATATCTCCTCTGCATTTAACGTTACTCTATTGGATTTAAGCCAGAAATTTATTAATTCTAAAACATCATGATAATATGAACAAAAATTTAGTGAGCCTAACATAGCAATACGGGATGATAATACACATGAGTCCAATATTAAAATTTCCTTTATATCTTGATCAAACAGTTCAAAGCTGGCGTTAAACTTTTTTATATTCACTACTTTGACATCTTCATAGAGGAGATGGGATATGTAAATGTAATCCCCACACTTGTCGGTTACTGCTTCTGACTCGTCGGGATGGCCTTCATGCGTTTGCGAGAAGAAATTTGCTTGTAATTGCCGCAAAATGTCAGTGAATGTACACCATTCATATGTGCTGAAAGATATTTTCATTGGCTTATAATTGTGCTGCATAATAACAGTAGGACTAAAGCTTCTTGCCGGACTCAAACCGCACTGGATTTGAATGGCGTTAGTCATCAAAGGGAAAATTGTATGTAACAAATACACATTTTCCCTATTTGCTGCATGCTCGTATCTTGCCAATATCTCATCGAGCTCATTACTGTAATCAGCACAGCTATTTATAGAGTCCATGGAATCCTTATCCATATTTTCACATTCACTTAGATAACCACTATCTGTTTCAATACTTCCACTCATGATAATGTCTAATGATTTACTGACCTACCCACTTTACTGCACATAAGATGCCGTCTTTTATAATCTTGCAACGACTGCGCCATAGGCCAAAAAGCTCAGGGTTGCCCAGGACCACCCAAGTGGCGCAATGTAACTCAAGGTCTTTCGGGACCACCCAAGTGACCCAGGTCACCCGGGACCACCCAGGTGGTCCAGGGTCACCCAAGGTGATCTATATATATATATATATGCCTATCTCAAGGTCACCCAAGGTGACACATCTCAAGGTCATTCAAGGTCACCCGTCTCAAGATCGTTCAAGATCATTCAAGAATATATTTTTTATTAATAGGGTAATTACTTTGATTGTACTATATCCGACATCGGTGTGTTATAGCATGTACCTATGTTATTCGGATTAGTGTAAAATGTACAACTTGTTATATTATGCAATCTTAACTGGGCATCTTTTACTTATTCGTCACCCAGAACCACCCAAGTGGCCCAAGGTGAATCAAGGTCATTCAAGACCACCCAAGTGGCCCAATGTTGCACAATGCCAAGGCCATCTCAATGTCGTGTCATTCTTAATTGCTCATGTGTGGAGGATATGGGGGCACGCAATCCATCATTCAAGGTCATACGAGTACCAAAATGGTGATATTTTAACGAAAAAAAGCTCAAATTATAGTATGATGTGTTAGTTATGTGGGGTTAGTGAAAAGAATGATTACTTGTAAAAATAAAAGTCATAGATACATTCAAAATTTATTCAATAATTCCCATCTCACATAAAATATATAAATATATGCTATAATCTAGGCCTAGATGTACGTTGATTCATATTGCTGCGACTATATATCATAATCGACGCCTAGGCGATGATTAATTCTTATTGCGTCGACTAAATCGCTAGGATTTGTATTGACATTCCAATCAAGCACCCCGTGTTGGTAATTTCCGCTAGATTGATTCAGATGGAGACTTTTAGGCTGGTAATTATATTTTCTGATAGGTAGCTGATGTTATTAAGCTACTTACATACACAGATAATTTACAATATCTTACACTATCTATTTGCTCGTTTACTGTTGCTTACAAAAAACATTCTTTTGAGCTAATATGACACACAAAAAACGAATTTTCCAGAATTATGAGCTCTACCAACGAAAAAGTTTGTGACATTTGGGCTATAATCATTCATTCATCAGAACATTCTTATCTCTTAGACTTGCTATTTTGAGGATATGTAACAACATATCTGAATACTTAGAATGTCAGGCAAAGAATGAATATTGTGTACGCCGTAATTCTCTTTAGTAAGAGCGGCTGCATTATGCTTACACAATACATTACAATATCAACCCCATTGCTCGTAATGTGTTTATGTATATCTGATAATCGACGCCTAGGCGACGATTAATTCTTATCGCGTCGACTAAATCGCTAGGATTTGTATTGTCATTCCAATCAAGCGCCTCGTCTTGGTAATTTCTGCTAGATTGATTCAGATGGGGGCTTTTAGGCTGGTAATTATATTTTCTGATAGATAGCTGATGATTGCATCTACCATTATTTACACCAACGGATGTACTTTCAGGCCGATATCTTCTATTGGCCTGTTCATCGGCACAACTATCACTGATGTCGCCATCGACACTGCTATTATTCTTCAATTTCGCTAAATTGTTGGCTTGATAACGATCCGTGTAGTTTGATAAACTTGTTGTATTTTCCATTTCCCTGTCTTTTTGCATTCTACTTCCTGTAGGAGATTTTTCTCTATCTAGCGTTGGGTTAGGTACAGGGTTTTCCCACTGATCTTGTTCTTTAATCATACTGGTGGGTGGGGTTATCTCACGGTTATTGATGATGATATTATTATCACTATTGCCATGCATCCTTTTCATGTGGGGTTTTAACTTATCTTTTCTTTTAAATGCTCTAGTACATAAATCACACCGAAAAGAGAAGTCTTTATGTATATTCATATGCCTACTTAATCCGCTAGACCAAGAGAATACTTCATTACAAATATTACACGTGAACATGTCTAGTCTTCTGATATACAATATCAAATGACATGATGGTAATGAATACCCCCATACTTTATCCCTACTATATATCACATTTATCCCCGTTATCCCTACATGTTATCCCCGTTACCCCCGTTATCCCCCTTATCCCCGTTATCCCTACATGTTATCCCCGTTACCCCCGTTATCCCCCTTATCCCCGTTATCCCTACATGTTACCCCCGTTATCCCCATTATCCCCGTTATCCCCGTTATCCCCTTACCCCCGTTATCCCCCTTACCCCCGTTATCCCTTTTATCCCCCCTATCCCCGTCAATTGGCCCAAGGACTCATTTCACCCAGGCAGCCCAAGGTGACTCAAGGTCACCCAGGAACACCCAAGTAGCTCAAGCAGGTGCGACGCGCACCTGCATAGACCCGAGATCGCCCACTCAAGGACGTTCAGGGCCACCCGCTAAAGTATATTATGCAATCTTAACTGAGCATCTTTTATTTTTTCTTTAATAATTATATCAAATAAAACCAGTGTGTATAATTTAATATCATATATTTCTTAAAATCATTTTATATTTAAAATAACATAGTAGGGGTATGCTGAATATTATTTAGTCATCTATAGTCTCATCACCACCGCCATTGTCGCCATCACCGTCACTTTGCTTTAGCTGATATTTCTCAATAACTTCCTTTGGTAAATATTTTACGATTTGATGTAGAAAATGTCCTAAATTTATGCTCACCATCTCTTCACAAAACGCCTCTAAGCTTGAAATACCTCGACAATATTTTCTGCAGACATTTACACCTGCCCCGTATCTATCAGATGCCTCCATAAGACGTCGACTTCCATCATCATCTAGGCAATAATTTAGATCATAGTTTGAAGCATGCATGGAATCCATACTTAAATCATATAATTCAGAAGATAGTCTTTCAATAGCTGAATCGATATTTTCTGCTTTTGGCCACCATTGAGCCGAATAATGCATCCACATATTTGTTGCTTATCTGGAAATTGAATATTCATATAGTCCATGCACATAAAACATTTTAATTAGCTACTTACATGTGCGTGTGCGTATGTGAGGCAGGTATATCTTAATTTTGAAGACTATATCATGAAATAGATATATTATTATGGTGGCAAAATGAGCAAATGTGTGTAATCCAAATAATGTATTAAGTCGTAGGATTTTAAGATTGTTTCAATATATTCTATTTATTAACTACTTAATGCTACCAATATACCTATGTATGGCCAACAATCACTCAATATGGCGAAATTTTATTAAGGATCTAGATTTTGATCCGGCAAAGATCGGCTGACTCTGACCTAGATAGGTTAGAGTATATCCTCCCTTTGACGAATTTATTCCATCGATAATATCTGAAGGTATGAGTTCTACCACCCGTTTCGGTAAAAACGATTTAAATGTACTCATTGCACCATCATCAAACAAAATCGCAATAATCGATTTTCCAAACCGTGTAGAAACTTCAAGTAATTCTTTTATAATATATGGCTTATCTACAGCAAGTGATTTAATTGTTTTTTGTTCTATAAATGGGGTATCTTTACTGATGAGCTCGTTAAGTTCTGATAAGCTAATATTGAGTGCTGCCATTTTAAAAAGTTGTAGAGTATAGCAAAAACTATCAATAAATAAAATATAAATAATCCTCGCTTAAAATAATTGAGATTGCACAACACTCTGCTCGCTTAGCTGCATATAAGATATTTGAACTGACTGTGTGTGATCTGTGCTACCGCTCTTTTATAATCATGCAACGACTGCGTCATAGGTCAAAAACTCAAGGCTGCCCAGGACCACACATGTGCCCAGGACCTCCCAGGTGGCCCAAGGTCGCTCGGGGGCCACCCAGGCGACCCTCTTTTATAATTATGCAACGGCTGCGTCATAGATCGAAAACATGTGGTCGCCCGGGACCACCCAAGTGGCACAATGTAACTCAAGGTCGCTCGGGACCGCCCAAGTGGTCCGAGGTCACCCTGGACCACCCAAGTGGCCCAGGGTCACCCAAGGTGACCTATATATGTCCATCTCAAGGTCACCCAAGGTCATCTCAAGGTCATTCAAGGTCACCAATCTCAAGGTCACCGTCTCAAGGTCGTTCAAGGTCATAAGTCTCCTGGACCACCCAAGTGGCCCAGGGTCACCCAAGGTGACCTATATATGTCCATCTCAAGGTCACCCAAGGTCATCTCAAGGCCATTCAAGGTCACCAATCTCAAGGTCACCGTCTCAAGGTCGTTCAAGGTCATAAGTCTCAAGGTCATTCAAGGTCATCCCCACCCCGCGCCCCAACCCCCCGCGTCCCAACCCCCCGCGCCCCACCCCCCCGCGTCCCAAGGTCACCCTCCCTCCGGAGGGGCGCTCAATCGGTATTACTACTCTACTCTAGATCCCTCCGTCAAAGGGATCAGCCAGAGTTGTTGCTTGAAACCTGCTTTTGCATAACTATAATAACTACAATTTCTACACTGAGAAAAATCATTCTTAATAAAAATCATTAATTGACGTAGAATCCGAATCGATAGGCAAAAATTTTAAGGGCAAAAATCAAATGAAGAAACATATTTTTATTTAATTTGTTATAGTGTTTTGAGAAAAATATCAGTTTATTCTTTTCTATATTTTATGTAGATCGAAACCAAAGATATATTTGAAATTCTAAAAAAAGCATATATTATTGATTTACTAATCAAATTAGTTCAAAAAAATTGTACCAATATTTACTATTTATTTAATTTCATGCTTATTGATGATGGCAAATTATAGTGAGAAAAATAAAAATAAATGGTTCATTTTACCAGAACAGGAATTCTGCTAAATATAATATCAATTAAAAGATTTATCTAAATGAATAAAGTAATAAAGAAAATAAAGTAATATAAGCAGAAAACGAAAATATATATTTTTACACGTGGTTTATTTTTGTATTTGAAAACCCCTTAAGAAATGTATGCGTATGTATACATGATTTTGTAAATCAGAACACAGCTACTAATTTGTTATTATTTAATAAATCTAATCAAGCCGTTATGAAAAAATGTCCTCAAATTTTCCTAAATTTATGTGTTTCGAGTAAATAGTATCTATCTTGTTACCTATTGTGACTAAATTTTTACCTAAACTTGTTGCTTTTAGTTGACCAAGAATACATAAAGAAATACAAACATATTTTTGAATTATTCGATCATATAAATCAACCAATCTACCATCCTGAACATGTAGAAATTGCAAACTCGTATCATATTGGAGACCATGTGGATCAATACACGGTAAGTTTTAGTACTATATTTGTCTAAAAGTCGGTTTTTATACAGTCTTTACTATGAATAAAATCTTTTATATACCTTATAAACATATATATATATATATATATATATATGTGTTTAGTTTCTTAAACTGAAATTCTCGTACGTTTTTTTAATACAGAATAAGGTGAATTATTGTTTTCTATCTAGAGTTTTCAGGACCTTATTAGTTTTTGCTTTAGCAACTTATTGTATCTATACATCCTCCTAAAAGTACTTTAAAGAATTTTTATGTTCTCAAATCACATTATAAAAAATATATGAATAGTTACGTGTCTAATGTGAATGTAATAACTAAAATTAATCTAAATCTCATAGAAACCAGAAGTGGTGAAGCACTTCATGCAGTACTGGAAATACGGAATGCTTCCAAGGGGTGAAATCTTCTCCGTCATGTATCACGACCACTTGGAGCAAGCCGTCGCCCTCTTCGAGATGTTCTACTACGCCAAAGACTACGACACCTTCTACAAAACCGCAGTTTGGGCTCGCCAACACGTCAACGAGGGTATGTTCCTTTATTCTCTGTCAGTAGCAGTGGTACACCGTCCAGATACATACGGAATCATCCTTCCTCCCATCTATGAAGTCTACCCCCACTACTTCTACAGCACTGAAACTATCCACCAGGCCTACGTCTACAAACAGCTACACCACGGTCAAGAACACAACCAGGAACATGGAGAGTACGACTACACTGTGTTTGCCAACTATTCTGGATACTACTTGAACCTCCATCCCGAGCAATCCATGTCCTATTTCCTTGAAGACGTCGGTATCAATGCGTTCTATTATTACTACAACCTCTACTACCCATTCTGGATGAATGCAACATACTATGGAATGATAAACGCTAACCGTGGCGAACAGTATTACTATGTCCATCAACAATTATTAGCGCGTTACTATTTGGAACGCTTGAGCAACGGATTCGGCGAAATTCCATTCTTCAACTGGGAAGTACCTCTTGAGACTCCGTATTATCCTTCACTTGAGTACCCTAATGGACTTGAATTCCCTAGCAGGCCCAAATTCGCTAACTTATATGAGTATTTCTATAATTATGGACAGAGTTGGACGACCAAGGACAAGTATGGATACAGTCCAAGTTTCGTTAAAGACTGCGAAAGAAGAATCAATGATGCTATCGATTTTGGCTACATAATGTCTGTAAGTATAAATATACTTCAGTGATCATATCGCCATATGTTTTAAATAAAGACGATTTACTATTCATTAGAATCGTTTTACTTCGAACTATTAGCAATGATTTTTAGTGCCCACCTATCATAATTTTATTTCTTTCAGCATGATGGCCAAAAGATTGACTTATACTCCGAAGATGGTATGAACGTGCTCGGAAACCTCATCGAAGGAAACCCAGACTCGCCCCACCAGAAATACTACAAAGCTATCTGGTACTATGCCCGTCACCTCCTCGGCTACTCCTACCAACCATTGGACAAATACCATGTGGCCCCATCTGCTTTAGAACACTTTGAGACCTCTCTACGTGATCCAGTGTTCTATCAGTTGTACAAGAAAATCGTCCTGAAATTCCAAAGGTACAAGGTTAACCTTCCACCTTACACAGAAAAGGACTTAGTCTTCCAAGGAGTCAAAGTAGTAGGTGTCGAATTCGACCGTCTTTACACGTTCTTTGAGAAGTTTTATTCAGATATAACCAACGCTGTATACTACTCTCCTGAAGAATTAGAACACAATAAGCATCCACACTTCCGTGCTGTTCAATACCGTCTAAACCACAAACCTTTCGACTATAAGGTAATCGTTAAATCCGACAAGGCAACCAAGGCAGTTGTTAAAATCTTCTTGGGACCCAAATACGATGAGTATGGACGTTACATCAACATCAGCGACAACCGGATGAACATGGTGGAGTTCGACCATTTCGTCTACGACCTTAAATCTGGTGAAAATGTCATCAGTCGCAACTCTCAGGAGAACTACTTCTATGCACCTGACCATACTTCATACTTTGATATGTATAAACAAGTTATGGGTGCAAAGAGTGGGCAAGATTATCACGTTGACAAAAACTACAACTACATCTACTTCCCACAAAGGTAAATATAATTCTTGGTGTTTGTTTACGGACTAATATAGAGTTATTGTTTCAGATACATGTTGCCAAAAGGTACACATGACGGTATGACCTACCAATTTTACGTCATTGTCTACCCTCTCGAGCCATACCACGGTCATCAAGAGGAACTTCACAAACAAAAGCAGTACTACAGCTACCCCATCGCTGGAACTGAAGACGAGTATAATGACGGACATTCTCTTGGTTATCCATTTGACCGCCAGATCAAGTACGAACAGATGTGGCATCACGTACCAAACTCCTACTTCTACGAAACCAAGATCTATCACAAACACAGTGACGATGACCATGTGCACCATCATGACCATCATGATATGCATTATGACCATTAATGAATCGCAAAGCTAATGATAACTGTTTTCATTTTTTTAAATATATATTTTGCAAGTAGATGACCACTTGTTTTCCATTCCTCTTTGATTCCTCACCATCTATAAAAGCTCAGAAGTATGTGGCTTTGTAAAGGCTATTATGAAACACTAAACATTTTTTGATTTTTCATGGTTCTTTTATCAAATCATAATTTTAATTTAAAGAAAGCAAGTAATTTCAATTTATTTGGAATGTTTCAAAAAATCCATTGATAAAAATCTTTAGTAAAAAAAAATAAAAGCACTCTCCTGTAATCCTTCTTCAATTCTCACTTCTATCGTCTTTGCCTTATTTACTTTTGGGACACACTGTATACCCCTGAAAAATCGACACTCAGCAAAATTCTTTCCCAAAAGATATAAAGATGATTTACTTGGTTGACGCCAAGAAGATATTTAAAATGAAAACATATATTACAAATAAACCTCAGAAATTAACCTGTATTTCTGTGAAAGAAACTGTGGCTGTAAATAGGTTAAAAGAATACCATAAGTACCACTTATACTAAAAATTATTGCTACATAAATCAAGCTAAATTAACTATCAACACAAATGAAAGGTAAAAATAATTAATTATTCACTGATTCGTAAAATATATCCCTAGTTATATACCTCTACTCTGTTCGAAAGATCAAGCTTAGCACACGATCTCAAAAGCAAGTCGATTCCCAAAGAACTGAATCACAGAATTATGTATAATTCTGTGACTGAATGCAAAAGAGATAAAGAGAAGCACAGACTGTCAAATCATGGCTTAAATAGGTATACTTGTCATTAGATGCGTTCACAAACGTATACCAGTGTACGGGTTTGGGTTTTAAAAGCACCGGTTCTACTCTGACGTTAGTATTTAGGTATGTTAAGGTGAGATTTGTCCACACTATTATTAGATATTAGATAAAAATAAATTACTAAAATTGTGATTGTTAAAAGGAACTAAAATAAAATACCAAACGTAACTTTTCTTTCCTTCCACTACAATAAGTACGTAAAAGTCATGATGAAGGTCAACCAGAAGAAACGAAAATCGGTCTTCATATTCCTTTATTAGATCAAAGAACCAATACTATTAAGGAGTTGCGCCCTTGTACTCTATTAGCAGCTGTATATTCTTTGTTGTAGTGTTGTAGACAATATTTTTAACATATCACTTTATCTTGTCGTTTTCATTTCATGTTCAATATTATTAGGCTTGTTCGCGAAGCGCTTCAAAATAGTACGGGATTAGTCAGAAGCAACTGCTTCTGCCTAACCCCATATTACTCCAAAGCGCTCCAAGGATAAGCCTATTTTATTGTCCTGTTCTGACAATAGAATTATTAAACTTTTTAGTAGTAGTATTAGTAAACTTTCGTAGATATCTACTAAAGAGCTAACCAAAAAATAACCTTTACTTTTTATATAGCAGTACTTTTTTATATAAATAGATTCAGAATAAAATAAAAAGTTGTGTTTTCATAATATTGTCAATATAATAAGTAATTCTAATATATACAATAATATTGCCAATTTATTAAATACACTTAGAAGCCTAGTCCTGTTGAACAGCATTTATATTCTCTCTATAGTAAACGTTGGTCTCGTAGAAATAGGAGTTTGGTACGTTATTGAAAACTTGTTCAAAAGCGATGGGCCTGTCGAATGGATAACCAAGGGAGTAGCTGTCGTAGAACTGCTGTTCGCCTTCGTATGGGTAGAAGTAGCTTTCGAACTCCTGGTTCAATTTGCTCTCCCTTGCTTGGTATGGGTATACGATGACGTAGAACTGGTAAGGGGTTCCTTGTGCACTGCCTCTTGGTAAAATGAACCTGAACAGAAATATATATAATTAGTCACTATAGATCACAATACAAGTTAAAGGAACTTAATATGTACCACTAAAGGGTTTGAAGACTTACCTTTGAGGGAAGTAGAAGTAGTTCTGTCTGCTCTCAGAGAAGCTTTGTTGTCCTCCTGAGGCCCCTAATACCTGTCTGTACAAGTCAAGGTAAGATGTGGAATCTGGAGCGTATAATCTGCTGTCATAGGAGTTGCGGCTGATGACGTTCTCACCAGACTGTAAGTTATATACGAAGTAATCCAATAAGACAAAGTTGTTTCGGTTTTGAGTGATGTTGATGTATCTGCCGTATTGGTCGTAACTTGGACCAAGGAAGACTCTTACGACAGCTCTTGTTTCTCTCTCCGATTGCACAGTAATTCTAAAGGTGAAAGGTCTGCTGTTGAGACGGTTCTGACGTACGCGAACGTTAAAGTTGTTCTCTGACTGTTGTTGTTCCTGTTGTGAATAGTAGACAGCGTTGCTGATGTTTACGTAGAAGGGATCGTTGTATGTAATAAGACGGTCACTGGAGAAGTTTGTGACTTCAACACCTGGGAATACTAAATCACTTGCAGTGTAGGGTTGTTGATTGTACAAGTATCTCTGGAATTGCACGAAGATTCTTCTGTAGAGTTGGTAGAAGGCTGGGTCGCGCAGAGCGGTTTCGAATTGTTCCAAAGCTGAAGGTGCAATTTGGTTGTTGTTCAATGGTTGGTAAGAGTAACCAAGGAGGTGGCTTGCGTACAACCAGAAAGCGCCGTAGTATCTGTAGTTGAAAGAGTCTGGGTTGGCCTGAATGAGGTTTCCAAGAATGTTGATACCTTCTTCGGAATACAAGTTTACTTTTCCTTCAGATGGCTGAGAAAGTTAATAATTAAATTAAAAAATATTTCAGATATGATCTACTTACAGAGTAAAAGTAACCACTGTCGATGGCATCGCCGATGCGCCTTTCGTAGTCCTGAATATAGCTAAAGCTGTATCCGTATGGACTTCTCGTAGTCCAGCTTTGTCCGTAGTTGTAGAAGTACTCGTATAGGTTAGCATATGCTGGCCTGGAAGGAAATTCAAGTCCATTGGCATATTCCAAGGATGGATAGTAAGGTGTCTCGAAGGGTACATTGATGTCAAAGAACGGAATCTCTCCGAATCCGTTGGAAAGACGTTCTAAGTAGAAACGGGCCAAGAGTTGCTGATAGAAGAAGTAATATTGTTCACCACGGTTAACGTTTTGGAATCCGTATTCCTGACTACCCATCCAGAAGGGATAGTAGATGTTGAAGTAGTAGTAGTAGGAGTTGATACCAATATCCTCAAGGTAGTAAGACAATGATTGCTCTTCGTTCAAGTTCAGATAATAGCCGGAGTAGTTGGCGTTGATAGTGTAGCCGTTGAATCCACCATCTTGAACGTTTTGTCCTCCATACTGTTGCTTATACACGTAAGCTTGCTGGATGGCTTCAGATGAGAAGAAATAGTATGGGTAGATTTCGTAAATTGGAGGAAGGACAACATTTCTGGTATCTGGACGATGTACAACAGCTACTACATAGGAGTACAGGAACAGTCCTTCGTTCAAGTTTTGACGAGCCCATACAGTTGTATTGTAGAATGTTTCATAGTTGCTGGCGTAGTAGAACAGCCTGAACAGGGCAATAGCTTGCAGCAACTGAGGCCTGTAGAAGGCGGAGAAAATTTGCCCTCTTGCAAGGAAGGAACTGGAATTATAATATTGCAAGAAGTTCTCGACTGCAGTTTGGTCCTGAAAATGAGATATGAGTATTAATTCCGGAATTAATTAGTAGTTTTTTATATTCTATTTACCGTGTAGGAGCCGGCATGCTCGCTGACGTTATAATTGTTTCCGATTTCAACGAAATCTTGATAGTAACTAGGTTGGTTGACATTTTCTAATATGCGAAGGACATCGCCTTGGATCCTCAAGAAAGCCGGATCAGCTGGAATATGAAGTAAAGGTGTTTATTAGTATATTATATAATATAGTATATAAAGTATGTTAGATAATTTTTAGAGCATTTGTAGTTTAGGAGATCTACTAGCCTACATTGTATCTCTGGAATTGCACGAAGATTCTTCGTGCTAGATCTACTAGCCTACATTGGGATACATTTTTGATAAGTAATTATGTAAAGACGAATTCCAGTTGGTAAATATATATCAAATTAAATAATCAAAATTTAATTCTTCAATAAAAAACAACCAATGGCTTTCAGAACTCGACGAAACGTAGGATATTTGTCCATGTATCTGGCTCCTCTTTTGTTGTTTTTTATTGAAGAATAAATTATATTTTAACAGCCAACAACTTTTCCAATATCATATTAAATAATCAGAGTTAGCTTTCTCATAAAATGTATGAACGTTTACAAATCTGTGGTTAAACAATGAATGATTGCATCATCTATATTCGTCTATGAATTTTGAAAATACTTTTTACTTGAAACAAGAAATACTACTAAGTTTAAAAAATGTCAGTCTATTTAATTCTGAGTCTGAACCATACAAATTGTATTAGTTTCCCTTTTAACTAACCATTAACTGTTTACAGACTGAAGCTGATATTTGAAAGATGGTATAATGTAAGATAAATTAATAATGAAGTTTTCAAAATTATTCTTTTTTTTTTTTTGAGAGCTTCGAAAATATAAAGGAAATAATTCAGGAATTGTGTTGACATTTTTTTTTTCTGGATGGATCGAGTGAAGAAACATTTCCAGTAATGATTAATATATCATATAAAACTTATACAGAATGAAGCTATAAAATACAATATAACTTATCTAATATAAAAAATGCGTTCGAGAACCTTGTATTGGAATGAAAAACAAAGTTCGGTTTTATAAAATTATTTTGAGAAAATTATGAGCCATGGAGTAAAACGAAACTGTCTCATATAATAACTAATGTTTGAATATACAGTGTGTCCAAGATAAAGATGGGATAGCATTGGGATCTTGGAAATGGTAAGAGCTACAAAGTTGGTTAAATTATGAAAAAGTTGAGCAGTTTGAATATTTTTTACATGGAATTTTCAAAAATAAGTTATCTTTTTTTTGATTTCGAAATATTTGGAAAACATTTTTTTTTTAAATGCTATCAAAATTTCTATTTAAAAATACAGGGCCGTGTTTAAAAAAAGAAGTTAATGATGATTTCTCGGAAACGAAACGTGGGACAAAAACTTGTGAATGCCATCTTGTTAAGCTCAAAAAGTGACAATGGAAAAGTATTTTTTATTTTTTGATAGCTGTTAAAATAACGCCAGAAATAAATAAAAACAAATATCGCAAAAAAATGTTTTTCCAAATATTTCGAAATCAAAAAAAGATAACTTATTTTTGCAAAGTCCATGTAAAAGGTATTCAAACTGCTCAACTTTTTCATAATTTAACCAACTTTGTATCTCTTACCGTTTCCAAGATCCCAATGCTATCCCATCTTTATCTTGGACACACTGTATATTTGAAAATGCTAGGATGACTAAAATTTTATTTGTTATTAGTAAAAAACAGCATCCAAATAATAAAAAATAAAAATTAAAGCTTAAATATATATAGCAAAAATCAAAAACAAAATACTAAAGAAAATACAAAAAAAAATAAACTTTCACAAAACTTTAAAAAAAAAATTTAATTAATAAAAAAACTATTTAAATAAAAATGTACTCACCAACTCTCTGCTCCTTGACAGCAGCGCTGTGGGCAGAGAGGGCACATAGGCCGACTACGAGAAGTACCAAAGTAAGCTTCATGTTTGTCTTCGAACAAACAGTCAAGTCTGAAAATATACAAGAACACTTACCCTTTTATACAAAGCTAACGGTCCCCCGCCGTAGCCATTATCTGTTCTTATCAAGTTCGCGAAACTTCTAATTTAGAGCATGATACTGTATTTCTTCGCGAGATTCTCTGAATGGAAGTCTACGATCTTGGTAAGTATAGTTCAGAATAGGATCACAATTTTTTCGCAAGGTGTAGGTCTTTTCTATTTAAAAGTTTGCTTATTAATATTTAAATAAAATAGGACTCAGGAATAGCAGCAAATCTCAAATAATATCTCACTGAAACTAATTATTTCGTTCAATTCTTTTTCGATATTTATCAGCCTACAGTTTTAGTAATTAGAAGGTAGGTTTAAATAAAGTTAATATATGTAAGTATATATTCAATCTCAGATATATGTTTAATATTACTTTTATTTTTTGCTAATATTTTTACAGTTTTAATTGTAAAACAAGATTTATCCTAATGATGAGTTTTCGTATATTTTATTTGTTTTTTTTTATATTGTAATTAAGAGATATATTTACTCTTATTTAATTCTGTTACTTTTTTAAGTAGGTAGGTATTATTCAAGCAAAATAATTACTTTAATTTTTTAAAGTTTTATTAATTTTTATGTTATTCATAAAATTGTATAAATTATTATTTTTTGTTTTCTTGATCTTTTATCAGCCCGAGTAATCTTATTACTAGACATTATCCTAGACTCGCTAACATGTAAACAAATTTAATATTTTGTTTTTATTGTTTATTAACTTGCTTTTGTTATTGTTTTTCAACGGCAAACTTGTTATTTATAGAATTATTGTTTTATTAAATGCCGTTATGGAACTTATGCTACCACGATTCCATTTCAAAATATGCAATCAAAAATAAAAACCGATCCATTCGCGGAGATAAGTATTCCTATTACATTGTCTTGAAGATTTCTTTAGTTAAATATACATAAAAAATTTCACGAGTTAAGCCAACTCCATACATTTACCACCCATTTTGAGAGAATTTTGTACATATCTATAATTGACCTTTGACCAAAAATGGCTAATAGTGGCCAAAAATTTCCACTTTTAAAATACTTAAGTATAGATAATCTATAAAGTAAGTGACCTCAATAAAGTGACAAAGTTGGTTGACTTGCAAATCAAAATAATTCCTTTTCTATAGTCGAAAAAAATTTATAAATAATTGCTTGCTATAAATCAGTAAATATGAGGCCACAATTTTAGAGATAAGGCGACAAAATGTAACAAAATAAAAGCAAAATATGCTGTAGTTTAAGGACTTGGTTACATTTGAATATTTTGCGCACATTACAGAAAACTCGGTTTTAGAAAATTCGGAAAAAAACACAATTCTCATTTAGATGTTTCAAGAAATTACCCATGGGTAGTGTTATTTTTCTTCTTTGTTAGCTGAAATTTTTGATGAATCATTTTGAAAACTCACAGTTCAATAGTGACATTAATTTAAAATTACATGTTAATTTTAGGGCTCGCTATGTAGATGACATTTTCTGTATTTGGACGGGTACTGAAAGAAATTTGAGTGGCTTTCTCAGTTTTTTAAATTGGCTTAACGATAATATTCAGTTTACAATGGAAAAAGAGGAAAACAATCAAACGATTTGGATATAACAATAAGAAAAGTAGAAAATAAATAAAAAATTCTCGGTTTATAGAAAACCAACAACTTCCAACGCAATTATACCAGCAATTCCTTTAACAGTCTAAGTGAGAACTGTGTGTTTTTCAAGGACAAGTTTGAACCATCAATTTTATATTAAGAAATGGTTTCAAAAACTTACCGAAAGTACTGAAACGATATAAATCTTTTAAAGGAACATATTGTGTTAAGTTAAACACCATCCATAAACTCGGCATAGACCATATTTTTGAAGTCAGAAAAATGACTAAATTTAATTTTTTATTCAAAATGAAGTGCTAAAAATTCAAGATATCTAATTTATATATTCAAAATCTAAATATTTTTGAAAATCTTCAATACCTTAAAACTAAAAATTCGATTTATTTAATACTGCAGTTAAAACAGTTTCCCCGGAAAACAAAATATGGTAAACTTTTCTAAAGTACATCGTTCCCATAATCAGCGGAACAGGTATATTTTTACATAGAAGGATGATGCAATTTTATCCTAGGTTATAATATCTAACCATTTTTTATCTTTGCAGAATGTAAATTATTTGCTATCAAACATATATAAATACCAATGCTCATATCGTATTGCCCTTATCACTATAGTAAATTTTGTTTATATTTAACCAAATGATTTCTTCTTTTTATCAATAACTTTTGCTATTTTAAATAGGGTGAGATATTCATTGGTAGAGACATTTTTATATATTTGAAGGAGATGCCGAAAATAACTCCTCCACAGGCAATGTGCCCCGATTGGCATTGCATTACATCGGCGTCTCCATAGGAGTCGCCACATTCTTCATCGTAACCAACCACCAGACAATGATTCGCACTTATTTTGGGCTCATCAGAGTGCCTTAGGTGGGAGGCTCGATGAACGATGCTGCGACATGATTGCCTAAAGGAAGGGCATCTGGTATATTAGTGTATGTTAAACCGGTCAGTGTTGGTGAATGGTAGTTCTTCTCGGCATCTTCTTCAAATATATAAGCAGGATTGTCTTTCTCAAAGACAATAGAGGTCACTGCTATGGCACTTGGGGAAAAGCAGCTGTCTGTCTGTCAATTTGACAATAATTTTCAGACGGTTAGTAGCAAAGGCCAAAAAAGGGCCCTACTGCGTGTTTCTCACCACTACAAACATTTTTATATTTACGATTCGTATCCTTCATATTCTCTCAAAATTCCACCGTAAAAAAAGGTACAGAAAACGGAAAATAGAACTGTTAGATTAACTGTAATCTGGTATGAAAAACCGCAAGAATCTTTATTTTTGAGTACTTATATAGAGAAAAATGTACTGACTGCATAACCTACACCACTCTGAAATTGCTTATAACAATGTTATAATATTGCGTAATACACCCAGCGTTGTCCACACGTTTGTATTGTCTGTTCAGATGTCAATAGTTCAGACAGTAAATTGGACTAAATTGGAACACAAAGTACCCGGCTGTTTTGCCCATTAAGATAATAAGTTTATAAACATTGATAGCTTGCTCTGCTGGGATCAACATGCAAATTTTTGCCAATTCATAATTCATCCGATGATATGATGTCATCTCTAGTTTTCTTCTAGTTATTGGGCAGACTTTCAAAGAGAATTCAGGATATATTGGAAACTACTAGAGGTAGGACAAGTATATATACGTTCTTCAACTCATCTTGAAGACAAATGTAGCTGCAAATTTAGAAATACCGCAACTTTATATGCTTGTCGCAAGCATGTTATATATTTTTTCTCGTATTTTTTATTACGCCCTCTCTTACCTGGCGGTAAAAAAAGTTCAATTAAAATGAACAATTCTCTAGGCCAATGGCTATTTGTATAATCGAATAGTGCTACCAGGTTTTTAGTGAATCCTAAGATTATGATGCAAGCTCTTATTTTTTAAATGTGAATTCTAGTTGGCTTTGAATATAGCAACATTATTATAAGTTGATAAAAACTGTACATCGTTTTATTGCAAACAGGATTCAATTTAATTTCCTTTGATATTTTATTGACATTGTTTATAATTAGGTAAATTTTGCATATTTGTAGATATTTTATCAAAAATATAGGTACTGAGTTTACATATCCTAGGGTTGACCCAGATATTAGTTAGATATAACTAGTTACTATTTGTAAAGAAAAATAGTTTAAAAATTGAATTACCTCATAACAAAAAGCTTTTTTACGTAAATATTACGGATGAGTTAGTTTCTATTCAAGTTCGGTTAATTAAACATTATTTCAAATTAAAACACGCAAAATAATTATAATAATCCTTTGTACATTCAATGATGAATACATACAATAATTCTCTATCAGTAAATTGAATTACGAAAACAAATTCAGCACGACCAACGTACAAACAGTAATAACTTCTTTAATTATGTTTGTTTGTCGATACTGAACCGATAAAAAGAGGAAATATACAAACATTTGTTTAATGTTTATTTGTCGCATAACTGAAATACATATTTCAATACTTTTTAATAGTGTTATCTATATTTTTTAAATAATGAAATATAAAACAAGCATCTACATTACATTGTTATAGGTTAGGTTATAGGTACATTATTATAGGAAATTAGGAAAATTTTATTAAAAAAAATTAAGTTATCTACAAAAAAATCATTCAAAGATTCCAGAACAAAGTACTGCGGAACATCGTCAAAGCGCCTTCGTACATCAGAAATAGCGACCTTCATCGAGATCTTCAGATGGACACTGTAGAGCAGACAATTACCAAATTTGCGAGGACTCACGAACAACGACTCCATCAACATGTGAACATCGAGGCCATCCAGCTCCTCGACAACACTAACATAGTAAGAAGGCTCAAGAGGGTTAAGCCCTTTGAGTTAGTGAATTGATTATATCAGCATAAAAGCAGAGTATTGTGCGGTTAGTGTTACACGTTAGTTTTAGTGTAATTAAGTTACCAGACTCTAAGGTGCACTAGTGAGTAAGGCCTTAGCTCTAAGATTTTCAGCTTTAGAACCATATTATTTGGTTTGGTTACTTTGATTTGGCCTTGGGTTTGGTTGCTCATTGATCTCTCTTTGATCAGATTGTAATAACAGCAAAATACCCTTCCAAGGGGTATTTTCCATATAAAAAAAAATCTACAAACTGACAATTTTCGCATTTCAATAATTTTTATTTAATCGGTTCAATTGTCATATATTTCTTGTAATTTTTTAACAATTCTTAGATGTTACACCTACAACTAAAACTAAGTTTTGTGACCTGCTCCTTCGCCACTTTCACTAATATAGGAGTATATCTTTGCATATTTATTATTACTATTTTTAACCAAACTTTTCATACGGTTACTTACTGTCTAGAAAATTTTTGGAGTCATAAATCTTGTTTTGTATAACTGGATTGTATACATATACAACGACATGAAAGCTGATAAGAAATAAAAGAAAGTATAATAATTATTTTATAAATTCCACCACCACCAGGTTCCACCAGGAAGAATCAATAAAATAATTTGAATAATTTTGCAGCTTTTATTATTTATCTTATTAGGTACAATACATATAGCAGTCTTAAGCCCTATTGATGAGTGGCATTGATCTCTTCGGCATCTTTGTGATAAATTTGAACCTCATGGAAGTAAGAGTTGGGAATTTCATGCCAGATTTCATCAAATTGAATAGATCTGTCGAAGGGATATCCTACAGGGTATCCATCCACGTAGATGCCACCACTACCCACTCTGGGATAGTAATATTCCCCAATTTGTTGATCTCTGCCATTGTAAGGCTGGTAGGGATAGACAAACACATAGAACTGATAGGTAGTACCACCATGTGAACCCCTGGGTATCATGTACCTAAAATAAAAATCAAACATTAGTAATAAGAATACGTATAAAGACAAATTGATTCTACCTTTGAGGGAAGTAGAAGTAATTCTGCCTTCCATCAATGTGGAACTCCCTGTGGCCTTCAGAAGCTTCTTCGACTTGTTTGTACAGCTCGTCGAAAGAAATACGATCCGGTCCAAAGCTGTTGACTTCATACGAATTTCTCTTAATGATGTTTTCCCCGGATGTTATGTTATGCACGAAATGATCTATCTCGACCATGTTCACACGATTTTGGCTAATGTTAATATGGCGACCATATTCATCATATTTGGGTCCAAGGAACACCTTAACTGAAGCTCTCACGGCTTTATCAGAGGTAACTGTGATTCGGTAAGTGAAAGGTTTGTGGTTCAATCTCCACTGCCTTGCCCGCACATGGAAAGTATCGTGTTCCAATTCTTCATCGGAATCATAGACGGCATTGCTAATGTCCGAGTAGAAGTAATCTCTATAAGTTACCATATCGTCAACATCAAAGTTGGTAATGTTGACACCAGGGAATTCCAACTCTTCTTCAGTGTAAGCTGGTTGGTACATTTTGTATTTTTGGAAGTAGCCTACGACTTTCCTGATGTACTGGTAGAAAATTGGATCACGTGCAGAAGTCTCAAAATGTTCCATTGCAGATGGAGCTACATGGTGGGCGTCCATGGGTTGGTAGGAGTAGCCAAGAAGATGACGAGCAAAGATTTGCATGCAACTGTAGTATTTACGGTGAACAGAATCGTGGTTGCCTTCGATGATGTTTCCAATTATGTTGAAGCCGTCTTCAGAGTATATGTCCACGTGCTTGCCATCGCGCTGCAATAATGTCACTGATAAATATTATAATCGGTCACGGGTGGGTACTATTTACTAAATATTATCACCATTACTAATTCTGAAACGAAAAATATATATACTTACAGAAGTTACATATCCAATATCAATAGCATCCCTGATTCGTCTCTCTATATCATGGATAAAGGTATAACTGTAACCATAAATTGACCTATACGCCTTACTTTGGCCGTAGTTATAGAAATACTCCTGCAATCTGGCAAAACTGGGTCTAGTTGGGAATTCCAGTCCATTGGGGTACTGCATAGAAGGATAATACGGAGTCTCGATTGGTACTTCCCAATTGAAGTAAGGTATCTCACCAAAACCGTTAGAGATACGTTCCAAATAGTACCTAGCCATCATCTGCTGATGGACGAAATAGTACAGTTCTCCACGTTTGTCATTTTTAATACCAAATTCCTCGCCGGACATCCAGAAGGGATAGTGCAAGTTGTAGTAGTAGTAGAAGGAGTTGATACCGATATCCTCAAGGTAGTAAGACATGGATTGCTCTGGGTGTAAGTTCAAGTAATGGCCAGAATAGTTGGCGACCACTGTGTAACCTCTATATCCTCCATGCTCTTCATGACTTTGGTTGTCGTGGTGGTGGTGGTGGTGGATTTGTTTGTGTCTGTAAGCCTCTTGAATGACTTCGGAGTTGAAGAAGTAATGTGGGTAGACCTCGTGAATGGGTGGGATGATTATACCATAGGTGTCTGGGCGATGGATCACAGCTACTGAAAAGGCGTATAAGAATGTTCCCTCGTTGATGTTTTGACGAGCCCAAACGGCAGTTCTGTAGAAGGTTTCAAAGTCGTTGGCGTAATAGAACACTTTGAAGAGGGCTACAGCTTGTTCAAGGTGATCCATGTGGAATACTGAGAAAATTTCACCCCTGCGCAGGAGGCTGCCGTATTTCAAATACTGATTGAAGTTTCTGATGACCACTGGTCTCTGAAAGGCAAAGCAATATTCAAGTCTATCAAAATTAACTATTGTTTTCACAATATTTGAGGCTTCAGAATATTTTTTTCGTTTTAGTAATTTCAATTTTTGTGATTAGCCTAAAATAATCGTGAAACACTTTTATACGACAAAATTATAATGTTAATAAGTGAATATTAAGTTATTTTAGTAACGGAAATAAATTTTGATTACATCCGGGGCAGAGACGTAGGCGCTCTATATATGTTTACACTTGTAGTTTATTGAGCAATTTACTCCAGCAAGCAGAAAAATTTAAATTAGACTAATGAAAACTTCCGATTTGGCACAAAGATTAACTAGAATTTTGATTAAATTAAGCAGATCCAGAATAAAAAGTATCTTGGTAATTCCCTCATGTTATACGTCAACAAAATCGTTAAAAAAAGGCATTATTACAGTTTTGTTGTGAAGAAAAAATTCTGACGCCATGGAGCAATTTTGAGGTCAGATTCACTCAGTGGCTTCAAATATATCTACTGACTAAATCTCCAGGACAAGTCAATTTTTGGACCTGTTTTATTAAAAGAAATCCCTATACTAAACATATTTTGGTTTTAATAATTGATCACATACAGGGTGACCCATTAAGAATGGACACTCACGTACAAAATTTGTTTATGAACCGATTTGAACCGGATTTTTTTTTAAAGATAGATCTCCAAAAGCTCTATGATGATGCAAAATTTGAAGACGAAATTTAAATTTTCAAGGCCTACTACGAATTTTTTTAAGTAAAAAAATAGCAAAATTTTGTTAGCGATTTTTTTATAAAAAATCTGACTACACCACTGGATTTAGGAGCCCCTTGAATGCATTTGAACCAATTTTTGCGAAAAAAAGTTTGTTCCTAAAAAAGTTATGACAATATTGGCATCACCAGTGTTTGCCTTTGTCGGTGAACCTATTCTTTTATAAAATTAGAACAGAACCCAAAGTGAAACAAAATTAAACAACTTAAACACTGGTGTAATTATTAATAGGAACCATAAAAACCAGTATACACAAAATAACCAACAATTACTCTAATATAAACAACAATTGATAGGTAAGTTCGTCAAATTATTATTATTTCCTGGTTATTATGCCAAAACTTATAATATTACCTTCTTAGATAAAAAATAACTACATTATAATTTTTTATTCAAAAAGTGTGAATCAATTTGACAAACTCCTTTTTCATTTTTAAAAATGTAATTTTCTTATCATTACTTTTTTTTATAAATTGTGGTTTATATTAGAGTTATTGTTGGTTATTTTGTGTATACTGGTTTTTATGGTTCTTATTAATAATTACACCAGTGTTTAAATTGTTTAATTTTGTTTCTTTTTGGCTTCTATTCGATTTTTATAAAATAATAGGTTCACCGACAAAGGTAAACAACCCAACTGGTGATGCCGATATTGTCATAACTTTTTTAGGAACAAACTTTTTTTCGCAAAAATTGGTACAAATGCATTCGAGGGGCTCCTAAATCCAGTGGTGTAGTCATATTTTTTATAAAAAAATCGCTAACAAAATTTTGCTACTTTTCACTAAAAAAAAATTCATAGTAGGCCTTGAAAATCAAAATTTCGTCTTCAAATTTTGTATCAACATAGAGATTTTAGAGATCTATCTTTTTAAAAAAAATGTGTTTCCATTCTTAATGGGTCACCCTGTATATCATAAATGAAAAAGCAAAATAAAAGTTTCAGTAAACTGAAACAAAAAATATAATGGTAATTGTCCATATAGTGAGTATTTTGCCACTCTTCTGAAAATATTAAAAATTAACTCGAGCACCAAATTTAGAAATCGGATGTTTTTTGAGATCCAGCTTTACCTAACCAAAAATAACGTTATCATAGCCAAAACCTAATTCTTATTTAACAAAATACTTTTCACAACATCATTATTTTGTTGGCATTTCGAAATGTCTCTATATCCATTATTAAAAAAAGGTGCTTTAAATTGAAATTATTTCGAAATTAGTCAAAAGCGACAGTTAATATTTTCGTTTTTCTGCTTCCATTAATATATAGGTAAGCTGGTTAACGATATTTATTTAATTCAGCTAAAATCTTGGAAACTATTCTATACATGTTTTTTTTCTATTTTGCGTCTGTAAACAGGTCACTATAAAACGCAATTGCTCAAATTCAAGCCCTATTTGGCACTCAACTTTTTGTTTTTAAATGTTGATAGCAAATTTACATCCTTTGTTTTGTATAGTGTGCTACAGCACCCTGCAAAGAAAAGTTGATAAATGTCAATGATACCAACTGTCTCAGAATATGTATAAAAATCCCTAAAGGGAGTTAAATTTTCTTTTTTTTTTTTTTGAAAGGTGTAAAACTCGAGTTGGACGTGTGCGATAAAAGTACGCCTTATGATACTCGTTGTTTAATATACTATTTTATGGAAAAAAGGCATTTCTGAAACGTCAACAAAAAAAAATCTGTTATTTATATTAAATAATAAGTATTAGCTTCTATCAAAGGATGAAATTTAGCCTAAGTTAGACAGGAACCTATCACAGGTTTGGTTCTTTTCGCGCAGGAATTTATTTTCTAATAATATTTATACAGTGTGGCCCATTAAGAACCAGAACATTACTAAAAAATTTTTGGTAAGCGCGATTCCAATGAATTTTTTTGTATATTAGCTTCCTAGATGTACTTGTTGAACCTATTACGATGGTCCAGCTGCTAATCCTCAGCCTACTATGATTTTTTTTCAATCAATTTTTTCGATAATTACTTTAGGGATTTAGGGATATAGGGGACAACTATAAAGTACTGTTATATCGTTATTTTAAATTTGTGAAGTAAGTAAAGGAACAGAATTCTAGATTAACAACAATTATTAGAGTTTCCAATGCCTGCTATATCTTTTAAGCGAAACACTAATTCAATAAACTTGAAACATTTAAGGTTCTATAAAAAAATTATTCTTCGATACAAATTGACGAAATTTGGACCACAGGGATTTTAAGTGATGCTGAAGAATGCCACTAGGTAAAATTTTTAATAAAAAAATCCCTAAAGTAATTTTCGAAAAAATTGAATGAAAAAAAATCGTAGTAGGCTGATTATTAGCACCTGGACCATCGTAATAGGTTCAACAAGTACATCTAGGAGGCTAATATATATATATATATATATATATAAAAATTCATTGGAATCGCACTTACCAAAAATTTTTTTGAAGGGTGTCCTGGTATCAAATACGAAAAAAAGGAAACCACGCAATTTTATATACTATACTTACTTGGTAATGATCTATATTTTCACCGAAATGGAAGGAGTTGGCTATTTCAACATGTTCCTTGTAGTGGCTAGGCTGATTGATGTGATTAAACAATCGTAATATTCTTCTCTGCTTCTCCAGGAAAGCCTTGTCAGCTGCACAGTTCAAAAAGTTATTTGTTAGATTAAAACTGATTCAAATTCTTGGTAAATCATTAGCAACAACTTTGTACATTTACAGACCACTTCAAATTCGGTAGATTTATCAATACCAATATAGAAAAATTATTATTTAATTTAATTGAAATGTAATTTATTTTTAAATAGCGATTTAGGTAGCTGTAACATATATAGGGTGAGTCTCCTAAGACGCCACAGTCCATACACCACTCCATACTCTGAGTCCACCACTCAGGGCCATCTTTTAAAATTTTTTTGGAACATACCGGGTGATGCAATGTAGAGGGGTAAACTAAACTTATATTTTCTAATTGGAACACCATATATTTTTCAATCGTATTCGATTCGTCTTTCTTTTACCTGCAAAATGATATTTTATTTTTGAAATTCAGATGCGGCGTTGCCATGTTATCTTCAAAAAACGCATTTTGCAAGGGCGCACTAAAAAAATCAACGAGAAGTTATCTTCAGCGATCAAGGAAAGATATTTTGTAGACACCTAGTACTACACCTTCGTTCTTCATCGCTACAGTTCTGAAATCTGCATTATGTGTTTTTCACAATGTAGCAGTTTATCGGTTTTCAAACAGCTAAAACTTAATTTTTTTAAATGGAACACGCTGTATTTTTTGTCTTCATTGAAAAGGACAAATAAATATCTTCAGCTTGTTTGCTTTGCACGACATGTCTAAACTTGAGTTTTTCAGAAAATCGAAAGAATTTCAGCTAGTTGAAAATTAATAAATCACTACTGTGAAAAACGCTGTAAAAAATGTAGATTTCAGAATCGTAGCAATGAAGAACGAAGATAGTACTAGTTGCCTGCAAAATACCTTCCCTTATACATTAGATAACTTCTCGTCGATTTTTTTTAGTACATGCGACCCTGTAAATGCGTGTTTTGAAAACAACTTGGCAACGCCGCATCCGAATTCTAAAAATAAAATATCATTTTATAGGTAAAAGAAAGGCGAATACAAAGAAGGCGGAAAGAAAATATAGAGTGTTTTGTTTAAAAAAATATATAAGTTTGGTTCGCCCCTCTGCACTGGATCACCCTGTATCACCATGTTCCAAAATAATTTTAGAAGATAGCTCTGAGTGGTGTACATAATGCCCTAAAAGGAAAAAAATGTATATTCTATATAAGTATAGCAACTGAGTAATAGACTTAATAAAAGGGATCTTAGGTGACTCACCCTGTATGTATAATTACTTTAAAACTTCTGGAAATATTAAATACTATTTTACGTTGCAAGTCCATAAATTTCAAAGCATGCTTTATAAATATTAAAAATATGAATATTGTAAATAATAATATTAACATTAACATCTTGTTGAATCATGAGTATAGTCATATAAAATGTTATATCTTTAAAACCAGTGGTAGTAGCAAAATGGTTCAAGAGGTTATTAAAGGCAACAAATAAGTTTATAAACTGACTATATAACCATCAAAACATCTCAGAATAGACCATTACCGCCTTAAAAATTTTACAGAAAAAACATAAGAGGGTGTTTCAGTTGTTATCTCTAAAAATAACTGAGCTATAAGAATTTTGACGTTAATCTCGAATTGTTGAGTATCTGTGTCAAACGGTATGCGATATCAAATTTGACACAAATTTTCCTTGGGACACTTTATATGTTCATTAGTTTAATTATAAAATCATGAAAAATTTCGCGGTATATTTTTCACCCTGTAACTGTAACGTAGATACAGATTTTTAAAAATACTATGCCCAGAAATACATCCAAACATTGGAAAATACGTATAATATAATTTATACCTATCTATATAACTTAATTATATCATATCGCATATTATTCACCAAAATGTATCTAAAACAGGGTCGGCTGAAGAATATAATTATTGCTGTGTGACAGTTTTACATACACAAAGAAAAGTGTTTACCTGACTATCTGAATAGAATCATTTGACTAAGTGCCGAACTAAAATAGAAACATTAATTGTCTGTATCCTAAATTAAAATATAGAAAATTATCTAATATCCAATTAGCTAATACCAATTCAAAAATATTTACGTGTTGCTTTTTGACATTGTAAACATTCGAAAAGTTATGTATAAAATAGCTTTTTAACCACAATGATTGCGTTCCTTTTATTGTATTGGTGCAGAAAATTATTAAGATTCCTTAAACAGATGTCAATTAATGATAATACAGAGTGTAACAAATAAAATTACGGCAGGTTCCTGTTGTAACAATGTATTAGAAACTTTATTTAAATACAAGTAAACTATTTGACTCATAGTTCCATTGCAGTAATCTCGTATAAGACACTGTGCTTTTTTGAAAAACAGATATGTATACATATTTCAAAACTATAAATTTTATAAGAAAAATATATTTTGTTTAAAAACTTACACGTTAAGATTGTTTTTGTAATTATGAAGATTCATTATCACTTTGATTGGAAATACTATTGTGCAATAAATGTGCTGTAATTTTCGTTTTTCAAAATGTAAATTTATATTATAACTTGCAGTTGGCAAAGAAGTTGATTGAAAATACAACACAAGTACCGTATAAAACAAGTAAACTGATTGACTTACCGACTCTGTAATGTTGATCGTTTTGATCATTGTGATCGGAGAGGGCTACGGCGAATAGGCCCAGTAATACCAACACAAACAGCTTCATCCTTGCTCTTCGACTCCACAGCCAAGTCTAAGTCTATTGTAAGCACCCCATATTTTTATAGTATTTTGAGTGGTGGGCATATTGATCTAATGACCTTCGTACATTTCTAAATGTCTCCTATAGGAAAATTATTCCTACTGATAGTCTGTTAATAAACCAATAATATTCCCATTATGTTTAGAAAATAATCAGTGATAAATTTTAATTATTCAAACATCCATTATCATAACACGATTGTAATGAATTGATAGTTGAGTTATTTACCCAGTTTCGAGTAACATAAGAATTTGTCGGTGTATCGTTTATGTAATTTTCTGTTCGTAAATTTTTGTCACAATGAACAAAAGAAATACTAAGTGAACTAAGTCAATATAACCAAGAACTGTGTTGATACTACTCATACACATTATATTTGATTTTCATATATTCTGATATATTTCCAAAACTGTGAACCCATATTATAACACATAGGTATATTTTGCCAAAATGTCGGAAAATATTAAAACAAAATATAATGTGTGATATACCGTTGAAGTCAGAAAAAATATTCTATCGTCCCAATTAAAAATATATAGGGTGTTCCATTTAAAAACCACAAGTTATGTATATATCTTTTAAAACTGACAATCTTTTGGTTTGTTTTTGGCAAAAAAACTTGATAAGCACCCCCCAATTTGATTTTTGCTTCGTTTTAACACTCTTGAATATAAAAAAGTTAATCAAAACAAAATTTTATCAAGATAAATTGATAACACGGTACATGTTGAAAGACATGGGTTAAGAAAGTTTGTTATAAGAAAAATAAATTTATGCAAATGTATCAGATTAATACAAATCAAAAATACATTAAAGAGCAGTATGTTTAAATTTATTATTTTGACAAAATAGTTCATTTTCCTCAGAAAATTTAATAAATTTAATTTTGGGAATGTCAATACGGCCAGTACGGTCCTGCATTAATGGCCACAACTTCACAATTTTGCGTTATCTTCATTACTTAACAATATAATTTTAAATGCCAGGAAGCAATCCAGAATTGTACTCAGTATTAAAAAATTGGATATTCAACGATGGTAATACAAATATTTAAATATATGTACTACTATATGCATCAGAATCAACTAATTTCAAAAATGAGATTTATATAGAAACATTGAAAAGTCTTAGAACTCCTTGAATTTAACCAAAATTTAAAATAGGAAGTACAGAATTTCAAAATTTTTTTACAAAATTGTTAGCATCATGTTCAAACACTATTTTTAAATATCTCACAATTTACAATCCATCAATACATTTTTTTTTACAAATAGGCTTAAGGGTTTTTGCATAAATAATTTTAAATTTTCCTAATATGGGCCGTACTTTGCATATACATGGGTTGGATTGGAGCCACAGTAAACATCACAAATACCCTTGAATGAAATAATTCAGTCAACCCAATTCGTTGAGTGAAATAGTTAGTATTCAGTCAAGGCAAATACAAATTATTAAATCATTCATTAAAGCTTATGGCCATTCAGTTGAAAAAAAGGTCAGTATTAGTAAACTAAATTCTGTATCGTTTTAGCTATTTTATTGATACAAATTATTGGTGGTTTTATAATAAAAAAATAAAGTTTTATAATATATTTTTTAAATTTTTCAATATATCTGCCTGTATGAGCTGCTAACATTATAATAAGTAATATGTAGGTAACGACTTTCTAGAGATTCTGTTAAACTGTTTCTAGTAAATATAACTGATTTTTTTTTACTCTATTTTTCTGCTTAAATGAGGGTGCCTCTGCTGATAGGTCCATACTGTTTTTGAGTTACAACGGTAGGAACCAAGAGCTGCTTGGCTGTCTGAGAATTTTTTTATCGACTTGCGTGTAAGTTGCGTTTGTTCCAGACTCTGTGCATACAATTCGATGCCATAGATTTCTACCTGAAATATAGTTGCATAACTACCAAGGGTTGAGGATATTTTTACCGTTGGGTTTAACTATACACTCCACCAGCTTGGTGATAATTTGAGAGATCAACATACGAAATATTGATGGTAGACTTTCTTCCTAGTTTTCCTCATTCCAGCACTGGATCGAGGTTAGGGTTTACCAACATGTCATTCTTGAGGCGAAAGTTCTGTTGTACACAAGTCTCAGACTTCCGGGCTATCCCTTGGGATCCGAATAAGGGGTATAGACATTATGTAAGAAGATACCTAGTTTTTTCATAATTGCATAGTCATCTTAGTGATGAATCAGTTGCCCATGATAATGAAATTACGAACCTTGGAGTGATTCTAGATAAAAACTATATTTGAAATGTGTCAACGTCGTCATTATTATACAAAAATTGCTTAGGGTTTGTTATAGGAAATCATTATCTGAGACTTTTTTTCATTTGAACAAATACTGTTCTTTTAAAAATGTTTAGAACTTCACCGGCTTCCAAGTTAGTTATGTTTACTTGTTTGCTTTAGTAGTTTTTAGATATACTTTTGCATTTTTTGTATTTTTTATATGTATTGTATTCTTGATATCTTCATGTTGAGTGCTTCTAATTTTCTGTTTTTATTATTCTTCGGGAGGTGTAATCCCAAAAGAAATTAGGATGAGGTAAATTTATACATACATGGCTTGTCTTAGGATGCATATTTCTATACTACTGCTAATTTGTAGCTGTTGCAAGTGAATCATAAGAGTGTTTATCTGTTGGACGGTTGTAAATAAAGAAGTAAATAAACAAACACTGTGTTTCTAGTATTTTTACGTAATATTGTTTATAGCTTATGCGGTTTAGAATTTTAATTCTTATGTGATTAATTTTGGTTTACAGTAAGTTTGTTAAGATAGTGGTCCATAAATATGTCTATTTCTGTGGGTAGTAGTTTATTTACAGCATACACTGAACATTGTAGTGCCATTGAAAACGTTCAACGCCGTTACTTGAAGTTTCTTTAATTTAAGCGTTAAGTTTCTTTAATTTAAGGAGCATACCCGGCTGTTGGAATTTAACAAGAGGAGTTACTAGATCGGTGTTCCTTTATTAGCTTACAACATCGGCGAAAACTTTGTCTCTGGGTACTGTTTTTATACAAATTAATTCAGAATATACTTGCTGCTCCTAATATCTTAAATATGCTGAATTATCACGCACCTGCATTAAAACATGTACTGTCTTCCATTTCCACGGACTAATGCTCTCAAGTTTTCACCATTATATTTATTGTGTGAAACCCACTTGTCCGTGCAAAAATCAGCTTGATATATTTCATTGCTCTATTGCAAATGTTAAATACCTTTTTTGTACTAACTAAGCTTATAGTTATACTATATATAATTATTATAGTTGTAAATGTCCGGTGAAGAAATTGATACAAACTGTTCCAGTAGATTGTATCTAATATTGTGATGGGCCAAACTAAATTGTGGTAAATAGTGAGAGAGATTAATCTGATGTATGGAAAAGTGGATAGAATTGAAGAAAAAATTATTAGAAAGAAATTAAAGAAAGAAATTATTAAATTATAAAGAATTATTTTTTGGGGAAGAAATTAGTAGCATCTATCAGGATCAGGACATAGCACTACCTGACCGCGCACCAAACAACTGTTCTGATTGGTGACTTTGAATCTGTAACCAACTAGAACAGTTGACAGATGAGTGCTCAGGTAGCGCTATATTCTGATGAACGCGACCATTATAATATCCAAACGTTTAACAAAATCCTGTATTCTTCCTCATGATACGCTACTGACGAATGAGCTTTTTGGAGGTGTGAGAGCGTTAGTGAGAGAGATAGAAAAGTAGCTTTCGCTGGGAAGAAAGAAGATGGTGACATATCCTGATCTATGGATTCTCTTTGCTTCAAATTTGTGACAGGAACTCCCTTTTAAATATGCTGCTTAATTTGTTTGTTTAACTTCGTAATTTCATTCAAAAATACTATAAATATTTATAGTTTCCCTGTTCCGATTAGTCACGCCTACTTCTCTGGTGGCGTGTAAGTGATATATATTTCCCTAAAAGTTTGATTTGATTAATTAATAATGTTATCTCTTTTTATTTCTTTGTGAAATTTACTAAACAAAAAGATAAGGAAATTTGCGAAACTCATTACATATTGGCTATTGGACCTATAAAGAAAAGCATGGAGTCAGTATATTCTTCGTCTCCAAGGAAGAGAAAGGTACTATATTATAAAAGCTCTCATTGTTTCAGTACTGCCAATAGTTTTCAATTTTTTTTGTACCGAAAGAAACATATCAACCAGACGTTTTCCTGTTATGTGTTTAAGATATTTAATTTTTATATGTGTAAAAACTGTTTTGAGTTTTATAGTGTATTTTCTTCAATATTCTTTTACTCAGTGACTGTGATTGGAATCGTAATTAAATCCAGAAAATCCTTGTTATAATACTAACAGGAAAGAAATCTATTTAAATATATCGAGTGTTCGAGTTTTAAGGTTTACTTAAAATAGCTGTAGAAAAGAGGTTGATCTTAATATAACTAGATGTGTAGCCAACTTTTTTCTTTTCCAGTAAGTAAATAAGGAAAATATACTTGTTAAGTATTCATTTCAAAATTATTTTTTCAGACTTATTTGTTTGCAACGCATATTTCGATTTTCGTTCATTTATTTTGTAAAAAAAAATCCAACCAAAAAATTTTACTGTCAAATTTTGTTAATACTGCAATATACATAATTACAAATTATATAATAAGCTATGTTCATATTTTATATGTGAAATAGATAATAGTTGTTATTTAGAATACTAAAAAGACATATTACAAAAGGAAAACTAAACAGTTTATTTCAACAATAATTAATTGTAACCATATTTTGAAGGATATTTTAAGAATATGCTAGAAAACTTTTTGTTATTATTTCTTCTATATAAATTCGATACTTAATTATTTGTTAATTTACTTTAATTATGTAATTGTGAAAGGTGTTCTTTTCATACCATAAAAAGTCAATAAGGTTCTTCTATATAAAAAAGTGATAAAGAATTTTTCTTGCACTTGTCATTATACTTTTATAAACCAGTGAAGACACAGATTTTTAGTTTAGAACGTTATATTACTTTCAAACATGAAAAACTTAGAGTACAGGGTATTGACGATTCAAATTACGGATGAGGGCGCTGCAAATTGTAAACAAATATGGAGCAAGACGAGTAAAAATTTTCATTTCATATCAGGTCAGTTAGCAATTAGCATTCTATTGCCAAAAATTACCTTTTAAATAGGTTCAAATATTTTCATGCAGAGGGCGCTTTCATTGTTGGAATCGCCAATAGAGAAGTTTCTGTTTCCAGCGATGAATCCATCTGATACAATCAAAATAATTTCCTTCTTTTTTATTTCTTTGATTCAAACAGAGAAGAAAATAATCCTGATAGCTCATCGCTGGAAACAGAAACTTCCCTTATGTCCATCAATTTGAAAATGGTTTTTTATCAGGATTTTCGTAGTGAGATTGTGCATAGTATGGTCCAGTATTTCAGTCAACGATATAACTAAGGCGCTTCTCTTCAATAACTTAACCTATTAAAACGTTTTTTTTTTTTGTTTTAACGTGAATAAGTAGGCATACATCTTTCTTTATATAGGAATTAAGGAAAAAGTTAACTAAGAAATAAATTATTGATTAAATTATCAAATATTATGGTTCAATAAAGTTTTATGGTTCCTCATTACCTATTACTTTAGGTATGCAAAGGAATAACCTTATTATTTTTAAGATATGTCGAGAACAACTACTTTGCGTGCAGTATTCGCCCCCAACATTGAATTACAACGGCATATCTTATTTAATCAGTTCAATTGTCATATATTTCTTGTCTTTTTTGAACAATTCTTAGATGTTAAACCTGTATTTGTATTTTAAAGACAATAAGTTGAGGTTATATGAAGATATGCCGTTGTAATTCAATGTCGGTCGGTGCATGTTGCACGCAAAGTAATTGTTTGCGACATATCTTAAAATTAATATGGTTATTCCTTTGCATTTCATTAATAATTTATCTCTTAATTAACTTTTTGGCTTAATTCCTATATAAAGAAAGATGTAAACAGTTAAATAAGCCAATAAAGAATAAAAATATACATAGGTACTTTGGCATAGCAACATATTTGTGCACACGACCATTAAATAGTAATATTTTATGTGCCAAATCGTTTACAATATTAATAATATTATTCACATATTTAATTTAATAAAATTGTTACAGAAAATATGTTTGTATTATTACATTTAACACTACTTATTTAGTAATGTAAAGACTGTTTCAGATAAAATAATATACATTTTAATCGATTATTGCTTCTTCAAGTTAAATCAAGCTATAAAATTAAATATCAATATTGATATTGGTATTCACATTGTCAGAAATATTTTACTTATAGTTGACCGGTTACGATAACCTTTTCAGTAGACTATTTATTTATAGAAAATATTTTAGAAACTTAAAGATCGGAACAAATTCGTTTACGAGACATTACAGAGGTTACGTAATCTATTTTAAGTCAACTAGTTTAAATAGGTAACTTGGTTAATTATACAAAATTTAGATTGGTATCTAAATTTATAGCTGTTCTTTCAAATGTTCTTTCACTTAGTTAATTTCAAAAATACCTTGATAATTCCATAGCACACTTGACTCTTACGGTGCATTTCAAATTCGGTATTTTGCTCAACTTCAGATCATGTAGAAAGAAACATATTGTTAAATTTCGCATATGGACATTTTGATGGGTCCTTATTAATGCTATCGTGTCAGATTTTAAATAAAACAATCGCTATAAATGGTTATATTATATTTCGGGGGTGTAAAAAGAGTCATAGCAGGCCTGAATGTCTTTATTAAAAGCGGTAGTAGGGTTAAGAGAAACAGTTTTCAATGACAAACAAAAAACAAAACTTTTAAACAAAAAAAATTTGAATCGATTATCTTAAGGAATTAAGATTTTATGGATTCGTAGGTATGTACACAAATAAAAGCGGACATCCTGTATGTGTATTCCAGTTTTGAAAACAAAGAGTAAGTTTAACTTATTTAAGGTTACCAAAACTGAGCTACTCGTATTAAAATCTGTATTTTTTTAGAGAAATTAAGAAAATATCGAGTTTTTTGTTAGTCAGTCAGTCAGTCAGTTATTTTCTGATATTTGATAAAATAATAATATCTCTTTCATTATTTTCTTTTAGGGAGTTGAGGTTATAAGTTCAAATATATAAGTTGAGGTTAATCAAGATATGCCATTGTAATTCAATATTGAGGGGTGCATGCAGCATGCAAAGTAGCTGTTTTCGACATATCTATTAAAATAATAAGGTTATTCCTTTGCGTACCTAGGTTATAGGTAACAAGGAAAATGAAAACTTTATGGAACCATAATATTTGATATTTTCATTAATAATCTCTTAGTTAACTATATGGCTTAATTCCTATAGGTATAAAGAAAGATGTAAATAACTAATTTAACCTGTTTCATCATATCTCTTATGTTTAGGAGATATAGTAGCAGTAACATTAGCAGTAGCAGTAGCAGTAACAGTAGCCCAAAGTAGGGTGGACGCCCTGTATTTCAAAATAAACAGCATATATGATAGTAGGAGCTTAATCAATATCCTAGGAGTTCTTCCTCTAGAAAACGTAAATTATTTGAAACAACTGAAGGATAATCTGTTTTGTTCTGCAGCAATAAAAGTTTAGTCCAAGGAATTGAAAACTGTAAACTTCCTGTCGTCTTTGATTTATAGGAAGGCTACATTGTTTTAAGATGGAATTTGGTGCCTCCAGGCTATCTCGCGCTGAATTTGTAAAAGTGCCACAATCGTAAAAATACAGTGACGTTTCAGAAACGCTACCGATATCTACAATTATTATTTTTTCTCCCTTGCTAATACCATAGACCAACCTTTACTCTATGCTGATACTTGTAGATAATAAATTATTTATTGGAATAGAATATCACAAAGTAACAGATCACAGATCTTCATCGACTTTTTGAAAGTAACTTTTCCCTAAGAAAAACTTATCTATTGTTTAATAATTCAGATACACCCATGAGAATAAAAAATATAATCTTACAAAAAGGCTTATTTGAAACATCATACAGGAAATTTTTCAATTCTTGTGGATTAAAACATAGTAGGTACTTTGTAGTATTTTTTGGGATTACAGCAACTGTAAAATAGTAAAAATGCAGGAAACCAGATGTACCTATTCAAATTAAATATTCAAAGTGTAGTATCAAACCAAAATTCTAAAGTTTGCCCCAAAAAGCCAGTGTATAACATGCGATAAAATAAATATTTGATAAATTGACTAAATTTCATCAGTGGTTTTTCAAAATTATGTAGTATTACAAATCATATTTTGAATTGTCTAAATAAATAATACTGGAGACGTTTAGAAAAAAGCTAGTTAAGTGTTTAATTTCTTTTAAATTTTATTATGATTATTATTTTATTTAGACATAATTCAAAATATGATTTGTAATATTACAGTTTTGTATAAAATTGAAAAACCAAGTAAATAATATTAATTCAAATTTAGTATTATTTAGTATTATATTAGGTATTTAGCGGTTTTTTGGAGCAAACTTTAGAAGTTTGTCTTGTTAGGTACTACAGTTTGAATACTTAATTTGAATATTTCTGGTTTCCCGTTTTTTATTATGTTACAAGTGGTATAATCCCAAAAAGACACAATAATCAATGAATCATGAAAAGGTACCACAAATAAGCTGCAGACATTATCATTTATAGTAGTACTTACCCATTTTTAAAATATTTCGAAAAACCAAAGACTATTTGAACGACTCGTATGAGATATACATACCCCTCCACAAAGTATAGGCCCCTTTATTCTGGGGTATAGGTAGTTAATCCGTAGACTAATCGGTAGAAGTCTCTTAGATAATTTAGAAATTAGGTATCTTTGAATTTTTTCAAAATATATATGACTTCCATATTGAGTAATTAAACAGGAGTACATACAATGGTAATTGTAAAAGGACTTTCCATATAATTTCTAAAAAAATTTACCTATGCCGGTATAAAAAGAGTTAAAACTAAAAAATACTTTCATCAAACAAAAAACTGCCAATTTTATAGATAATGCATATGTGTGGATTTTTTTAAATAACAAACCCATGAGAGATTTTAAATAAATATTAAATAAAAATATATTTTTTATAAATATTGTTGCCCAGATAAAATAAAACCATAAATTTCATTGTAGGCACCACTTTTGTTTACATAACAAGTTCGTTAACATTCAGATATCATTAAAATTGTAAATTTATACTTTTAGATAAAAACTGTAATTATTTATCCCTATCGAATTCCATTTAATTTATTATTTGCATTAATTAAACACAACTAGATACAAACTAATCATTTTGGGTGATGGAAAGGTCGCTGTAGTTTATCTAAATCAAAGTATTTGATGAACTGTTAGACCCCCTACACAAACGTTTACTTACATAAATCCAAGTCATGTAATAGCATAAAGGATAGATACAGAATTTGATGATGAAGAAATAGTACCAGTGTCGATATCAAAAGAATAATACTATATGTTTTAGTTGTCACACAAGTAAATGGATTAGTTGGTCTTGAATTCAGGTTATTCTCTATATTCTAAGACACATATTTACTTTTTCTTAGATTTTATAGATAAATGAGCGGTTCAGAGAAAAAACGCGTTGCTGAAAATTTCACCTCATATAAAATGCGATCGGGTCCGACAATTTAAAGAAATTTGGTATTAGAATACAGGAGTAGGTAATTAACATTTTTTAGGGAGATTTAACATCTCTTTATAAAGTTGCTTTTAACTAAAAGAAACTTAAAGTTAACAAGTGACTTTATCTGGCAGTTAAAAAATTGCGTCTTTCCAACACAATTGAACTGCTTTTTTGTAAAAAGTCTATTTAATGATATTGGCAATACTGATTAAATAAGAAAGTCTATATAATAAAGTGAGACAGATGAAATGCGTCAATCATAATCAACAAAATATGTCAATTATAACAACATTACCTAGCTATAAAATACTGTGGCTATAACCAACTATAACTTTTTTTAAGTTCTAGTCCTTTCTGGGATGTCTAGTTTAAATTTAATATTCAAAAGTGTAAAAATGTCTTCCCAGGATGATACGGTAAAAAGACCAAATTGCCCAAGAATTTGAGGCCCTCACTAGTACAAATCGTAGCTGTTCAGTCCTCATTTCAAAATATGATTCAATAAAACATGTCATAAAATCTAACAAATACGTAGATATCATTTCTTTTTTATTATTAATCTGTTAGTGTGATCCCGTAAATGTTGCTCGATTTTTTCTAGAACATTTAACACCGTTATTTTTGATACACCAAATCTCCTCCTAAATTCTTCATCATCCCAGATGTTTAAATTGTCTATATGAGGCCTTACAGTATATATTTTTCGTTCGCGATTTTCAATATTTACCATGTTTATAATTTCATGATCTAATAATATTTCTTCTTCAAAATCAATAATGTTTTCCATTATAAAAATATATTTTTTGACGTTTTATTAATCAAATTGTTAAATTAATATAAAATACAGTGAAAAAACACATTTTGTAGTTACAAGGAAGATAAATTTAAAAAGATGTTTATAAGGAGATGGAAAGACCGGCCCTTAGTCTAATAGGTATATTTCAATTAGCTTTTATACTTTTCAGACTGGTACATCCCGTACTGATACATACTTTTCAGAGACATTCTGTGTGATGCTAATCTTTCTATATTTAAACAAACATTTAGTGTAGAATTACTTGCCTGACATTGCTCTTAGTGTATCCAACTATAAAACTAGCTCATTTTGATTTATTTGGAAGAAACAAGTTATAAAAAAATTTGAGTGTTTCCCAAAATATCTCATTTAGAAAAGAACTTCATCATTTCCAGTTAAACCGGAAGTTGATTTGAGTGTAAGTAGGTTTATCATATTCGTCTTATGCTCAGACGTCGGTATACAAATTTTCACTTAGATGACGTCATCAGTTCTGAAGACATAAAACGTGATCCATAATTTTGAACATCGCTGTATAACTTACCAGTATAGATTTGCAATAGTTCTTCTTTTATGCTTTAAGTAACAGGAAAATGACAGTCATCTATTATACATATATATATTTTATTGTGATAATTCCTTTTAAGTAAAAGAAAGTAAAAGAAAGAGAAAACATTTTTATCTTACACAGATAATTTTATTGTAAAATATAGATAACACAAATAGGATCAAAAAATAAATACACATAAACCCTATTAGAATCATATATTTACTACACCACCTTATACCTAGCTTTGTTGAACGTATGGTGGCCTGCCGTCTGCAACTTCAACAACTCTTCCTTGATCAACCTGGTGATCTCAGACTTGGCCTTCGACACCGCTATGTCAGAGGTACTCTCGATGGCCAGGTACAACTTTCTCTCGCCGTCGGGGGGTGATTTACCCGTAGGTACGTATGTTCCTCTTACAGTGATTCCTGCTTCTGAATACTCCGAAATCTGCGCCAAAGCCTCCTGCAACAACGAAAAACGTACAGACAAAGTCTACATATATTCTAATTGCAGGTTTAGAACTCTGTGACTAGTTTAATGTTTTCTTAAGTTACAATTTGTTATTTAGGAAAAAGCTGAATTGTTAAAAAACAGAGAAGCACTTTGATGACTATTTCTAATATACTTTTTCGCCTGTCTACCATAATATAACAACATAATATTTTATACCAGGTTTCCCATTTCATTTGACTAATGGCAATTAACATGGGCTATTACATTTCATTGAATTTTATATTCACAGGGCACACTATGAGAAAAATTGCTAACGGAATTGATAGTACTGACTGTCAAACACTTCTGATTACCAAGATACTAGAGCGAAATGCTTTTTTAATTAAAATATCAATAAAAATTCGTTTTTAATTAATACATGTAGTTTACATAAGCATTTAAGAAATATCATTTTATTTCATCTGGTGGACTAGTTGGTTAAACGGTGGGCTTTCAAACTGAACCGCAGAATTTTGCAAGTTCAAATCCCGTCAGAAACATTTTTTTTTTTAATTTTACTTTTTCATTAATTACAAATTATTAGTGTTTACTTATTCGAATAAATATGGTTTATTGTCAGTACCTAGTTATTATTTTTGAAAGTCACAATATGTACTTATCAAAAAAAAACATGTTTTAATTGGTTCGTTTCCTTTATCTTTAGCTAAAGCTACTATCTTATAAAATAAGTAATCAACAAGAAACATATTTTTTATTTATTACATGCATTCTAAAATTATGAGTTTTTTTCAACATATTTTAAAAACCTCATAATTTTAGAATTATAGTTTTTTATTAAAAAAAAAGTATTACTAATTCACGACAGTTCCTCTGTAACTGTTTACCTCAATATCCAGATTGAGGTATAATATGTAGTAACTATTAGCAGAGATAAGTATACTACTAGCATTGAGTTTATAAACCAATAGTCAAAGCTACTAGTAAAAGCAGAGTGCATGTAATAAATAAAAAATATGTTTCTGGTTGATTACTTATTTTATAAGATAGTAGTTTATTTACAGATAAAAATAACGCACCAATTAAAACATGTTTTTTTTTTTTTATTTGATAAATATATATTGTGACTTTCAAAAATAATAACTATGTACTGACAATTAACCATATTTATTCGAATAAGTAAACACTAATAATTTGTAATTAATGAAAAAGTAAAATGAAAAAAGTTGTCTCTGGCGGGATTTGAACCTGCATAATCTTGCGGTTCAGTTTGAAAGACTGCCGTTCAACCGACTAGTCCATCAGATGACATTACATATTAGTTCTAAAAACGCTTATGTAAAGTACAACTATTCACTTAAAACGATTTTTTATTGATATTTTAATTAAAAAAGCATTTCGCTTTAGTATTTTGGCTATCAGAAGTGTTTGACAGTCAGTACTATCGATTCCGTTAGCAATATTTCTAATAGTGTGCCCTGGGAATATAAAATTCAATGAAATGTAATAGCCCATGTTAATTGCCATTAGTCAAATGAAATGGGAAACCCGGTATAAGCAAGGATAATACTTTGCAGTTCTCTAAATCAACTTCAGAATAGGGACAAAGTATTATCACAGATTAAGAGTCCATTCACTAGGTCGAAATAAGCCCTAAATCGGCGTTCGTCTCGTATGAGGCGCCGTTTAGGACATATATAAATTTTTAAAATATATTGGTACTCTTTACATATATATTTAATTTTGGACAAATATATATTAATTTTTAAAATAATATATACAAATAAGCAAAAATATATATATATTTACTATTTAAATATATATATTCATTAAAAGTGCACATATAAATATAAATTCGATCTTTAGTCACCGTCCGCTAGATGGCGCCACAATTACGAATAAAATCTGGTAATAGTCAGGGAGCCATGGTGCAATTTAGTGATAACTGATTGAAATTTGGAAGGTTTGCGGTAGTTTAGTTATTAATGTAAATAAAAGATTGACATTTGGCAAGTATATAGTATTGACACAAATGTTTCGTTACGTGAACCGTCACTCCTTCCCCGCGCTCTTCAGGGGTGACTCGAGGATGTATTGGGTGACTTTCTTTTGGAACACATTTTTAAGGACGCTGTCACTTTCTATGTACCTCAACACGTACGGGCGGCTATTTTCATGATTTTTAGATAAAAATAAATTTGTGGTTTTTGTGGACTAGTGGTTTTTATTGAAAACTAACCATCACGGGGCAGTCCTCGTATATCTGTTAACAAGAGAGCAAAAATTATGAAACTCGGGTTATGTGGTATATAGCCGGAGTGTTTGTTATGGCCACCACCGCGATTACCGTACCCACCCCCTGGGGGTGGCAAGGGGGTAGAAGCGGTGAATTTCGACGGAAAGCGATTTTAAAGCGATTTTTTCAAAAAAAATAAATTCTGGCCGTTCAAAACTCACCCCTTCCACCCCCGAGCCACCTTCAGGGGGTTGGTAGGGAAATCGCGGTGGTGGTGATAACAAAGACTCCGGCTGTATACCACGTACCTCAAATTTCATATAAAGTCCACAAGAGTAAGAATTTTTTTTTCTCAAAAAATCACGAAAATAAGCAGTCCTACGTATTTAGACACGTAGAGAACGTTGGTGACCTTGAAAATCGCATTCCGTTCGAAACTCACCCCTTCCACTCTCGAGCCACCCCCAGGGGGTGGGTAAGGTGGTCGCGGTGGTGGCCATAACAAACACTTCGGCTGTATACCACGTAGCTCGAGTTTCATCATGTTTGCTCTCTTGTTAACAGAGATACGAGGACTGCCTCGTGATAGTTAGTTTTCAATAAAAACGACTAATCCACAAAAACCACAAATTTATTTGTATCTAAAAATCATGAAAATAGTCGCCCGTACGTGTTGAGGCACATAGAAAGTAACAACGTCCTTAAAAAATGTGTTCCAAAAGAAAGTCACCTAATACACCTCCGAATCACCCCCTGAGGTTTGCGGGGAGGGGGTGACGGTTCACGTAACGAAATCTGTATACTTGCCAAATTTCAATCTTTTATTTACATTAATAACTAAACTACAGTAAAGTTTCCAAATTTCAATCAGTCATCACTAAATTGCACCATTGCTTCCTGACTATTGCCTATGAGACTTAGTCGTACCTGTGGTGCCATCTAGCTGACGACGACCAAAGATCAAATTTATATAAATATTTGCACTTGTAATGAATATATATATTTAAATAGTAAATATACATATATTTTTGACTATTCGTATATATTATTTTACAAATAAATATATATTTGACCAAAATTAAATATATATGTGAGTAGTATCAATATATTTTAAAAATTTACATATGTCCTAAACGGCGCCTCATAGTCTCGTGTCTAATTATAAAAAAACTATAAAAGATACCGACTTTTAGTAAAAAAGTATTGAAAGATAAGACTTTAATCTAAGTCCCTATAGTAGTAATTTTTGGTATTTCTTTTTGTTTTTAAAATTCCAGGCAAACAATCTTGTACTAAAATAGCGTATTTTCAAAAATTATTTTCTCTAAAATACATGTATTAAACAAAAATTTGCTACTATAGGGATCTAGTTTATCTTTTGATCTTTCCGGTGATATATAATTTATAACATTAAAAAGAAATTTTGTTGCAATTATAAGACAAATCCGGTACCCTTGCAATGAGGGCTAACTTTATTTCCATGTGCCTTTTTACTTCGGCTTTACGAGCACCTCCGAAATCTTAATAATTCGATAGTTGGAATATATAAGTCTCCACCCATCCTCTCAATCCGACCCAACATTCATGCCTGTCAAATCTACAGAGAATGGACTCTTAAATGTATAACACGCATATGTCATATAAAATTACATCATACGGAAGTCCTAGGAAGTCCTAGGAAGTGCAAAAAATTTGTAACAAATAATAATTAATTTGAATTATTCCAACACAAAAGGGCGGATTTAAGGGGGGGGGGTTATAGGGTAATTACCCCCCCATGAATTGAAGTTTTACACTAGCAAAAAGCAAAAACGGAATTAGTTAAAAAAAAACATAAACGAACTTCACTTAAGGATGTTTTATTAAACACTTCTATTTGCTATTTCAGTTTTGTTCAAAGAAAAACGTACCTATCTAAATGAACAGGTAATTTGACATTTTTAAAAATGTGGTTCTTCGAGATACCCCCCTCCATGTTGAAACGCTAAATCCGCCCTTACCCACACAATCGATAGAAATGCTTGGAAACGAAAAGTACTACCTACTTTATTTTACAGCTTTAAATTTAAGGGCATCCTTTCAAGGTCAAAAAACTTGGCATCTTTGTTTAGGGTTCTTGATTGTATAAGAGTTTTTGTGGGAAAAAATCCGAATACCGATCATTGTCACTGCCCCCTCATAAATAAATTTTTATTTACCGAATAAACCAAATAATCTAACCAATTGTTGATGAACCAAATATACCAAATTGTTTATTTTCATCCAATGTTTTATATTGTTTGTATTTTGCATGTTTTGTTGTTTTTCATTTTACTCTTGCTACTATATTATTATGACTTTGTATTTGACTGTCCTTCAACACAAGAGATAACCTTGGACGGTGCCCTTAATAACACAGACAAAAATTAATTTAGTTATTTTAATATTATTTTGGTCACAGGTATTTTTATATTAATTGCTATATAATAATTCCCACGTTTTTATAATATTTTTCACTCAATTGAATATTAATTGTTTTGGTTAATTTTCTAGAAAATACACAACAAATAAATAATGATAGCCATTTTAAATTTTATCTAATAGAAAATTTCAAGCATAAATTAATTGCAAATTCGTTCTAAACTCTAACAATGAAAAGTAGTTCCTAAATAACCAACAAGTTTTATGAAATATGAGACGAAAAAATGAGACGACTGCATTCTTTCGAGAATGATGTTTTACAGTAAATATTACAATATAGTTACATAATCACTTAAAAATAACCGTTGTTATCCACCTAATTTTTGTTATTCGAACAGTATCTGGCAAAAACATAGTAATTAAGACAAATATTTTTAATTAACATTATCGTGGCTTATAAAAATAAGATGTTACTGCAGCAATTAGTGTGACTTATCAAATGGGAAAGTTACCGTTTTTCTGGAATCTAAACGCTATTATTGGACATGAACATAAAGAAGACAGTCAACAATCACCACTTGTCCACTAGCGACCAGACGCTGATAAATTGTAATCTAGAATGCATTAAGACATCAAAGAAAAGTCAGCACAGAATGCCCAAGTCACTTTTATTTATAAAAATAATAAATTTTAACACAGCCTTAAGTTCTATTAAAAAATAACTAAAAATGCTCTGATCTGGGATTGAAAATCATAAGACATACTTGTTAATCAGTAACAGAAAATAAATGTTCAATTATTCCACTTCTCAACGTAAAATATATGGGAAAATCATCCTAAGCCGCGGTCAGGTTTTAATTTTCCCTCATAAAAATCTCACGCTTGGAAAAAAAATCACTTAGCTGGAAGTCTCTTGGATATTGTTTCTATTCTACATTCTGTATTCTACAATTATAACTATTTCTAAAAATTTCTAAGTATGTAATATTATAAATATTAAGCCACAAAATTAATTGTAAGATAAATTTAAAGTAATTGAATCAACTAATAACTATTATCAACTTCAACTAGAATCAACTGTTTCTATTTCGAAAATAGTTGGCTTCTCATCTCCCCTATAGTAGTAATTTTTTGTAATTCTTTTTATTTTTAAATCTAATTTAAATTTAATTTTATTTATCTTGTACTAAAATAGCGTATTTTGAAAAATTATTTTCTCTAAAATACATGTAATAAACAAAAATTTGCTACTATAGCGATCTAGTTTATCTTTTGATCTTTCCGGTGATATATAATTTATAACATTAAAAAGAAATTTTGTTGCAATAATAAGACAAATCCGGTACCCTTGCAATGAGGGCTAACTTTATTTCCATGTGCCTTTTTACTTCGGCTTTACGTGCACCTCCGAAATCTAAATAATTCGGTAGTGGAAATATGTAAGTCTTCACCCATCGGCTACCCAACCTCTCAACCCGACCCCGAATTCATGTCTGTCAAGTGTACAGTGAATGGACCCTTAAATGTTAGAAATTGACAAAATAAGATGCAATAAACATGAGTGTGGAGACAATATATACAAATCAGTAAGTATATCAATCACATTATAAGAAATTATTTTCGGAATAAAACCTGAAAATTGTGGTACGAAAAACAAAAAAAAAACACTAATAACTTAGTTGTTTAGGGTAAATTTTAAAGGACTGCCTCGATACTGCACTTAGAATCTCTATTAAGCTAATTATGTTTTCCTGTAGCTTATCATTTTACCAGTACAAGTACTGAAAGTACAGTATTTCCAAAAACATTTAACTACACCACAAATAAATAACATTAAAAAAAATTCATGGATTCATAAACGTTTCAAGAAATATGTACCTATAGTTATTTCTTTCTAGTTAATGCAAAACATAAAATATTTTAAGTCAAAAGGTCAATAGTAAAAATTTCTAATATATAGAAATAACTACATATTATACAATAATTATTTTTAAACATTCTCTATTTCCCTTTTTCTATGCAAAGACAATGTGCTGGTTTTATAAACATCGTCAAAATCGTATTTCCTTTTTGTGAATGGAAAATCACACATTTCTTAAAACGTTGTTTTAAGAAATACCAATTTAAAAAATGCACAAACAAAAACCTTTCCATACAACGCAATCTTTATATTCAGCTGACAAAGTTTTGGGAAATAGGAATTTATTTTAAATTGTGTGTTTAAAGGCGGCTATATGAAGTACTTGAAAAGTTGTAACAACACTTATACGTACGGAAATACTGAAAAGTTTTTGCAAAGATACGAACTTGTTTCCGTAAAAGAATAAAATTTTTAATAGCGAGCTGTAAATAAGTCAAACGAATAGAATTATATAAAATTAATTTGGAAATTTTTTGTTTAAAATATTTGTGAATATCAACTGGTCTTGGCTCCTGGTTTTCTCGGGGAATGTATTTTTTATATAGAGAGAGGGTTTTTTACAAAAGGTAACTATTTATATACAGGGTGTCCACCTAGTGCGCGTAAGTCCAATATCTGGGTTAATAAACGAGATAACTTAATTTTTTTTTCTACAGGGTTGTCTAATATCCCGAGCTGCACAAAATGAAAATATATTTACATATTCAGGGTGTTCAGTTTTTCCTGGACAGGTACCAACTTCGTTTTTCTAAATGGAAATATATATTTTTTATTGCTTTTTCGAACTAAACCCTTGATTTTAGTAGGACTTTCATCAGCCTTCCCTATACCTAACTTAAACTGTTTTTGAAATATTGACGGGTGAATATTGACATTTTTGCAACTTTGACACCCTGTAAAATCTAAACGGTTTGAGATAAAGCAAAACGGTTTGCACATTCCTATCTTAACTTTTCATAAGCTATCGTTTGGTACTAATTTCAGAATTATCCAAAAATTTAAAATTTTCTGAAAATTTTGAAAATTTTTTATTCCTGTATAAATGTGAAATTGGTACCAAACGATAGCTTATGAAAAGTTAAGATAGGAATGTGCAAACCGTTTTGCTTTATCTCAAACCGTTTAGATTTTACAGGGTGTCAAAGTTGCAAAAATGTCAATATTCACCCGTCAATATTTCAAAAACAGTTTAAGTTAGGTATAGGGAAGGCTGATGAAAGTCCTACTAAAATGAAGGGTTTAGTTCGAAAAAGCAATAAAAAATATATATTTCCATTTAGAAAAACGAAGTTGGTACCTGTCCAGGAAAAACTGAACACCCTGAATATGTAAATATATTTTCATTTTGTGCAGCTCAGGATATTAGACAACCCTGTAGAAAAAAAAAATAAGTTATCTCTTTTATTAACCCAGATATTGGACTTACGCGCACTAGGTGGACACCCTGTATAATAGAAAATCTATTTTAAATTATTAAAATTCAAATAATCACAGTTTTTATAAAATAGATGACAAATATAAAACTTCTGTAAATTTAGAACATCTAAAACTTTCTAATAGAAAAAGATAAATTAATACGAAGGTAAAGCAATTGTAGTTCTTTGACATTATTTTGTAGGATTCTCATATGGGGATGTATGTTAGTATTGTACTATATTAGAGATGAATACGAATGAAAATACTGCCTGCACAATATTTATACTAATCATACCAGCAGGAGGCACACGTGACGAAGCTATAGCTCAAGTATACATTTTACGGCTAATAAAAATTAGATACATATTAGTATCACACAAAATCAAGTCTTTCTTAGTCTGTGTATACATATAGGTACATAAAAAACCATGTAACCATGAAAAAATGTTATTTTTGTGAAAATAGTATAATAATAATTAGCAGGAATGAAATAAAATTGAGAGCACGCTACAGAAACACCTACTTTTCAATTTTAAATTGTGATAAAACGCTTTCGTATTATTCCATATATAATATACATATATTCAACAGAAAGGAGCTATGTATTTTTTGATTATTTGCTTACAGCTTTGAAAATATATTCAAGCATTACTATAAATCGTTTTTCTATAACTGCTCCGCTCATATATTTCAAGAAGACAGCAGAAGAGAAACGGCACAGCAACCCGCATAAATATTTTTTCGTAGACTGGGGATGCGGAGATTTATAAAAAAATCATAACTCAACTTGCGAGCAGCTATAATCCAATAATTTCGTGAACACATAAAACAACACAGAACTGATCCACATAATCACATAAATATTAAAAAAAATCACAAGTCAGGCACACAGCACCGAGAACTACCCTCTTCACTATCCACCATTTCAAGGAATACTAATAAACAAAAGGATTTGTTTTTTGATAAGTTCGTATTTCTGATGCAATGGTTAAAAAGTTTACATCTTAATTTAAAATCAATCCAGAATTGACTTAGTAAAATCTTAACGATGTTGCATCAGACTCGGGACGCGTACACCGTAGTTGACACCAAAATTCGTGATATTTGAAATGATAAAAAAATGTACTACTTTATTTTCATGGGTACAAGATTTTTTTTTTGAAATTTTAGCATATTTCAATTGACCACATCTTTATTAATAACCCATCTGATGATTTAAAATCTTTCCCTTAGGATAAATGATACGTAGAATCCATTATAGCACCAGAATTGATATTAAGTTGAGGGGTGGGTCAGAGTCATAAATCCTGATCCTACTTTGAAAACAACTAACTACTTAAAAACGGATACTATAATAGTCCCATTCTCAGCTAAATTAACATTCACCCCAACCTTATCTATTTATAATGTTACATGTATATCTATAATATTTGTGACCTCTAAATATTCCATTTTAGGATTTACTTTCGATTTTTAATTTGTTGACTCCCAAATTTCTTGACGTTGTCAATCAGAAATCGTACTATATTTTGCAATACCTATTGTAAAAAAAAATTATCTGAATTCCATTAAAGACTCCAACATAAATTCCGCGATTTATTCCAAATAAAATTTATAAATTATTATAATGGTCCGCTATGAATTATTCCTTTTTCACGCCCATTCAGGCATTCACAACATACAATATTAAACATTACCCATGTCGGTGTACGTCCTGGGTTATAATTAATTAGGATTACTCACGGGCCAATAGTGAGTAGGAAAGTAGGTATAGTATTTCACCTCGACATGTACGGGGCTATCACGCGATAATGTTAAAAGATGTAGAAACTGTTCATTGTTGTAAATGCTGTATATTATTTCATTTTTTTTTACCCATTCTCCCATGCACGCAGTGATATAGTTTATTAGGTATAATATGGTGATACAGTTTGTTTAATATCTCTAATAACGACGACATGCCTCAAAAATCTGGCGTAAGAACAATGTGGCACACAAAAATGTTCTTATTGACGTAATTTCTTTAACTCATTGCTCTTACGGCACTCTTTTAGCCATATTCTTTTTATTATTAGCACAAGTATAGAGATTATATCTCTATACTTGTATTATTAGCAATAGGGCCAGTACACCTTATATAAATGTATTCGGGAACGGATTAATAAAAAACTAAATACTCAAATAGTCAACAATATTGACCCAGAAAAAAAAGTACCACACAAATCATACAACTCCTAAATACAAAGGATGTCCGGAAGGGGTTACACATTAAAAAAACGTAGACAAACATCCCATCTCATAACCCACCACCGACATTGCCTTCCTTAACCTTTAGGAGTGTCATCTGACCGAGATGAAGAAGGGGGTCCAATTCTGAAAAGTCTCAGAACAAACTGCTGTTTATGGCAAAAAGATCTTGCTTGAAAAATAAGTTTAACATGTATAATACGAACCATACCAAACAATGCCTTGAAAACGTACTATGAAATAAATGAAAATATTTAGAATTTATAATTAGCACAAGAATAATGTTTTCAATATGACACATTTAACCTCAAAGGTAATCAAATGATCTGACCAATATTTTTCAATAAAAGCTGAGGATTTTTCCTTTAAACTTTCTTCGTTTGCTTTCTTCATATGACTATTCATAAGTAACGTCATATGATGTTATAGCGTATAATTGGAACAGAGAAGGTTCCAAGATTTGAAACCTTCCCATTGAGGAAAAAATAATATTGACAAGGCAATAAGTTATAGGAGTTATACTTAAAACAATCTACGTGTTTTTTACCAATAGTGGAGTTGATACATAAAAATAAAACAAAAGAAAGAGACAAAATATACTTACCTACCTACAAAATGAATTCATATACTTGTAATAATAAGCATCTGATTTATTCTTAAAACCCAATAACTTTTAATAGCTTTCTAGTTATTTATGTTATTAAATTGTTGTATTTTTTGAGATACCTATAATTCCTATGATTAGTTACTATTTTATTGGTTAATATTATAATGATTCATTATCAATTCATTATTTACTTATTTATTTATATTTTGCAGTGACCCGTAAGTTCTCTGATTAAAACATTTACAATCATTTGCATTAGTTACATGCAAGATAACCTTCATTTGAGGCAAATAAATATATGTATGTACCATTTCATTTTTCAACACCCTCCCAAATACATGTTCTGGCTATGCGCCTGTATGATAGACGTTGGAAGAAACAACAAATGACGAGAACCTAGAATATCAATGCTTATCAGTAGAAATTACTACCAAATTATCGAAATCTATTATCTATTATCTATTATCGCCACGAGGGACGGTACAAGTATAGTTTGGTTTCACGCCGACTATTTCACTACCTGGGGTTTTCAAAAGTGCAGCATTAAATTATATAAATAAAAATTATACAATAGGTAGTTAGTTGACCATGTTCAAAAATACATCATGCTAATTATGTACTTATATTTAAATTGTGCCTACGCAATAGATGAAACAGTTCCAAACTGGAATCTACAAGTACATCAAAAATAAATTTAAATAGACAATAAAAATGTTCATTTGCATATTTCAAAAGCTCTAAAAGATATATTATTTTAACTAAAATAACAAATAATATCATTCATAATCTTTGCAAAAATTAAATATGCTGTAATATTGAATTTTGTATTAACCTGGCTGGATGCTGTCCCGGTTGTTATATTTTGATTAACAAATTTTAATGTAAAATAAATATGGGTTCTGATATAAAAATTTATAAAATAGGGCAAAGAAAAGTTTTTATATGTATAACTAAGTTATATTCACGAAATGATTTTTTAGTGTTTTTCCAATGTTTTCATGGCAAACTAATTCCTCAAATTTACTAATAAAAATATCTTTTAATACTACGACAAATTCCACGATATTTCTAAAGAGTACAACTAATTCCCCCGTTGTTGTGTTACTATATGATTTAAGATCACAGAACGTAGTTTGTCTATTTGCTAAAACTGCTACAAATTTCCCTAGAATGTTGTAAAAGACATTTTCTTAAAACATATTCGATTATACAGGGTGCGACAGCATAACTTCCTTTTTTCAAAACTTAATAAAACCCATTGTATGAATCAGAACAGTTTTATTTGTTTTTTTATAATGTAAGCGCATGCCTAAAGTTTTGTTTTGCATAGTATTGAAGATAAAATCAGATAGGTGACGTCCCCCATTCTCCATACACTGAGTAAACCGATTTCTGGCGTTTGTCAAGACTCCTGCCAGCATAGCAGGCGTTATGTTGGCAATTTCTTCCTGGATGCTGGTCTTCAAATCTTATAGGGCCCTTAGACGGTTCACATAAACACAGGATTCCAAAAAACCCCATAGAAAAAAATTACAAGGGCCAAATCGGAAGAGCGGGCCGGCTACTCCAAATCGCCCCTAATTGGGATGAGGCACTCTGGGAAGTGTTCCCTCAAAACAGCCATCGATGGTTTTGAAGTGTGTGCCGTTGCACCGTCTTGTTGGAACCAAATGTTCCCTAAATCCAACTCATCTAGCCGTGGAAAAAAAAATCCTGTATCATGTTTACATACCGGTCCGAATTCATTGTCACTGCGACTTCATTTTCCTCAAAAAACTAGGGACCAATAATTCCAGCTGAGGAAATTGCACACCACACTGACTTTAGGTGAATACAAAGGCCCTTGATGTGACCCACGTAACAATTGATTTCCGGTCTGGGACAGGAGCCAACGGGACTAAATTAAAGCGATTCCGAAAGGCGCGCTGGGTTGCGATCACAGAATATCCGCTCGAAAAGTAGGTCTCAATGGCAAAAGCACGTTCTTCACTGTTCCAACGCATGATGGCGACTGAACTGTGTCGGGACAAAAGTTTATAGTCCCGCCTCTCGAATGAGACAACTAGCGCTCCGCTACGACAACCACCGACTGAATGGTGCACATTTTAAAAAAGGAAGTTATGCTGCCGCACTCTGTATATATTGCGCGGAGCAAATACTCACAGTACAATATACCACAGGCATTTTTACAAAAAATGAAAAAAAAATAAAGCATTAATAAATAATCACTTGTTTTTCTGACTTAGCATATATGACATGACGTTACAGATCGAGCATGGGTTACTGTGTAAATGTCTGGGTACGAAACGGTACCTGAGACGTGTGAGGACGGCGAAATAGGTAGCGACGCCACATGGTCGAAAGTGGGGTACTTTATATATTTCTGCAAAGTTTGGTATAACTGAGGAAGGTCAAAAAGAAATATTGTAAAATTACCGCCAAAATAAAATTGTGGTAAATAATATTCAACCAAAATTTTTGTGTGCTCAACATTTAGCAATCTAGATTTTGGTTGTACATTTTTCTCATAATTCCATAAAACGGCATGAAATTCAAAATAAATCCAAATTGGAAAATTTTCCATATCTCTTACGGTAATAATGTCAATTAATCGGCTATATTAAGCATTCGAGGATCAGAAACAAACATGCAAACCGAATAATATGATAAGAAAAGGTTACTAACCTTTGAAGTAACCCTCCACCTCGCCTGCTGTGGGAAATCATTGATCTCCAGCTCTTCCTCGTATTTCCTGAACGTCTGTTCTGACTCGTCGTCCATCCTGTCATCGTCATCCTTCGGCTGATAGTTGAGCTTCGTATTAAGCTTAGCGGCCAACTGCTCAGCAACCGTTTTAGCAGTTATAGGAGGCTGAGACCCGCTACCCTTGAGTATAGATTCCGCGGCTTGCTGAGTAGCAAACTTCGTATCGAGGATGGTGTTCTTGGTGAGGTTAATCTTTGAAGCAAGACGTTTGGCCAGTTCCAGTTTGTCGACAGCAGTGTTGATGTTGCCCATTGCAGCTGGATTAATAAGACCTGGAAGAAGACAATATTCCGGATAAGTTGCACTGGAGAACTAAAAGAATATAATGACTTACCTAAAGGAGCCTTTATCTCCTTGACAGTCCTCTTGGTGGCAAACATGCTCTCGATTTGCTGATCAATATCGTGTTCTAAGTCCTCGTCATCGCTGTCCGCCAATCCCAGAGCTGCTTTCTGGAATTTCTTCTTTTCGTTCACAGCGGCCGCTTCTGATTCGTCGAATTTGAAACCTTTGCCGCTAAAACCACCTCCAGTATGAACCTTCTTACCTGAAAGAACATGTTTTGAAATTTAGTCACTCGAACACCAAAAGACATTAGGAAATCATACCACCTTAACAAATTAGCTTTGAAAACTTTTTATTTGATAATGAATAAAAAGTTTTCGGTTAACTGATATTTACAATTTAACTGACTCCAAAACAATAATTAATGATATATTTTTACATTATTTATTGTCTTTTCTAACCGTTTACATACCTTCAGATTCTAATTTCGTCTTATAACTCTCCCATAGGGTTCTCAATGCCTCCGGTACCTGCACGGAAGCCAACTCAAACGCCTTTATGACATCACCGGCATACTTCCCCTGCTCCGTAGTGATAAAGGTATAGGCAAATCCCTTATTCCCTGCCCTCCCTGTCCTGCCGCACCTGTGAACGTAATCCTCATAATGATTCGGACAATCGTAGTTGACGACCAGGATAAGTTGCTTCACGTCGAGACCTCTAGCAGCTACCGACGTGGCGACAAGTAGTTTCACTTTCCCCGTCTTGAAATCTATGATGGTGGAGTCACGGTCAAACTGATCGATACCACCGTGGAGGCTCATACAGTTGTAGGCGGCCCGCATGAGTTCCTTGAGAAGAATGTCGGCGTTTTCCTGCTTGTCAACGAAGACAATGATACTGCCAAGCTCCTGGTATAAGCCGAGGAGTTCAAGCAGTTTGAGGAACTTTTGGTCTTCTTCTAGTATCACCACGTGTTGCTCTACTTCTTTACAGACAACAGACCGTCCACCTAGAATAGGAATATGGAGAATAAACAAAGTGTAGCTATAAGAAATATAGAAAATTAGTAGATTTTAGTGATGACTGAGATAAATGATCAGTTAAAATTCTGGTCACTTATGGTCATTTTTAGATTAAGATTAAAATAATAGTTGATGAGTCGTCTCTTCAAGAGCTTCACAATGTCACCAAACCAAATACCCCAAGTAGCACGAAACGGTTTTATTCAGTATGCTTTAAAACTATCGAATAAAACTGCAAATAAAACCAACTGATTTTAAAAGAAGTCTTAAGGTTGTAATAAAACCGTCTTCAGCATGAAAGAGCCCACTCTGAAAGAGGTCATTAAAACCAAAAATAAAAACCCTTATAACTCTCTATTACCTTGAGCAACTGGTTTTAAGGCTTCCTTCAAGATACTTTTAAAACCACTTTAAATACGTTTTAAACCCACGCGCTTTCAAAGTAGTCTTAAAAATGTCAGTTAAATATACTCGTACAAGCTTAAAGACAATTGATTTTACTGCTGACAAAGTTTAAATAGAAAAAGTCTTTTTAAAACTATATTTATTTCTTTATAGCTAAATAAGCAACAAGAAGTACAAAGGATGCTATAGGTTAAAGGAATCATATGTATATAACGGTATCAAAGATAAACTATAATGAAAATGAATTTTAGTAATAAAGTTAATACGTACTGATTCCGGCATGTCAAGGTAGAACTTGCGCACGTCACTTTCTCGATAAATGTTAATGAAATAGTCTTAAAAAACTCGAGCGCCTTCAAATTTCTAAAGTTTTATGGTTTAAAAAATCACAATTTTTTTTTTAATATTTAAAAAATTTAAATATTAAAGAAAAATGATTTTACCTATTATATTAGATTTTTTGTAGTAAAAGATATCGAAATTACTCTCTTAATTAGTTGATTTGTCTTTTTTATGAAGGCCTAAATATATTTATTGATTATTCCACCGCCTCGAGAAAATAAAATGGCCGGAAATTTAATAAAACTGTTTAGTCGATTCAAAAAGCAACGATTAGATCAAAGGGTTTTAATTTATTTAATATATTAGCATTTTATACCGTTCCAAGAGCACATATTCAGTACTAAAGCAAAGTGCGAATGTGATTAAAGCTGTTTAACCTTAATATGGTTGTGATAAATGTCATTCGGTTTTAAAATAGGTAAACATAACCTTAAAATCGCTGCATCATAAGTCATAAGCCCAACTGAGCCAAACACTTAGCTTTCACTATTTCCTTTTTTACTTTTTTTTTTTACATGACCAGTTCGCTTACATTTGTTATACTTAAGGTTTATGTCTTCCATAGCAACTGTTAATATATTTTCTACAGGTTTTCTACTCGCTTTTAGTCTTATTTTCAATAATAATTTTTGTGTAACATCTAGGTACACCACTGTTTAGATTTTAAATGAAATGGCGTGCTTATTTAAGTCACATAAGGAGAGGGGATGGTTTTAGTTTTATTGATGACAACACAAAGTGCAGTTAGTCTTAACGATAACAAAAATGATTTAGTTTAGACTGTTGAGTTCTAATATAGCTTTATCACAGCATTTAAGAAAGTAAGATTGGTAAGATTGATAAAATAGTTTTAAAGTGTTCTATTTACTGACAAAATAATTTGAAGGTAAAACAGATTTAAAGATAGGTTTTAATAGTTACTTTAACAGCATATTTAAAAACCATTTTAAAACTACGTCATGATGTAGAACGTAATAAAACCAAACAAGCTGTAGGTCGTTAATAAAACTAATTAGTTTTAAAGTTGTTTCAAAGTAAGCCATTTTAAAACCACAATAAAGCAAATAATATTTTAAGACTACTCAATCTTATTAGATATTCTTAATAGAGCCATTAAAACCAGTATTAAATGTTAAACAGTTTTTATGTGCCAGCAGTATATCTACAAGATAACTTTAAAACCTGTATCTTTTTATTTACCATAATAAAACCATTTTAAAACCTAATTAAACCCAAAATGTTTTTATTGTGCTACTTGGGACACTATATTTATGAAAAAAAAAGTGTCGATGTAACCTTTAAACTTGATAAAAAAACAAAAACACTGGTAGATTTATAAAAGGACCAAATGTGGTGCAGCTCACTTACCAACTTGCACCTCGATCGGCCTCTGCAGAATCCTCCTGGCTAGCGCTTCCATTTGCCTAGGGAAAGTCGCACTGAACATAACTGTTTGCCTATCTGGTCGAACGTTATCTATTATGCGCATTACCTGAGGTTCGAAACCCATGTCAAACATGCGATCGGCCTCGTCTAGGACGATGTACGTCACACGACGTAAGTTGGTCACTTTGCCGCTATTCGCGGCCAGCATGTCAATCATGCGGCCTGGCGTGCACACGATTATTTCGGCACCTGAAACGGCATGGGTTTATTTGACGTTCACATCTTTACAAATAAATATGTTTTATATGGCAAAGCTTCCTATACAGGGTGATTCAGGTTTAATCTTGATAACTTCAGGAATCGATAGAACAGGTTAAAATAACGTTCATTCACGATATAAACTTATTTCCTAAATCGCATCGTTTCAGAGATAGAGGGTGTTGAAGTAGGATTTTTTCCTCGTAACTTTTTGAACCACTCATCGGATTGAAGTTAAATTCGGAACACAAATACTCCTTATGATCTTACGTAAGTTTCTTATGTTTTAATGACCCACCCCTGTTACTTTAGGTATTTGAAAACTTCAACAAAAAAAAATAATTTCAATAAAAAACTGCACACCGTTTTTGCATGATTAATTTTGAAACTTTTTTCGTGTTTTATTTTTTTCGACATTTGCCATTGTTCAAATGGCAAATTTATTAAAACATTATTTTCTATCAATTTTTGAATTTATCATGATTAAACCTGAATCACCCTGTATATAAACTCTTTCAAGTACTTCATGAGTTGTTTATTTATGAGGACAATAACACATAATTTTGGAAGAATGTCTATAAATTCCTGAGGAACTTCCGGAAAATTTTCATTTCATGCATTTATTTCATTTTTCGATCCTACTTACCTCTTTTCAGTTCAGCAATTTGTTCCGATATTCCAGTTCCACCATAAACACAAACAGCGTGCAGCCCTAGGCTTTTGGAAAACTTTTTAATGTCTTTTCCAATCTGCATGCACAACTCTCTTGTAGGAGTCATGATGATCGTAATCGGTCCGTCAGTTTCTTCTAGGGGAGGTTGGTCGAGTATGTGCCGAAACATAGGAAGAAGGAAGGCCAACGTTTTACCACTGCCTGTCTTGGCGATACCTAAAAAAAAAAGAACCCTTAAAATGGAGAGAATAATTCTTAAAATTTTCACTAGTTTGCAAAATTTTTTGCCAATGAAAATTTTCAATAAAAGAAATTGACTAAAATTGAATTTTAGGACATATCTCGAACTTGGATATATCCTACTTCTAGCAATTGAAATGTATGTTTGCAAATAGAATTTGAGGCACTACTATTCTTCCTCAGACACATTCGCATTCTGTTTGTCCCATGGCGGCCATTTTTTTCCAGCTCATTGTCTAATTTTCAAAGTTAAATTTACAGACTGTAAACTAATGAGTGGTCATCGACATGTTATAAAAAAGTAAATAATCTACAAATTTTATCCGCTTGTCTCTCTATCACTCAGTAAAATATATTATATTTTCTTACCAATAAGATCTCTCCCTGACATTATTGCGGGTATTGCCTGAGCTTGAATAGGGGTAGGTTTCTCAAAACCCATTTTTTTCAATATGTTGAGTTCCTTTGTGGAAACACCACACTGCGCCCAAGTTTTTATAGGTTTTGGGCATCCTTTTCCTAAAAAAAAATATATTTTCCTATATAAACATGAATATAACCTATAAAGTTGTCCATGACAAAGATTACTGCCGCAGTACAAAGGATCATTTGGCAACTTTGACAATAATTAGGTTAGGTATGATTCAAATGCAAAACGGTAATATTTTCGAAATGTGACTGTGACTTTTATCTCTGCTGCTACTGCTCGCACAAATCACCACAAAGCATAACTTCAATTCTTTATATCATTAATACATGTGCAATTCACTGTAACAAAGCCAATGTATATACACAATAGCACCCATATGAAACATCTGAAAGTGATAACCCTTTAAACTACTTTATTACCCAATTTTTATCAGTAATCTTACCTTTAACTCTTATCCCTTCGAGTTCCTCTTTGTATGCGTCAACCTCTTCATGTGTCATCTTGGCAATTTCAGGAACTTCAACATAGAAATTCTTCCTAAAAGATAAGTACACAATGTTGTTGTGATCAATCTTAGCCAACTCCTTTTTCTGCTTATTGGCTATATTGGCCGCAGTATCCTTTAAATCTTCCTGTTCTTCTTCTGAGGAATACTCAAGACCATCTTGATTTTGTTCAATAAGCTCACCTTTATTCTTATTGACCTTGGATTTTGCCACACCGGTGACAATTACAAGAGTTTTATTAGAATTTGGGTCACTGGGTTTTTTGACATCTAGTTTATTTATTTTCCTAACCTCTGCCTGGACGCCTGAACAAATAAGACCCTTATAGATATACACACTTTGTTTTATTATTTAAATGTGATTTACCTTTCATGTATTCATCCAATGGATCAACGTCTTCTTCTTCTACCTTTTCAGGCTTTATTTCCTCAACCGCCTTCTCCGAGGCCTTCTCCTCTACTTTTTTTTCTTCCTCAACTTTTTCCACGCTCTCTTCTTTCTCTCCTTTATCGTTCTTATCTTCGTCTTCAGAATCATCTTCTAAAGACCATTTCTTTGTTGCGCCCTGAGGAATGGTCAAATTTTGAACTAAAGTTCCTTTCTGTGCTTCTTTCTTTGTGGCTTCTTGTTCTTTCTTCTTTCTTTCCGCCCTCCATCGTTCTATTCTTTCCCTTCTTTTGACCATTTCTAACTCAAGCTTTTTTTGCTCTTCTTCCTAAAAAATATTCAAATGAAATTGGAAGTCTTTATGTCATGACTATAAATTAGTTTATAGGTTATTATTCCCAGTTTGTAATAGATCTAATTCTTTATTATGTCTACGATCTAATTCAAATATTTCTTACAATTTGTTCTCAGCTCACAGTCACAGTAGATAACTGTATACTAAAGTAATGCACTAAAAAGATCTTGAAGTTGGCTTTTATTTTGGTAAAAATTAAAAAATATATATAAAATAAAGAATATATTACAGAGATAAGAGATATTAATTACTGGTAGTATTAAAATTAAGCAGAAAATGGTTTTCAACCTACCTTATCCAAATTGGCTGGATCAAAAGATAACCCAGTATCATCTTGCTTTGGCTTCTCTGGAGAACGAGACCTAGATCTGGATCTACGTCTATTTGATTTCCCACTACGACGCTCTTTACTATCTCCTCTGAAAATAGATAGACAATCACAATCATATAGTATGTATATAGGCTATCAGGACTGAAAATAATATCTAGTAAGTATGTACCTTCTGCGGTCTCTCTCACGATCTCTATCTCTGCTATAAGACCTTCTGTCACGATCTCGGTCTCTTCTATCGATTCGTTCCTTTGATTTTGACCGACTTCTACGCCTTTCTCTCTCCCTTGATCTACTTCTCCTGTACCTAGTAGGTTTTAATCTGTCTTTGCTGCGAGATCTAGATCTGCGCCTTTTTCTTTCTGGAGATCTGCTTCTATCCCGACTGAAATAATAAAGTATGGTGATGATGTTATAACAAATTTTAAAATTAAACAGGTATTCTTAGTATTATACTTACGTTCTGACCATTATATGATTATAATCAGATAAGATTAAAATGTATTTTAAATAAATAAGGAGTTTACATTAATATTTTACATTACACACCATTCCAAACCAAACATAACCTCTAATAATTCATAGATTTATAATGCTCTGCTCTAATTAATGTTAAAAATGTTAGAAAAATAGGAATCTATTATACCGAACATCGCCGCCTAGATTATCTTGCTTTAGTTAAAACGTAGTCAATCTAGGCGGCGGTGATGCCGAACTAATTAATTTATTAGGCTGCCTCTAGATGTCGACGTAGATAGATATGTTTATAAATTACAAAAACTTGCAGAATTTTTTTCATTCCATTCAACCAAAATCTTGTAAATAACATACTAATAGGTACTAGAATAGATACAAGTTTGTTTATGTTAAATTAAATTAATAATTATTATTTATTTCAGTTTATTTGCTTGACAACTTCTAGATGGATGGCTCTGATGCAACAAGCCAGAACATCTGAAAATCGAGTGATGCTGCACTGCACTGCTGGTTGCGGTTGCTTAATATGAATTTTTTAAATTTGTAATTCACAGAGAAAATTTATTTTCTCTATATTATAATTTCTATTTTTACATTTTACGTATAATATGTTGGTGCCACAGCATAACAATAAGTATAACAATATCTCAAATTTGAAAAAAGTTTCGCCGTTTGTTTAGCATCGTGTTTGGTAAGAACAAGAACATAAAATTTTGCTTTGAATTTTCATTGCCTCTTTATTTACAGAAATTTTACCCGCCTCTAATTGTGTAAATGGTAAGTGTTTATTAATACAGCCTACATTTATTAATTACATAAATTAGCTTTCTTATCCCCTCAATTTCTCAATGTAGTAATGATAAATACTTATAGGTGTATGCCTCATATTGTTTACCTATTCCTACTATACAGTCATACCCCAGAATACGCACTTATATTCTGGGGTCATACTTACTTACCTCTAAATATTTTATAACCTTTTATATCAACTTGTAGGTAGGTTCGTCATATGCACGGTCCGTATTGTAGTATATGGACCGTGCTTCATATTATGTTTGTACCTAGACCTAGTGTTTAACACAATAGATTTTCAATGACTTTTATGTTAGTTGAAATTGCAGATATTCCTAACTTATATTATGTTTAGCTACACAATTGATATTCATCAAGATACCTACCTAACATATTCTTTTGAAGTGAGAGTAATTACAAATACTTTATTACGTCTTACAAATACTTTATTACGTCTTCCATTCGACTGAACCATTACTAAAATTCCTTGTCTTTAACATCTTGAACACTTTTGCTGACTTGCATACAATATTTTACATACATAAAATATTTAAGAGTCCAAAAGAGCTTTAATATTTCTTGTTGGGTAAAAGTGTTAAAACACATTACATTTGTAGTATGTATACGAGCCCTAACAACTAAATGTTGGGACAAGATAAGCCAAGTCAGCCAATTTGGTCTTCCAATGACTAAATACGATATGATTACTACCGATTGCTTCACCATGGCACGAAAATGTGTTCAAATAGTCTAGGATATATTGTTATGTTTGTATTGAAAAAAATAAACAAAATAATTCAGCAGTTTTGATGAGCCATTGTATTATATCCGTAATAATACCTTGTTCCAACATTTAGTTGTTAGGGCTCGTATTATGCTCTTTTAGCATAGTCTACTTAGTCAACTTTTTGTTGTAGTTAAATTCAGTCAACTTGTTATTAGTGCACTCAGTATACAGCGTTTTATTACCTATTTTCGTTCATATAAGTGAAGGTTTCGAATGAAACTGATATTAATTAATTAATTTATTTATTTATTCAGTAAACATATGTACAGTGTCTTCAGAATGAGTAGATTCATTTCTATTTATTTAATACTTTACAATATTTACTTAACAAAGTGATGTCTTTTTAATAATTATTTGTTAACCATTGACTATGTACAATTATGTATATAGATTAGCATTCTCTGCCTCTCTTAATACCTAGATCATTTTGATAATTTTTATCACAACTACTTAATGATGGATGGACGGTGTAGAATAATAATTTAAAAATTTACAAATTAATATAAATAATGATATTCGGCTAAGATGATTATAACTACAATGGAATTAGTGGTACCACAATTAAATACATAATAAATTAGAACATATTAAAATCGGAGATTAGCAATTTCATAGGAACTTTTATATAATTTTATTTCTTTTAGAAAGTTGCTTTTCGTTTACAAAATAAATAAAACAAGTAGTTCTCGACAACCAACTATTTTAGTTCCTTTGTTTAGCAATCACGACTAATTAAAAAAGACTAGATAAAGTGCCTATAAAAAATTAACTAGATATCTACTTAGTGATTGCGCATTTGGTATCTTTATATCTCGCATAATATATAAACAATCTTCATCTACATTTTTTTTAAATTTTTTCTCTTTATTTTAACATTAGAATTTTAAAATTTAACAATATACCTATCGTTATTTACTTTTTTAAAACCAACTCGAGGACAAAATATATAAAAATATAAATTAATCTAAACCCAGATAGAGATTATATCGCAAACTGCCACAAAAGTAATACATTCATTATAGAGAGTCTCTGTTCTTAATATTCTACAGCCTACATGATGGACCCTGTGTATAATGTGGCAGACTTACGTCTGTTTCGTTAGGGCATCACTATAGAGAGATTAGAGTCAGACTAAGGAAACATACCTACTATATCAGTCTTTTGTAAAAATATTCTAAACCTTACTATTTATTCTATACAGTTTTTGTAATCACTTATTTCCCTTGCCTGACTTAACAAAAATAATATTTACTTGAACACAATACGAGAGTAAATGCACGCAACTTTGTCCTGACTTTTATTCATTTTCAAAATCACTGTATCTACAACAATGACACAATTCACCGCCATAAAAGTGCTAATACACTTAAAACTATGACCGCTAGTGCTGAATTTTCTATTCTACTGGAAGCTGCTATCAGGCCGCACTCTCTTCTTCCATACTCTGTGCAGTGTAACTGAAACAAATAAATGTCTTTAGAAAATCATAGAAATCAGTTTAGTTTTAACTAAGCTACAAGTTTGTTTGCTGTAAGTTCAATTGATCGATTTAGTTTTATCTCAATTGCATGTTTGTTTTCAGTAAATATAAATGACAGTTTTGATTTAAATAACAAAAATTTTGAGATTATCCATATATATTAAAACGCGTCGATTCTGTCTCGCTCTAAATTCCGTCGCCGAATCCACAAAGTTTTAAAGCTATCTCCTCCGAGGGAGGATCGTGGAGCGATCCTCGCGGGTGACCGGAGGTCGCCCCCGGCCTTTCTCCAATGCGTAGGGGTATTTTCGTCCCGTTTCCTATGCGTTTTCTCAATTTAAACGCCTTTTCAAAAAACCTCTGCAAAATTTTCGTCGATCGCCGTTCGGCGAGAGAGATACGGCTAGCACCGACGTTTGTTCTCGCGCCTAATGGTCCCGTCACGCCTGCCGAAATCCCGACTTTTCGCGGGCCTCCCTAGACCCTTTTTCTAATTTTACGGCCTCGAGAACTACTTTACACGAAAGTTCTGTCCTTTCTCTAATCCTTTGAGATTTTTTTCGAGACCGTACGTCGACTCCTACGTCTATTTCGTCTTCGAAAATCTCGAGTCGCGTCCGTCTCAACTTCTTTTTCATTTTATCTACCGATGTGAGATTGCACTAACGAGACCAGCACCTCCCACGAAAAGTGTCAAATTAATTAAACTTCAGATAGGTTATTTTCCTACGAGAAATATTGCTAACGGAATCAATAGTACTGACTGCCAAACACTTCTGATTACCAAAATACTGAAGCGAAGTGCTGATGTAAACAAAGACTATATAGACATTTTTTGAACAAGAAATGGTTGGAATTTTATAAGATTCACCTGCTTCTTCAAAATCCTCCGACGATCATGATCTATTGAATATAGTTCTCTTTTGTAAAGTTTAGAAATATAGAGATACCGAAATACCTTATTAGAATATTACAGAACTTTCTACGATAAAATAAATGAATTAATGATACAGAAACTAGAAGCATCAAACCGAATGTTTGCGTTCTACACATTTTATGGTCATCTTTTACGTGTCACGGCGGCAGCAATGTTAAGAGTCGGAGATAAAATTATAAAAGGCCACACCATTACGTATATTAATTTTTCTGTATCAAAGTTTCATGGGCAATACGTTTCATTAGTTATTTCATTTGCGGGACACTGAAATAGGACACTCAGAATGCGGCAGGGTCGGACTGGGAGATAGCTGAGTAGCAAGCAATTTTCGCAAGATATAGGGAACGTCAGCATGAATTTTGCAATGAACATACACCCGGAAAAGCGAAATATACATTTCTATTGTTCTCAGGAAAACGATTTTCTACCAGTGGAATAACTTACGATCCCTTAAATGTCACGTGAATAGATTAACGGCTTTGTGATGTACGCCGTGTTCGAAATTTGCTTGAATTATCCAATGACACCTACTGAATCAGTACGTCCGAGCATGTATTATAAAATAATAAGCGTAAAGGCCGATTCCCACATAGCAGCGCGGCGCGGCGCTGCAAATGCCGCTCTAAAAAATATTCATGTAATTAAAGGCCGATTCCCACATAGCTGCATAAATGCTGCTCCAAAAAATATTCATGTAATTAAATGGAACAGTTCCCACATAAACGGCGCGGCGCTGCTCAGCGCTCAAAGGACCGCCGCGCCGCGCTGCTGCGGCGCTGCTATGTGGGAATCGGCCTTAAATGGAACAGTTCCCACATAACAGCGCGGCGCTGCTGCCGCGCCGCGCTGTTATGTGGGAACTGTTCCATTTAATTACAGCGCGCTGTCGCGGCGCTGCTATGTAGGAATCGGCCTTTATTTAAAATCTACATAATGTGATGTTATCGTCTTAGTTCACGTTTAGCTCAGGGAATTTTGACATATTTCTGGACTTTATCTTTTTATATACCTATATATGTTTGTATAAAACTAAATACTCTGATGATATTTGTTTTCAGTTCATATGAGTTTAAATTTTGAATACCTTTCTTGAAATATTACAATTAAATTTATGATTTTTTTCGGATTTTTCATGATTCGTCGCTGGTTTGTCGGAAATTTGCTGCAAACTGCAAAGATTATGAGTTTCCATTTAAACGAGTAATTACATATTGTGAAAAATTTACTACAGCCGCAAAAATCCATTGAGGTGGTATTCACAGAAAACGACGAAAAAAGGTAAAAGAAAAAGTGACGAAAAGATAAAAACGTATTTTGGAGATCTATTTTTTAATGCGCTAATATTTTAAAAACTTATAAGTTTACATTTTTTTTCGTAACTGTTCGATGCTTTTTTGTTTCATATGATAACTTTTTCTATGTGTAAGTATCCCTCGCAATATCTTATTAAAAAGTTTATTTATGTTTTAAAGACTTTGGCAGTTTTTTTATTATTTTGATGTGGTTATATGTATAGTATTATATTTCGCGGGGCACGACTCAATGGGCGGAAACCGGCCCTGTTCCAAGTAAAACTTTAAAAGTGTACCATTACGTGTATCAATTTTTTCTATATCAAAGTTTCATGAACGTTACATTTTGTTTCGTTATTTCATTTACGGGGCACTTAAACTGGTATTAGAATATGGCACGGAAGAAAAATGACGGAAAGCCGGTACGTGTTCCCCCGTATCGGATCGGGCAATAAAGTGACGCAATAATCACGTTTCGGCGATATTTTTTGAATTACGTGCGACCGTAAAGTGGCGTTTATTTATTTTTCCCTTTTATTATTTAACGTTCAAATGTTTTGTATGCAAATTTTATAACCAATAATAAACTGAGCTTTGTATTATTTTTTGACGTTTAGCAGGTTTTACGAGCCCCTATATAACAAAAATTGTTGTCGTTACTCGGTACGTGGTGGATATTTCACTGCAGCAGTTTTATGTTTATGCTTTTAACCCAATTAAACAGAACTTTCGTAGGATTTGCTGTTTTGGGTTTTTATTTTCAAAAAAATATACTTAAGTGATGCCAAAACTGGTCTTCTGGCCAGCATCATGCTTACTAGGTATATGTATTTTAAATTTTTAAGTTTGCTGGCTCAACTCTGGCGATTTTCGTCTCCTTAGAAGTCTAGTTGGTTGTAGTTTTAGCTGGGCTATCAAAATCCTAACCTTTATTATCCTTATATATATTCATTTAATATTTCTTAATATTTTTTGTATTAACATAGTTTTCATTCTACCTAGAGTAATGTCTAAGATCTATTTATGTATAATATCGATCTATCTGTATTTAACTGAATTGTTTTAATAAAGAAAAAAATATATTATTAATTTGGCAGCTAAAATGCATAATTATAAATAAAATTATGTTTTAATATACTAATAGTAGTGTAGCAATTTCCACCGCGTTGTTAGATGATATAATATAGGTACGTGCTATGTATGTACGCCAAAACTTGCATATCCATTGCTTCACTTTATATTATTTCCTAAAGTTTATTTATTTCCCTCTCTCGTAGCAAGCATAACACATTTTAGTACTTTCCTCGTTTGCGAGCATCTAAAGAAAATATTTGTCTTTATTTACGGTGTAAATTTCATTTTAGCAGTTTTATGTGTAACTCTATTAAACATAAAAGACGAATAGAACGCTATACGTTACATCCTACTAAAATGTGACATAATGCGCAAAGTTAATTAAATTCATATATTTCACAGTTCCACCGAAATTATTCATTAGAAAAGTGTTTTATATTTCTGTTCTGCAATTAGGTCAATTCTCAAACTGCCAGGAAAAACTTTGTGGCTCTATAAATGTTTAATCTGATACAGGTTCCCAAATAAAAATAATAAAATAACATAATACTGGAAAAGTACTTCTAATTCGTTATTTAGTGGGGGAACGCAGCTGAGAGCCACATCCACAGACTACCTCTGTGGCACAGATATATTCGTTATAAATGTGTGTCTGTGGCCTGTGGCCACACCTCTGACATCTGTCGTCCGTGTCACGTCTCTCCGAAATATCTCGGCCCATCCATGCGCCGTTCTCTTTCTCTGTTTAATACACATCTTATTTACTATCGACCCGTCCTTGTCTTCAAATTTAAGATATTTTTGTTTGGGGATTTGTATATTGAATTAAGGAAACTAAAATTAGGTGATTAGGTAAAATGCAAAACCTTCACTAAAGTGACATGACGTGACGTAATTATATTTCGATGTAGATTAGAAAACTATTTTTATAGGACAGGATTTTGTGTAAAATAAATATTCTTTGTTTGATATTTACTAAATGGTACCTACCTGTATCATGGAAGAAGACATTTTGTCCATAAATCTTCTACTAAATTCAGCCGCTTCATCGCCACATCGCCGCCTGACTGTATGAGTTGAGCACTCTACGTATTCTTGGAACGAACTGCAAAAAAATACTCAAATCAGTTATGGAAATTTGTGAAGAATTGTTTTTTTGGCTGCAATTATGTCATGAGGAAATACTTATTGGGATGAGTAAGTATTTGAATTAAATCACCAATTTGATGAGTAATAATATGTAAGGTCAACAGAAATGCAAAAGAATTGTGGATAAATATATTACTGTGTACAGCGGCTGTACAAATTTACCCTGTCGTTTGTTTAGTTTATATTATATTTTATAATATTTTAATAATTAACACGTAGTCATTAAATTATTGCAAAAATTAAGTAGTCTATAGAATATTTTTTTAGGCATTGTGTTGCAATTAGGAAATAAAAATATTTTTAGGCAATAGGGCTGGATAAATTGCATCTATTAGTTCGAGGACTACACAGGGAAAAAACGATAAATCCATTCGACTAGGGGAAACTCTCATATTTCAACCTCGGTTATAAACTGCTCGTTTTCATTTGTTTTAAAATAGGTAATTTCCGAAATGCCAACCCGCGCCATTTTTTATTAGAAGTGAAAAGCGATGTAGATACTATCGAGGTAATTTTTTTAGATATGTGCTAATAATATAGCTAGTGAATTTTTTATTATAGCCGCCATTTATATAAGTCGCCGTAAAATATTTTACTCTCTACTGGATCATAAATTATTGATATTGACGACTTCAAGTATTTCTATTTTATCATTTTGTATGACGGAGGACAACTAATGTTCAGCAAGGAGTAGTAATGGGCCAGTTTTATATTGCGCCGGTTCCTGTAATTTTATGAAAAAAGTTTTTCTGACAACCTACATAAAAGTTCAGTGCATTTTTCACTACTTTTATTTTGTTTCATTTAACCCAAAATTACAGCTAATAAAAATACTGTAAGTCTTATGTTTATTTATTCATTGTATTAGGTTATGGTTCCATGAAGGATTTGTTTATTTGTTTATTCATTTAGTTATTTATCCTTTATAAACACATTACTTACAAGAATTCTTTATGAGATTAGACTTTCTATCTAATTAATTAAATTAATAAAACTGAGTTAAAAAATTTATGTATTTATAAAAAATATCAACTAATGTTCTACTTATACTGTTTTAAGGTGCAGTATTATGTATTTATTTGTTTACTTATATATCAATAAACCATGCTACATGCAAAAGGTGTAAGATCCTTTTGGAAATTATTACATGTACAAAATACGGGCAAATCAAACGTTTCATATCAAGTACACAAATACTTCCTTTGAACCTTGCTAACATAGGTATTATACCCTTCACCAGGTCGCTGTCGAGAGGAGTTTTTATACGGTGAGTGTGCTCGAACCGTTGTTTGACTTGGCTTTTCCTGTTTTCATAGCTTCCCTGAATATGACATCAAAGCATACACGGAGCATTAACTTTTTTATTACAACTTAAATTTACTGAATCGATCTGAAAAAATGTTATTCTGTATTATTATTACTTTCTGCATCACCTGCATGCATCATTTTACGGATGAATCGGGCTAAAATAAGAATAAGAAAATGTTACATTGCTAGTGAAGTGTAGACTGTCTCGGTATAAATAAACCAGACTGAAAAATTATATATCATGCAGCATTATTCTTTTTTACGGTAGGTACCTACTTTACAGAAAGTGTTGCAGGTTGAATAAAATATTAAAAAAATATTATTACATGTTGCTGTGCAATGTAAAATATTTTAGAACATGAAAACCCTAACCAAAGTCTACTTATATTCTATATGTAGACTTTGCCCTAACGTTTGATACATTTCCCAACGTTTTGTCTGGTCTTCTGGCGGTAATGATACCAAACAAATTTAAATTGTCGTTTTCGAAACATTAACTGAAATTTATATGGCTCTTAAATAACCGCTATTAGCTAAATGCTGCTTGGCAGTCTGCGAATTTTTCTATTTTCTTAATTAAGACAGTAAAACATACTAAAAACTCATTCATTTGATGGTGATGAAAACATCTACCAATTGCAACTTTTACAATATTTTAAACTGGTCATATAACTAAATTTATATTAAGATTAAATTAATATCTCAACTTTGACACCATGACACGAACAAAAATTGCGTTATACTCATCAGAAAAATCGATACAAATACTTATATAGGGTTATTCAGAACTTATCTCTAAAACTTTGAGGATATGTGCATCCTTAAATAAGAAATCGATATCACCAAAAAAATTTATAATAAAAGTCTTATTATTTCCCGTAAACAATGTTTAAAGTTATATCATTATAAAGGACTACGTAGATGGGCAACTGTACTTCAACATCTGATATACCACATTCCTAAGAATGTGGTAAAAAAAAGTAAACACGTTTTTGTATCTGGAACGCCTGGTTAAGACCGAGCGAAAAGAGTTGGAGTGGGGATAATATCTCTATTGTCTATTCAGTCATCAGTCTGTGTGTGTACTCTCTGTGTACCGGTGTTTTATTTATCGTAGGAGTGTTAAACTGTAAAATTTTCAAAATGGCTCATGTGTACAGTAATGCTGACTTAATGGACTGTTACCAGTGGATTATCAATTACGAGTTACGTTTTGTGAGTGGTTTTTGCAGCAACATGCTGAAAATCCCCAATTTACTTAATAATTTACGTTTACAAGATCAGCAACCAGGAGGAACATTCGGTTTAGTGCGCCAAAATTGGATAAGGCGTGCCCAAAAGTGTGTACAAGGCGAGGAATATTATTTCAAACAGCTTTTGTAACAAGGTATGTGCAAATTTTTTATAAATTTCATGTTTCTAATACCTAGTAATCAAGTAGCGCAATTCTTCAAAATTAGTGTAACAAAATTTTATTCATTTTAAAGACACGTCACTTCGGTCACATCTATCTATCTTTAAGTTTATTTTAAAGTAAAAACGCTGCAAATCTTTTTTGCGTCGGGTGTCGGTATACTCTCAGAGCTTCCGAAGTTTTTTCGTGCTAGCCAGTTTGCATTGTCAGTCCCAAGGTCACTCCATTACAGTGAACCAGTATCCAGCGGCGTGCAATGAAAAATTTGTAAATAGTTTTCAGAAGCCGCCAAAAAATTTATTTTTGCACCACCACATTTCTACATGTATGTTGAACATCCCCAAATTTTATTATGGATAAGTTCTGAATAACACTGTATTTATTTCTGGTAGATATTCAAACTTTTGAAAATTACATATTGAAACTATAGGATATTAATTTTGGTTAATATTGAAATTGTTAAAATGTACACAACTTTTTTCTCGATGTAAACCTTGTATTTCAGTCGAGATTATATTATTTATACAAGGCAAACCCAGACTGTATGATAAGCCGGGTTGTGCCCTGTAGGCACAATTTCCGTGAGATGGCATTTAGAATTCAAAAGTCTATTGTGAATTGTGAAGACCGACGACCATTAAAAAAATATTAACATATCCGGATAAACCATGGTAGAAAAGTTATGTTATCAGCTAGCTCCCAGTCACATACTTGGCGTCATGAGATCTGTATCAGCAAACGTATAAATAGTATATTGGAGAATTCATTATACATTTTTGTACTTTGTATTTTACTTCCAACCAAACTGGCAGTGATAAATAAAATTATTATTATTATGCATATAATGTGTCAGTGTCAGTCTTCCATAAATCGATATCCGTGTTGACATACAGGGTGTTCTCTATAAAAATAACTTTTTTTTTCTGTGATTACTGTTCATTTCGCTTTAGAATGCTTTTTAATTTTTATTTTTGTTTTGAATTGCTAGGAAAAATCAATTACTTTTTGATTGTTTCCTAGACAGGATACACTATATGAATTACAGGGAACAATGTAAATATAACTATTTTCAGTAAGAAGAAAATGAAAATAAATATCGAAGTACGCAAAAGTTTGTTAAACTTCGCAGCTGGTATTAACCTATTGAATGAATTCCAACTCGTGAAAAGCAAGGATGTAGAAGGTAATAGTGATTAAGGATGAGTCCTTGCTAATATTCTGAAAGGCTGTAATGAAGCATTGCACAAAAGGCGATAACCATAAATTTTATCACGCTGCAACACCTCATTAAGTAGACGTTGTTACAAAAACGTTCTTAAAATTTGAACTCGCGCCAGCTATACCAACTTTAAAAATATCCCATCACATAAAATGTGATATACCGCGATTACGTAACTATTTTTTGGCCCTCTTCAAATCTGCAACTTCAGAATTAATTAAACTACCTATTTGGACGAGTTTGGTTCTTCTTTCGGTTTCTTGGCATCATTAAGTGTTTAATAAAGATTTATATAGCAGTTTGACAACTGCTACGTGATTTTATGTTGTCACAGATCAATTTTCAGTTCCCTAAAAAATCTTGTTCTTTTTTTTTCAGAACGTTACCCAGCATACAATAAACAAAAATCATAACATATGCTGTATTTTTGTAGTGGCGAGATACAGTGAAATACACTGTGCCCTCTAGGGGTCTTTGCTACTACCTGTCTGACAATTATTGTCTAATTGACAGACGATTCCGATACCTATGGCAATCTGATGAGATCATAACAAGATCGAAACCGGTCATTGTCTGGTATTTGGTCTTGATGAAGGATGTGGCGACACCCATGGAGATGTTGATGTAATGCAACGCCAGTCGGGGCATATTGCCCGTGGAGTAGTTGTTTTCGGCATCTCCTACCAATATGCTGTATTATTAAAGATATTTGTTTATTTAAAAATAATTGTTGTATCTTAAAAAAGTCATATACAGTCGTACATTTCAACGGAAACTTGATCCCCCTGTAATTATAAAACCGAAAATTTTAATTCGCCGAATCCCGTCGATTGAAAACCTCAGAACCCCCCCCCCTAAAAACTCCAAAAATCGACGGATCTCAGCGAATTCCAAAATTATCTAACAGACTTAAAAGGTAGTCACACCCTGTATGGAACTAATCTGTTGCGACATATTAATATGTAACTGAAAACCAAAAAATAATTTATTTTCCAATTTAAATTCCCAATTTGGTTTGTTAATTACCGAGTTTTAGTGTGTCAGTGACAAGTATTTTGCATATTTTAATTGAAATGTACTTATTTTAACGAAAATATGTTATGAAATGTAAAATTCCATTTCCCATCATCATTGGGATCACGGTTTATACTGCATATATTAGGGCTCGGGTTTATTTATATTTTTATAAAAAAAAAGAACTTCAGAGATACGGTTGTATCAAATATACAGCCAGTATGGGAGTACAAGCAGGCATCGCGATGATTTCTTATAAATATTAAAGCAACAGGGACGCATGTATTAATAACGGAATTGAATGTATTTTCAGAATACAGAGTAGATATTTGAATGAATGGGAATTCTGACGGTCACATTTAAATCCAATTGAATCCACCAAAATGTATCTCGATATTTGGCTCTGTTCATGTAATGGACATTTAAATCTGTGTCTACAACTATCGATGTAATTCAAAATGAGTTTTTTACTCAGAGGAATAAGTAAACATAGAGAGGCCCTAAACATTAAATTGCATTAATTTGAAATCATAATCAATAATTATATAATCAATAGCAATAGGCAGATAATAGAGTGCGAAGGAATAACAAAAATGGCTCATAGAGGTGCAGTAAACAAAACACTCCAGTGGCTTGCCTAAAGGTGTACAGAAGATTTAAATTGAATAAAGAAATTGCAACACTCTAAACACATTAATACCTATGGCAACATGTGCGGTCAAATATAACTGAGTATACCTACACACATTGCGAAATAAACTTAAAATCATTCTGACATTACCTACTAAAAATCAATTAAAAAAAAAGGATTTAATAGAAAAAATATACCTATATAAATACAGTTGTGAACAAAAACGTTTCGATTGTGTAAATAAATGCGTAATGGGTCCTCTATATGTGTACTTATTTCTCTTGAGGTTTTTTTAGAAATGAGAACTTCCGTTTACATATTGTTACACTTAAAATTACTCACCAGCACACATTTTTGATTCCCTCATCTGCGGCTTCCCTTTTCTTCTTTAGTACGCTGACTATGTCCGGTTCCGAGCTGTTCAGTTCAGGTGTGTTGGACTGAATCTCATTCATGGCTTTTGTGTAACGCTTAAAACAGACCTCGTTCTCCTTCTCCACTTCTTTCATGCAGGGCGCGTGCTTTAAGTATTCTATAAAAAAAATAATACTATTTCAATATGCGTCAATTTCTCACGCAGTTTTTAATTGGCAATTTTTTGAAAACATTGCGTTATCTGATTAGTAAGTATAATTTGAGAGAAAACTGAATATAGTTTTCTACCCTCTATTTGTACCACAACGTGAACATAATATACAGTTAAAATTTTTTAAAGTAATTTTATACCCCGTTTGAAATATCAGTAGGATTACAAAACAGTTTGTGGCTCACTCGTCATTAGCTTTAACTCTGTGTTTGTTGTTTCATTGAACATAAGTACCTACACATTTATTCATATATGATCTAAAATTATGGATACACATAAATTTCAATGAAATATAATATAGCACGTAATAAAGCAGTGCTCAATTTATATTTAACTTTGGATTGTTGAGGATTTGGTCCATTTTCTTTAAGCTATTTCAATAACTAAACCCTAATAAATCTATTTAAGGCTTTTACGTCGAGCTAGAACGCTTGTAAACGGAAAACGTGAATATCCTTACCTTCCTGATAGGTTCCGTTCTTGCACAACTCGTGCACCATTAGTCCTGTGCCGTGGAAGAGCTTCTTGAAGTGCCTTCTGTGTTCGATGTTCATGCAGTGTCTAGTATAGGCGTGGATGCATCTAATGGCTTCCTTCAAATCTCTGGAATAATAAAATTTAAAAGTTATTGATAACCTTTGTATCTAAGCGGTTTTTCATATTATTTAAAACATGCTTTTTTTATTATACACACAACTGCGAATAGTACATAATGTTCCGCCTCCTCCATCTGCAAACACTTTTTGTAAATAACAACTAAAATAAATCAACGTTTGCTGTATTTGGCAGAGAATGACAAAGAAAATTTTACGTCAAATTAGGAATCTAGTACTTGAAAGACCTTGTCCGTTTAACATCGGCCATGTGTCATTCACTCAGCGCCATCTCTATAGATTCATTCCTAGCGATAGGCCTTATTCAGAACGTATCTCTAAAACTTTGAGGATATGTGCATCCTTAAATAAGAAATCGATATCACCAAAAAAATTTATAATAAAAGTCTTAGGGTTTCCTGTAAACAATGTTTAAAGTTATACCATTATAAAGGACTACGTAGATGGGCAACTGTACTTCAACGACATCTGATATACCACATTCCTTCAAAAAACAGTAAACAACAGCTTTTGTACCTGGCGAACGCCTGGCGAATTCAGTTGGAGTGGGGATAATATCTCTATTGTCTATGAGTCGTCAGTCTATGTGTGTCTTTCTCGCGGGTGTTTTATTTATCTTAGGAGTGTGAAAGTGTAAAATTTTCAAAATGGCTCATGTGTACAGTAATGCTGAGTTAATGGACATGATTCTTATTTATGGCGAAGTTGGACAAAATTCATTGGCAGCTTCGCGCTTGTATGCAGAACGATTTCCCAATCGACACACCGACACATCGACAGTTAGGTTTTGTGAGTGGTCGTTGCAGCAAAATGCTGAAAATCCACAATTTACTTAATAATTTGCGTTTACAAGATCAGCAACCAGGAGGAACATTCGGTTTAGTGCGACAAAAGTGGATAAGGCGTGCCCAAAATTGTGTACAAGTCCAGGAATATTATTTCGAACAGCTTTTGTAACAAGGTATGTGCAAATTTTTTATAAATTTCATGTTTCTAATACCTAGTAATCAAGTAGCGCAATTCTTCAAAATTAGTGTAACAAAATTTTATTCATTTTAAAGACACGTCACTTTGGTCACATCTATCTATCTTTAAGTTTATTTTAAAGTAAAAACGCTGCAAATCTTTTTTGCGCCGGATGCGCCGTTTTTTTTCGTGCTAGCCAGTTTGCATTGTCAGTCCCAAGGTCACTCCATTACAGTGGACCAGTATCCAGCGGCGTGCAATGAAACATTTTTAAATAGTTTTCAGACCCCGCCAAAAAAATTTTTTTTTGCACTACCACATTTCTACATGTATGTTGAACATCCCCAAATTTTATTATGGATAAGTTTTGAATAACCCTGTATTTATATTTGCACTCTACAACTGAATAAAGAATTCGGTGCCAGTAATATTACAGTAAAAAATAATAATAAAGGTCTAATGGAAGATCTTTAAACTTTATTTCACCTGTACAACTGCTGGTTTGGATTTCAAAGGGGTGATACTCGGTTATGGCCCTATTTATTTTAAGTACACGTTTGTAACTAGTCATCATTCTAGGTGCATTTTTACTAATTTCCATTATATTAATTACGCCAACGAACAAATTTCCTTCATTGCTCTGGTTACATCGATGTGGCCGCCTGATGCAAATGATAAAACCCAGCAGCAGCAGTTTTTGCGTTATTCTAGGGAAATACAAACGGTATAACCTCGCCAAAATAGTCCACTGGGCAGTATTCCAAAGGTAATGAGAACTTTTCATCCAATGTAATGTTTACTTTTGTTCCGGCAGTTAAATTAAATTTTTGTAGGGTCAAGTAAACTATTGTTTTTAGAAAATTATGGATATATTCCGGTGCTCTTATAAAACCAATATTTTTGGTGCAATTTTTATGCAAAAAATAAATATTGAACGACAGAAAAGTAGGAACATGTATTTTTGTAATATCGAAGTACAGTTTTTTCAAAGGCAAGAATGTTTAAATTTTAAAAACAAATGAAATAAGTTTAAAAACAATAGAATGATTTCAAAGGGCCATTATGTATGCTAATTTAGCATATGAAAATTTTGAAAATACTTTCAAAATAGTTGGTATTTATGCTTGATAGTTCTTTTAATTCCAATCATCTTTAATGCTTGTCCATGCACGTGTGGCAAATTGGGTTATTTCTTTGTCTGGTACAGTAAAGAATAAGTAGATTATTTTGAATTGAAAAATAATTTTGCTACAAGAGGAAATAATATTTCGTAGGATTCGCTACAACTCTTGAAAGCTTCGACAAAAATCCAGTTGTACCAAATCAGGCTATTTGGTTGACTGCTGTATCACGTAACAGATACGTAATACATATTAAAATATTTTGAAAGAGTATTTCCATGATAATAATTATGTTATGTGTTTAATACTCATATTCTAAATTCCAAGTCAAATATTGTAAAATTTTTACAAATTCTTAAAAGCTTCTATATACCGCACAGGAATGTCCAGTGGCTTAAGTGGGATTTACACTGTATCACTTTTGATGTACATCCAAAGTGAATCATCCAGAGTGAAATCATCCGGAATGATCATCCTTGTTTACATATTTTCATCCAGTTTTGTGGATTCACCTCTGTCACTATTCACTGTGCCTAAGAATTTCGTCATTTCGTGTTTGGTGCAACAACTTGTGGTACCAAGCGCCAAGATGTCTCGTTCCAGAAAAAATAAAAGTCTTACTTATACGCGATGGCATTGACTTAATTTCAAGTGGACTGATAAATGAATTGAACTCAATTATATCAATAACTGTCCGTGCTAAAAGACGTTGGAAATGCCATTGTATAACACGTTTATAATATAATATAATTGATTTAAATATTTATTTATAATAGCCACAAACAAACAATCGCACTGGCGACTGTACTAAAACTAAAAAGTGAAGTAGCGGCGAAAATGAACTCATCGTATTTACATTTTTCACTGAGCGTTCACTTTGGATGAATCATCGGTTCAGGGCACATCTCTTTCATCAAAAATAGGTAGAGGGTCGATTTGTTTCATCGTTCATTTTTAATGTACACTTTGGATGCAACACAAATGAAAGGCAATCTACATTTATCACTTTGGATGATTCCTCCAAGATGAACAACCAAAGTGATAAATGTAAATGAGCCTTTAAGCTAAAAATACATATATAAACATTAAAAGTTACAAGCGTGTAAATGTAAGACTGTAATAGATTTTGAGGTACTGCAAAAGAAACTCAATAGCTATCAAATCTATACAGGGTGGAGACTTTAACTGGAACAAATTCGCTACCGGGGAGTTGAATAATTTTTCTAAAAATTCCCGAGACACGTCAACGTTTGAATGTATTTACCTTCCTTTTCCAAGCAATATTCGAAACATAGCCCTTCAGGGTGAGCGGAAACTACCCCTGCAACTGAAAAAACAAAGTTGGGGTGGTTTTCGCTTTCCCTGAAGGGCTGTATTTCGTATATTGTTTGGAATATGCGAAGGAAAAGGTAGGTAAATAGATTGAAACGTTGACGTGTCTCGGGAATTTTTCGAAAAATTATTCAGATCCCCGGTAGCGAATTTATTCTAGTTAAAGTCTGCACCCCGTATACAATTATGTCTATATAGTTTGCCGTTTTTTGTTTCCTCCACATTATAAGAAGCTATTTCAAGTACAGTAAAAATAATAGAGACTATTTCAAATAATTTAAGGAAATATCCTGCTTAATTAAATTAAATGTTACGTCAACGTTTTACCACATTTACTCAGGCAGTGCTTATACTGCACATCCACCTTATCTAAAAAACATGTTCCTGCCGTGTTAATATTAATAGTACAATTTGTCGGGGAGATAAACCACGTTCATCCGGCTTTATTTAATAGCGCGAAAAGAGCGAAAAAACACGCCGAAAGTATAATAGAAAATTACACTTTTGAAGTTTAGCACGCCCCAAGGTACGAATCAACTTACGTATACACGCGCCGTCGACTGGGGATTATTACCAAGTTTAAATTGCGTTTTTATTTTTGTGTAAATAACGGTGATGGAATAATCAACTGGCGCGCGCCGCACGGTTAAATAGGAGGAAATAAATTTTGTATTGCACGCCCCGAGCTTTTGTTTTTCGCCTTTCCCCAATCGCGGTCTTCACGAGTTTTTATACGCCGCTTATTTGATGTTTGCGTAGCATTCGACTTGGGAAATGCCATACAATTTGGATTGTAAAACACTTTTTTCCAGTGTATGGGTGTTTTATTTTTTATACAGGACGTCCCAAAAATATACCGACATATTTATATAAAAAAATTTTTATATAAATATAAAAATTTTTATATAAATATAAAAATTTTTTTTCAAAAAAATTTTTATTCAAAATTTGTATTGAAAATGGACGATAATTTCTCATATCAAGAACTTACCGATATGCACCTTGCTTATGGTACAGCAAATTGTAATGGAAGAAAAGCTGCACGCCAGATTTGTGACGGATAGGTACTTCCCGATTTGCAGGTAGGAAGTGTCACGTTAGTGTCCGAGGATCGGTTTCTCTTTTATTTTGCCTCGGGCGCCAGTTCCTGTTTACAGTGCAGAAACACCACTACACCGGTAGCTTCAGTGAAGATACGGTTCGCCAGGCGGTCGATAGGGAAAATTAGACTTCACAGGACAGATAATAAATGTGGTCGTACAAGAACAGCTCGTACGGTTGAATTTGAAGAAGGAGTTCTACACCGTGTGGAGAAGAATCAATCCACAAGTGTTCGCGTAATTGCGCACCAAATGGGATCCTCCAGGTCGACGGTACACCGTGTCATGAATAAACAACTCTACCCCTACCATTTACAACGCGTACAAGCTTTAAATCCTGAAGATTATCCACGTCGATTTGCTTTTTGCCAATGGTTTTTGGATCACAACTTAATAGAACCTCACTTCGGGAGAATAGTATTGTTTTTTGATAAGGCATGTTTCACCCGCAATGATTATTTTAATGGTAGAAACAGCCACATTTGGCATGATAATTTTCTGTAAATACATGTGGGCTGGTATTATTAAAACGAATCTGGAAAGGATGTTCACTTGCTGCTTGCTCGTTTAAACGCAGATATTTATCTCCATTTTCTGAAAATGTTTTTTTTATTTTTTTTTTATTTTTTTTTTATTTTTTATTTTAGTATACACCATCCAACAGTACTTAAACCAATTATAGAATGGGAAAAATATCACAAAATATAAAATACATCAGTTATCAATAAAATTACCATTAAAATTATATATAACAGAAAATAACTGAATTTACAAAATCGTAAATATATAACGGACTAAGGAAACACTTTTTTCAGAGAATTGTAGGAACAGTTGGAAATATCAACGCTGTTCTGCAAGCTGTTGCAATTGTTACACATAAAATATAACGGCGAATATTTAAGAATATTAGTGCGTGGCGTAGGAAGGTAAAAAGTATCATAGGAGCGCGTTGCTAGCGTAGGAACGTGAAATCTCAGGTTTGCAAGTATCTGAGGACAATCAATTTTGTTATTTAAGATTTTATTCAGAAAAATTAATGATTGAGATTTCCTGCGATTTTCAAGACTCAGAACAGAAAATCTATTCAGCAGATCATTTTGAGGTGTTCCAATTGGAGGGTATTGACCATCCACTTTAAAAGCAACAAACTTTAGAAAACGCCTCTGAATATTTTCCAGACTTACTGTATACGTGTCGTATCCAGGTTGCCATACTAAGCAGGAATATTCAAGTTTGGATTTAACAAGTGCATTAAATAACAACATCAAAGTAGATATATCACTGAACCCCTTAGCATTGCGAATAACAAAGCCCAAACTCTTATAAGAAGTTTTGACAACTTCATTCACGTGCAAATTGAAAGTCAATTTACTGTCAAATATTACTCCCAAATCTTTAATGAAGTCGGGGCGATTCAATGGTGTGCTGTCAATAGTGTAATTGTAGAGAATCGGATAGACTTTTTTCGTAAATGTCATAACATTGCATTTAGCAATATTCAAGGGAAGATTGTTTCTAGTGCACCAGATATTAATTTTATCAAGGCATTTTTGAAGTGTAACGCAATCTGAACTAGTGTGTATAGCACTGTAAATTTTGACATCATCAGCATACAACAGATAAGATACATTGATATCCCTGATTATGTCATTCAAAAACACCACAAAAAACAGTGGGCCAAGAATCGAACCCTGGGGCACTCCAGATGTTACTAAAAATTGATCAGATACAAAACCGCGACATTCAACATACTGTCTTCTATCAGTCAAGTAAGATTGGAAAAACTTCACAAGTGGAGTGGATACTCCTGCCTGTTCGAGTTTTTTAAGAAGAATACAATGATCTAGCCTGTCGAACGCTTTCGAAAAATCTGTATATATAACATCCACCTGAGTGTTATTGTCCATACATTGAGCAATAAATTGAGTGATACAAAATAAATTCGTTGTTGTTGATCTATTTGCCATGAAACCATGTTGATGAATAGATATTTGTCCTTGAAAGTGTGGATATAATCTATCGTGCAATGCAATTTCCATAACCTTCGCAAAGTTATTTATTATGGTAATCGGCCTATAGTTTTCAATATTGCCTTTATCTCCTTTCTTAAATACGGGGCAAATTCGAGAGCTCTTCCAAACATTTGGGAGCAAACAAGTACGTAGCGCCAAATTAAATAAAACAGTAAGAGGCACAGCCAGAGCATGAGCACAATCCCGAATAATAAAAGCAGGAATATTATCAGGACCTTTGGTATGTTTGGGCTTTAGTTTCAAGAGAGCACGAATAACATCATTATCATTAAATTGTGAAAAGTGCAAATACTGACTACCAATCACTGATTCGTTTGATATGTGATTTGATACCGTTGGCTTTATAAAAGTTGAATTGAAATAGTTACCAAAACCATTAACAACATCCTGCATAGTATGTAAAATTTCCCCATTATACGTTATACTATTGGGAATATCAGAAGTAGAACTTAAGTTTTGCTTCTATTATTAGAAAACGTCTTTGTAGACATTAAAAATAACATGTGGTTTCAACATAACGGGCCACCTCCACATTTTGGTTTGAGCGTGCGCCAGTATTTGGATCAGCAATTTCCCCGCCGATGGTTTGGAAGACTAGGTCCCGTGACCTGATCCGCGCGTTCTCCCGATCTTAACCCCCTGGATGTTTTCTTTTGGGGTCATCTGAAATCTTTGGTCTACGAAACGTCTATTCGTAATTAGGAAGATCTCTTAACAAGAATAATGACCAGTTGTACACATGTAGAAGCTATTCCCGGAATATTCCATATAGTCTGCGAGTCAATAAACCGACGGCGCATAACAAAACTTAAAAAAAGTTTCCTTTTTTCTGCCAAAACGGCTCATTTCCAGCCAAACTTATGTTTATCAAACAAAAAAGGTTTGTTTTCATATCCCCTACCACCCCTTAAATTTTGTCGGTATGTTTTTGGGACACCCTGTGTATACCTTTCATTTATTCGTGGCATTCTCTATTCTCGCATGTCACATTATTATATAAAATAGGCACTTTTATACAGATATAAATAGAAAACATTTAAATACCTAAACCTGTACGCAAAGGTGCCTACAGTGTGTAACATATTAAATTGGCAACAATTACGTGGGTATAACACCTGTAATTTTTTTCTTACTGTACCCAAACCCCAAACGAAATTATTGATTTAACGATTTTCTACTAAATAATGTTGCGCTATTTTTTAATTTCATAAGCTTTGCCTTCATCATTTATGATTACCATCCACCATTAAGCCATTATTAAAATTATCCATATTGTCAAATTGAGCTTGAGGTTACATACACGTTATATCATAAAACTATATTTAGTCATTTGAGGCATATTTGTGTGTTTAAATTTATTATTCATCGGAACAATAGCATGTGGACTAAAAAACATTGTATGTACCTACACAAAACATTACACAAAAACGGTTCAGAACAATAATATCACATACGTCAATAGAAAATCTGTTTTATTTCTCAGTACATGTGATATTTTCGTAGAAAATATCTAATTTAAATGTAAAAGTTGAATGAAATATATAGGTACCGTGGCAGAAGACAACAAATATTTCTTTAAACTCCTCCAGGTACGTACGTTGTATAATTACCAAAATAAACTATATATTAGTTGTCTATAGAGGCGCGACCTGATTGCTTTTATTTGCGGATTGTTTACTAGATCTAATGACAGAGTTAGCTGCCAAACCTTCTATTTTTTCCAGCCTTGGAGCCGGTAAAATGTGAAAAAGAGAATAACTATTATTTGAGTGGAATGAAAACTAGATCTAAGGACATTTAAAGTTGTGTACAATGTGTGGCTGACATGCAAGGGTAGTGTGTAATTTTAGCTGTAGCGCGCTCGTCTGTAATTTCCCTCAAATTGATGTACTGGAACGAAAATTATCTAGTTTTTATACTGTAACTTTCAAATTATATATAGAAACTTGATAATTTGTTTAACAGTAGATGAAAAATATATCGATTCAAGGCGTTCCAATAAAAAAGTTGACGCTATTAATATTCTGGAAATCTTCCAAGGTAGGTATCTGACATTCATAATAGACTACATATTCATCAACATGAATATGTAGTGTATTCTCTGAAACATATTCATCAAAACTATATTTTCACATTTATTCTAGTAAAATAATTGATTATACGCGAGCATCCTACCACCCATACGGTTATTGTCTTACTCACAGTGGGGCAATTCAAGCACTACTATGTGACGTCACAGGCAAAAACGATGTTCGTGTGATATTGAAATAGTTTTTTTTTAATTTACCAATGCACCTACTGGCAAATACAGCTGTCAAGATGTGCGAGAGTCAGTACATTCAATTTAGTGATGAAGTCATGACTTTTACATTAAAATAGAATTACCGCCGGGACCCTGATGTTGCCTTATGTTATGTATATCATAAATTCAGTTCCTTCATCGGAAACAATATGTTAATGCACCAGCAACTGTTCCTCGATCCAGCTCCGCCCGATCGCACATCGCACATACATATTTACAAGTATATTTCTGGCAGTTTTAGCTCATCCACAGCGCGAAACAATTCACATTCAAAATCAATTTGGGCGATTTATGGCGGCTTGAGATAACTTATTCTGTCCGCTTTGCATGGCTGTAGGAAATAATGCGATACACGTTCAGGAAATTATGAAATGTTTCAGCTTTATCGGCATCGGGAAAGCTTTCGCGAACTTCATACAATAGTTCTAATTTATGTAGTTGGATTACGGAGTCCGGTTTGCGTAGCGTGCAGTAGCGTAGCTACTGAGGGGCAAGTGGTGTCGTCGATTTATCGAGCATCTCGCCAGTATATTTAAGTCGCCTTAGGAAATGCAGTTTCATAAATATTGTGAATAGAATTTTGGCAACATTTATTACCCAGGCTAAGAAAACTGACACCCGGCGTGTGCATTATTGCACCTTCCTTCACTGAAGCTACTTATCCTGTATTCTCTTACGATCAGAATGTGTGTGGCTCAATCCTAAAATAAAGGATAGGTGGCGCCCGAGAAAATAAAATAAACCGTCCATTTAACAATAAAAATATTAAGCATAATTAGTGCACTTATTTCAACCTATTCTTCTCTCTGTATCTCGTTTCACAGTGCTGTTACTATTTTTTCTCTAGATATTCACCTGTTTCTTTGTTTCTGATATCATATCTATAACTTGCCGTACCCCAAGTTCCAAAGCACGCCCACATAGATCGTGTGTATTTACAGGGCAGGATGTAGTCTGGCAATTCAAGTTTCTCTGTATCCTCAAAGAAATTCCAATCAATTGGACACACTTTTCTTTGGAAAATAACATACGTCAAAACACAAGTTTAATATTTGTTATTTTTGTTGATATTTCTTTATAACCGGTATTTGTTTGTGCTCCTACTGGCTTTACATTTACGTTGACGGAATAATATACACGATACAGAAATTATTTCAATAATTACAACACGTAAAAAGCTTAAGAAAGTACTCCAATGACTTATCCAATAGCTACGCCGCTGGCGTGCTTTCCAGTGTGTTTGGATCAACCATGGGAATCCGGTTTATCTGTTGATTTTTTCTTTGGTGTGGTTTTTAAGCCCAGCAATAATTACAGGTTCGCAGTAATGCGAACATTAATTATCCACTGTAATGCGAATATTCTCTTTTATCTCCCAACTTCTATGCTTCTAACTGTTTGCTTTTTATCTTCGTAAGGTAATTTATGAAGCGGGCGCAATTATAAGAATTATTGTGCTTCCAATTTATCTGCAGTGGCAGTCTAGAGGTATCAGATACGGTGAAATGAATGGTCATTGTTTGTTTTACGCTAGCGATTTTTATCTTATTTATATATTCTAACAATTCTGTTGCGAATGTATGACAAAAATGTACAATAAAGTACTTTTAAATTTGGAAAGCATGCATATTTCTTAGAGGCAGAGCTTCGTTATACATTTAGAGTCGTAGATACTCCGCTAAACTAGGAAGATATAATAATAATTAGAGAAGGAAGAAAATGTGACTGATCTTAAACATCACCGAATTCAAACTTTTAACTAGTTCGTTATAAAAGAAATTATTCATCCAATTTATAAAAAAATCTAAAATCATCCTGCTTAAAAAGGTAGAATGATTTAAACAATGAAGATATTAACGACGAAATTTATGAAGCCATTTTGCATTCACAAGAAAACTACCGTTGATTCTACCTCAAGAAATTAAGAGTTAGTCTTAGCGAACAGTAACAAGAGAATTCAGCATTGAATATGAATAATTGATTCTATTCTATAATATGCCCAGGTGTGAAAGATCAAACCAATAGATACGAGAACAAAGTGTTACTTATGCATGAAGCATCCGCCATCTACCAATTCAATTCAATACATCAACTAAGTGTTAGTTATTTGTTCTCAAACTCGAAGAACATTGAACAGTTTAAATATCGCGCGCAGTGGAAGATAAACCTAAGAATAATTCATAGCGATATCGCAATAATTCATAAGTGGTATGATCTACAATTTTTTTTAGTAGCACAATTTTTTTAAATGGCCTCGGAGTCCGTTATCTGCACAATTCGGAATGTGTTTGTGAGTACATACATCGCCATTAAAAAAAAGGGCTAGACTACCTAGCTATCTAGACTAGCTATGTGAAATATCAAAATTTGTATATATATGCAGCGAATGAAATGTAGCCTTGATATTGAAAAAGTTTTTAAAAAAAATGTGGGTCAATCTGTGACCGTTTTCCAATTATCGATTTTTTTAATAGCGCTCGCGATTATCAGAATGAAAGTATTAGAGCGCGCTCAGGCTTATAGCGCGAATACTGGCGCCTCTATAGATGTCTACTCCTAGAAAGAAGCGAGTTAGACCGGCGATTTTACTTCACTAACATAGATAGCGCAGCGCTCGACCGGTAAGCGGCGTGAAGAATAGTGGGGAGTGTTCAGTTATAATACCGTACTCGCTTAATGGAGCAGCGTCTCATTTGATAGGAAGATCGCGCGTTTATCATTATGTCTCCGATGATTGCAAGGAGGAATTTTGAAGTCATTAAATTACAAAATCTTAGGTATAAACATACATATTTTCTCTATAATGACATATTGTAAGATGCCAATCTTCACTGAAAAAAGAGAAAGCAGTATATTTGAGTTTAATACGATTTTTTTAAAAAATAATTTCTTTGATGCCATGGTATAATTATCGTATGCAAGTTTTGACTTTATTAAACGAAATATTTCTCTTAGCTTAGATTACAGAAAACTTCGTTTTCGTTTTGAATGAAACATTTCTCGCAGTGTACTTGAACAGCGACCCAGAAAGTTCACGTCGTCGCTTATTTCCATTTTCAGTCGAAAATAAATTGCTAAGGAAGTGAATGTTTACTTACGGGCAAATTTTGTACAAGTCGGCTTGGCTGGAGACGAAGGTCAATCCGGAATCGGTCAGGACTGATAGAGGCTTGGCGCAGTTCATCAATTCCTGAGGAGTGCAGTGTTCATGACCCTTCACCTTACTGGTAATTACTGAAACAAATTGAGAAAATAATAGAATTTCACTTTACATGTCCAAGTGTATGTGTATATGTTATATAGGTAAATATTATTTTCCGTGGCTAATAATAATTATAGATATTTTGGCATTTCTATGGTTGAAGTGGTGAATAAGTGGTGTTCAAGAACTACAAAAAATTAACTATTTATAAAAATTCGAGTAAAAACTATTCTACTGGGAGTTAGTTAATCGAAACAATAACAATTAACAATAAATGGTAGTATCTAAGCCCCACTTCTGATTCAAAATTTATATATGACAATTTTGTAATTGTGTGAAAGAAGGGGTGGCATATTTTCTTCTGTAGGATTATTAAGATGGAAGCTATTAACATATCTACACATGAATTTCATTTCAGCGTTTTTGGCTGGAGACTGCGGCCAGATTTGCAGCGAAAAAGTTTCGCTGGACCATTCATCCACTATTTATAAATTATCCGTAATATTTTACTGTCGAAAAACACGTTTGTACTCTTAAATCGCGGCATCGGAACGAACTGCTAGGGCCATATAAATTCCACGTTACAGGCCGGCTTTGAATTATGGCTACAATGCCCAGCAGCAGCATGACCGTCGGTGTATGTACGAATTATACCCAGTTGTTGTCTGTGCCACGCAATCGACGTGGCATGCAAGGCATCTGATCACCCTGTGGTTGTAATTCCGCAATATTAACACGTGGGGAAAGCCGTGAATTCGACGAAGAAAGCTTTCGAGTTGCTTCAGTGACTGCTTGGCTTTAATCCCCCTGCTCTGACCTCTCACATCTCACGGCACCCCTACATTGTCCCAAAAAACTTTAATTTCAGGGAATGAAGGTCTTTGATTGTTCAGACATTTGATTGCTTCAAGGTTGTATAAGATTTTCCTGAAACCTTTTGTGCTAAAATATTATAGGGTAGAGAATCTGTATAAGTAGTTAAATTGATTTTAAGATAAATAATGTTGAAAGCCTATAAATACATTTTTAAGCCTATAAATATAGATTGCATTGCACACAATAATGGGAGGACAGTGTATTCGTGAAAAGGCGACGTATCGATATATAATATACAGGGTTATTCAGAACTTATCTCTAAAACTTTATAACCACCATCACCAATTTATCTTATCACCAAAAAATTTATAATAAAAGTCTTAGGATTTCCCGTAAACAATGTTTAAAGTTATATCATTATAAAGGACTACGTAGATGGGCAACTGTACTTCACTTCAACGACATCTGATATATACCACAGTAAAAAACAGTAAACAAGTTTTTTGTACCTGGAAAGCCTGGTTAAGACCGAGCGAATCGAGTTGGAGTGGGGTTAATATCTCTATTGTCTATCAGTCTATGTGTGTCACTCTCGCACTGCGGGTGTTTTATTTATCGTAGGAGTGTTAAACTGTAAAATTTTTAAAATGGCTCATGTGTACAGTAATGCTGAGTTAATCGACAGGATTCTTATTATTCTATATCTTATAAACGAAGGCCTTAGGTAAGTCTTCCGTCTACTGAATAAGTATTAGCGACCTCTTGAAAATTAATTAAATTTAATTAAATGTTACCTAATAATAATTTAAAAAACTTTAATGTAAACACATGTTTTTACAATATCGACCTGTATATTGTTATAATAAATATATTAGTAAGTTATATTCTTGTTTAAATTCATATATTCATCCAACTGCAAATTTTACCGGAAATGGATTTTCATCTATAGCAATTTCTATGCAACATGATTTTTTCGGTGTGTCCAGCAATAAAAAGCAACTATTATTGCTCTATATACTTTTTATAGAGGCATATCAAAACACGTTCATGTATCCCAAATCCCCCTAAACCCTGCAGGATAGATAAAACGTGGCCTTGTAAACAGGCCGCGTGTGGCGAGAAGGCCTCCCCTAGTTAGCCGAAGTAAACAGGTAAAAGGTACATAAAACCAGGCCACTCTCTTACGGTAGGCCTTTTGAAAAATTCAGTGGGGAGCAGATAAAGTGACTCGTGGACAAGCCTAATTTGATTCCGGCGTAAAATCCGGACGCCTCCGTTTTAAACACGGCACTCTTCGATGAAAACCTACGGGAAAACAACGCGCCGGCACCGATCATGAAAAATGTACAATGTGATGGCCAGAGAGGGAAATAAGATTTTCCGCACTTTATCGGGTGTATTGAATGGCTTTATTTATAAACTCCTGTCAAGTACCTTCAGTGTTCGTATTTATATTTTCTTTTAACACCTCTCTGTTGTAATATATTTATAATTTTAAGTACATGTCTAAGATGTAATACACATTTATTAATATGAGAAAATAAGCATTGTTACGCATATGAATGTGGTATATAATCACACTGTTGTTAAAAAATCGCGACAAGCAGCGTACCTATATATTCTTATAGAGAGCATAGTCAGTAGTTATCAATACTGCCATGACGGTCATAAAAACACACTGGCGGTCAAAGGCATCGTAATTAATAAGCAAGCCAGACGCATTTCGATAGAGACGGTGACGTCACACAGTGTGAGGGTATCCTCACCAAGGCAGGTCTAAGGTCGGACTCCCTTTTTTTCAGCTATATGAAAAAAGGTCTCTTTACGTAAGACATAGAATATTTTTTTTACTTACGGCCAGCGAAACTACATGATAATAGTAAGTTCCATAGTAAATATTGTACTGACTACTGAGAAATACAGTGTTATTCGGAACTTATCCATAATAAAATTTGGGGATGTTCAACATAGATGTACAAATGTGGTAGTGCAAAAAAAAATTTTTTTGGCGGCTTCTGAAAACTATTTAAAAATTTTTCATTGCACACCGCTGGATACTGGTCCACTGTAATGGAGTGACCTTGGGACTGACAATGCAAACTGGCTAGCACGAAAAAAACTTCGGAAGTTCTGAGAGCATACCGACACCCGGCGCAAAAAAAATTTGCAGCGTTTTTACTTTAAAATAAACTTAAAGATATATAGATGTGACCAAAGTGACGTGTCTTTAAAATGAATAAAATTTTGTTACACTAATTTTGAAGAATTGCGCTACTTGATTACTAGGTATTAGAAACATGAAATTTATAAAAAATTTGCACATACCTTGTTACAAAAGCTGTTCGAAAAACGGTGTTGGAAATGATTTCGTTGAATTGCGTGCGGATTTTCGAGTGCCCAAACGTGTGTATTGTGAATGTTCTGTATTATATTTCGAGTAAACAAAGCTTCATCTGTAACTATTACATCAGCAGTAAATTGGGGATTTTTAGCCTTTTTGCTGCAACAACCACTCACAAAACCTAACTGTCGATGTGTCGGTGTGTCGATTGGGAAATCGTTCCGCATACAAACGCGAAGCTGCCAATGAATTTTGTTCAACTTCGCCATAAATAAGAATCATGTCGATTAACTCAACATTACTGCACACATGAGCCATTTTTAAAATTGAAAACACCCGCACTGCGAGAGCGACACACATAGACTGATAGACAATAGAGATATTATCCCCACTTCAATTCGATTCGCTCGGAATTAACCAGGCGTTCCAGGTACAAAAAAACTTGTTTACTGTTTTTTACTGTGGTATATCAGATGTCGTTGAAGTGAAGTACAGTTGCCCATCTACGTAGTCCTTTATAATAATATAACTTTAAACATTGTTTACGGGAAATCCTAATAGTTTTATTATACATTTTTTGGTGATATCGATTTCTTATTTAAGGATGCACATATCCTCAAAGTTTTAGAGATAAGTTCTGAATAACCCTGTATATATTTTGCTTTAGTTTGAATATTTAAAATTTTACAGTTTATTTAGGTGACACTGTATATATTTATTACAAAAATAATGTATTGTCTGACTAGTTGTTTTAAGAGCTCTGGCATAATATTTTTTATGATTGCGGGATTTTAGGGGAAGCTCCAAGAACTTCAAGTCGTTGAAAAACAAAATGCTGCAAGATACATTAACGTTGGGTTGTTTCGGTAAAATTTGTATTAAGTAAACATCTGTTTATGTTTATCGAAAAACAGAATCTGGGCGCTTCCACGCTCGTGGCTTCTAAAACTCCGCAGCAGTTGTAAAACTACCGTCAAAACAAGCACCGGCAAAGCGAAGAGTTCAATTTTCCTGCTAGTTAGTTGCAAGTGGGAACAAAAAGACCCGGCAAGCAAGGGCTGGCTTTTATTTTCAACAAATATTGAACTTAATAACTCCTCTACCTGAATATAATTTACATCATCTCCAGAGAAATTTCCACCTCTTAATGTGACAGCCAATCACTGCGGTGCTCCTTAGAATATTCAATGAGCCGGGTAGGACAGAAATGGCGTTAATAATTAAGTCGCTATTCTCGTTTGAATAATTGAAATAATATAACTAAATTATAGAAATCGATAAAGCGGGAACGAAAGCAGGCAATTCTTTGGCTTGTGGCCAGCCCATTTTAATACGGGGATACGTCAGTTAATTCTGTTAATTAAAAATTCGGTTAAAAACAGATTAAGATGCCTTTAAGGCACGCTTTACGTACTAGGAATGGCGTACGTATGGTCATTCTCCCGTATTTAATAATGTGCTAGATATAAAATGCATACACATTGTGGATTCGTTTGAGATGAACTACGTAATCTATCTAACGCGTGAATTAATAATGTTAAATTTAAAAAACACTTGAACAATTGAGGTAAATAAAACTCATTTCAAATAATTTTGCTCAACTCGCCCCTAACTAATAGATTCATTAGTTGGGGCAAGTTGAGCAAAATTGTTTGAAATAAATATCTAAAAGAAAAAATTGAAAAACCTGTTATTTTCAAAGTTCGGTCCATAGTCCAAGTTTCCAAAGTCGGTTGATTTTTTCATTTTTTATTATACAGTATGTTCTAGGGCGACTATACTTAAATAAGATTTAAATGAAACTTTGTTCAAAACTATAATTTAACCACCTATTTACAAATTATTTTTTTTATGAGAAAGTTACTAAACAATTGATTGATTTGATAAGTTTTCTGTATAAATAGTAGCTAGGACTTTTAAATACACTGACAAAAAAGTGTAAAAGGAATCTTATGGAAGTGATTGCCTGCTCATCAGTTCACATTTATCGCAGTTGATTAATTGATTAATGATTTTTTAATTTTGACACCATTTGAAGGTCTTACTTGAAACTATATTATACAAAAACACTTTCTAGTGAGTGTCTGAAACATTGGTGGTTAGTTTAAAAAAATTGAAAAAATATTTTGGAAGATTTCTTCCCATACTGAAGATTTATATACGTTTTAAGTTTGTTTGCTTTTTATGATTGTTTATACACGTACTACTCGCAATACTGGCGAGTAGTATAGTCTCCTTCCCTGATTAAGGATATTTCCTCAAGACATCAAATTAGGAACAGTCTCCCTAGAATTTAGCAACTAATTAACAAACAGACATACACACGGCTTTCAGCAAGTTACCATGGAGCGCCTAAGTAATGAATTACCCCAGAGGGACATCTTAATAGTCCTTGCGCAGGGAGAGCCAGGCACGCAAGGACCTGCAAGGACTGCTTTGAAGAAGGGCCGTTTATTAATGAAAATTCCAATATTTCAAAGCGTTTGTACGTTGGAAACTTTCAGAGCTTCTACCTTCCCATTGTTTTGATTCATTCTCGGTTATTTTAACGGTGTTTGGGTTTCGGACAATTAAACTGATACCGATGGGATCTCCCCTAAGGCTAATTGGGGGTAAATTTCATAATTTGCTAAATATGAGCTCTTTAAAATTTATTACTGTAATAAAGTGAAGCTACACGTGTGTTTTATCATAATAATGTATGAACTGTTATTATTGTGAAGCGTGCAGAAACTCAATCTCATTTAAATCAAAGTAAAGAATTATTGTTTTGCCGTCTACCTCTAAACCACTATGAATAAGTACTTAGTTTTTACTTGTCTTAAAAGTCATTAATAGCATTACAGTGTGGAATGAAAATATATTTAACCTGCTCATTCCTGCCATATTTTAAAATTGAACTACCACTCAACTACTAGTCATGAACCACCAACTAGAGTTATTCCATAATTTGCTTTCGTTTGGGACTGGATTTTAGTGATTTGCGCTAAAATATAGATTTCAGTAAAACAAACGATAATTTGGTATCTATTACCACATGATATAAGTATTTTTCGGTTTTTTAAAAGGACTGAGACACAATATTTTGTCAACGTGTATAGGGCATGAAGCATGCGCGTTTTTTGCATATTCGCCTTGTAGTATTCGTGAAAATCCCACTCCTCATGTCTAATTCACCCTGTACGATGTCAAAATGATCCCTGGAGAAGATGCACTAACGTGTTGAAGCAGCAAAATAAAACGGTTTTCCGACTAGTTAACTTCAACTCATAATTAAACTTCCCTGGCCTTACAGCCACTTTGGAACCGGCTTAGTTTTTAGTGCGTCCTTCGGCGTACAAACCAAACGCAGAACTATAAAACGAAACCGAGAAGGGAAAGCCAGTTAATTAATTCAGTGGTATTGCTGAAGACACACGCTTTCCGAGACATAAACTCGTTTTTCGGTCCTGACACTGGATTAGAGCATATGTCGCTGGGAGTAGCACCGCAAGTTTCATCTGCAGAAATTACTCCAACCCGCAATAGACAATGTGTTTATTAATTATAAATATAATTGCGCTGCGGGGTGGAGAGGGGTATCCATAACAGTACGATCCTCTCCCAGCAACTCGGCTTGAAATTAGTTTCTGGCGTGGAGCGGATTATAGTTGTCTGGATGAGTTGTTCCTACTTATAATCCCGATACAACAGGAAAACGTACAAGGCGAATTAATTATGTGATGTTGGATGCAAATAGGGTAATATGGCGTGAGTAATTGTTTGTATATGTGAACAGAAACACATTCGTGGGGAGGGGGTGCGCAGATATATGTACCTAATGTACCTTAGTACCTATAATTTCTGTGATGCAATGTATTAAATAAATTTCATAACATCAGTAATGAAGGTATAAAGATTATATAAGGTTCTGAACATATACAACAGCCCCCTATACAGAACCCAAGTTTAGTATCATTTTCTTTTGATTTTCTTGGTAGTTTCCAAGTACCATAATCTTGGAAGAAAAAATTCTTTCATTATAACCAAAGATACAATCAGATTTTGAACCGATCAATATATTCCAATGACTTCTTCCGTACAACTACTTAAAATGGTTCTTGAATCTATAGAATATAATATTTGCGATAGAAGAAAACTGATACAGTTGCCTCTTTATCTTTCAATTGGTTCCGCTGTGGTTGTGCAGATAAATATTGGTTAATTTGATTAGTTATTTAACAAAATGCAACTGAACCAGTAATGTTTTTTCAAATTCTACCTTGAATGGTATATGTGCCTCGAAAATTGAATCTTCCCATCACAGGACGATCAAATGAACTGATGGCGATACGCATGGGTCAGAATAAAGGGATTATTAATTTAATCCGCTCCATTATAATTCCCGTCAGCCATATTATTCAGATTAGGTTCACTTTGGAGGCATTGTTAGGCGGTTGGGCCCGCAAGAAAATAACTAACTTGGAGACCAAAGGATAGACGCTCGCTTTTTACCCGCGTATCCCGTGGATAAGTATGAATTACTACAAGCGGCAAGAAATTGGGTCATTTGGACCCTAGTGCCAAATTTGTCAGGTCTTATCGCGAGATTTAGGAAAGATCAGTGTTGTGGAGCCGCCTGCATTAGCCGACTAGATTTAGCATGTTTTTACATAACCAAAGACCGCTGGTGGGCAGCGACCTTATAGACAAAGCAAGAAACAATTTATAGAAACATGTAAAGTTGATTCTTCTTTAAAAATGGAGTATTGTAAGATATAATGAATTTCAATAAATTATGACAAACTATAGATGCTAGGTATAACTCTAAAGATAGTAAAGAATTCTTTAAAAATGTTTTCAAATATTACAATGTTTTAAAGCCAACAAGCATGTGTATGTGTAATGTGTATTTCTGATCGTTTTTAAGAGACTCGGCAGGCTTCAGGATATCGACTGAAGGTCGTTTTTAAGACCAAAATCCTCCTCTATATTATACCTTATTAATTAATCACAGATATAGGAAAGATATAAATAAAAACAATTTTTATTCTTGAACTTAACCAAAATTAACATGTTTTATTTTGACTTTATATATTATCCATTTGTATTAACATTATTTTTTAATGTCCTTTCATCTGGAATAAATTCTTAATAGACAATGATTGGCAAGCAGTATTTCCTGGTTCCGCATATGAATATTAAAACACGATAATATATAGGTGCGACACTCCTCTTAACCTTTACAAAAAAGCTTCACCTGAACGTTGACTGCAACAACTAACCCTGACCATTTTCTTCCTGTTCAGGTTCGTCCAAGTGCTCCTGTGCTACTTTGCAATATATATTAAACTTTTTATAAAGTTCACGGCCTGCGTACGTACATATATCAATAAATTTATTCGTTTCATTAATGAAACTGAAAGCTGATGTTTTCTAATCCATATTATTATTGTCTAGTATAAGACATAATTGGGCATAATTTCATTAATTTGTGACGTGTACGTGCAACATTTGGAAATTGGAGACACAATATATTTGGTGGAACAAATCCATTAATGGTACATTTTTAATATTATTTATTGGCATATTTAACTGTTTACATCTTTCTTTATATAGGAATTAAGCCAAAAGCTAACTAAGAGTATTCCATTAGTGTTATTACTCTATTCGATTATTGTAATTCAATAGTGGGGGGTCCATATAGCACGCAAAGTAGTTGTTTTCGACATATATTTAAAATACTAAGGTTATTACTTTGCGTACCTAGCTTATAGGTAACAAGGAAAATTAAAACTTTATTGAACCATAATATTTGATAATTCCATCAATTATTTATTATATTTTTTTCTCGTCTAAATTACCTGGTGCCCAATTTTTTATAAATTAAGCTTAACAGTAAAATCCATTCCACGCCTTGAGCCCAGAGCTAACCGGAGCTATGTCCCTGAACCTTTAGGGAAGAAGCTAATAATTCCCGAGGTTCAGTGCACAAATTGGCGCCCAACGTGGGGCTATCTCTTAGTTAACTTTTTAGCTTAATTCCCATATAAAAAAGATGTAAATAGTTAAATAAGCCAATACTTAAATAATATTAAAAATATACCATAAAAAAACTACCAGTAACTCTAAACTCTGTACTTTGGTAGTCTTTAGAAGATAAAAAAAAACCGTTGTTTTCGCTATGTAGTTATAGAAATCCAGCCAGCGTCATACCTGCCCACTCCCTCTGCTACAGCAAATCACGTGAACTGGTTTGCAGGCATTTGTTTACGCCCTTGTATCTAGGAAAGGAATATAAAGTCGCCATTTGGGTTTAACATAAGCATTTATATTAGCATAACAGTTATATTCTGTAAACTCCTTTCAACAGTTATATTCTGTAAACTCCTTTTTCGGGGTTTACAGAATATAACTGTAAACTTTACTGGGCGTCCGCCTCGCGTTATGCAAGGGCCGCAAACGGCCATCGGCGCACATGAGAGGACACACCGCATTCGAAGATATCTGCCACACGGTTATTAGAGAATTGTTAATCAATTACCTTGGCAATTGTCCTCGTCCACGTGCAGCGGCGCCTGGGCCGTTTCGGCGGGATTATCGGGATGTGCGGCGGTGAACACGCTCGCTGGACCGAACCGGGAAACAATAAGGACTTCCGATTGCGTGAGGGATACTCGTTCTGGAACGCCGCCGACGGATACGGCTACTGACGGTGGAGGAGAATCTTTGAGTAGGCGGTTTTATATAAGTATAATTTTAACTTTTTGGATCTCGATAAACGGTTATGTAAAGAATACAGGAATAATACAGAACACAGGATGAGTTCTGTAATTTTATTGAGTTAGCGATATATTATTAATAAATGATGTATCCAACCAGAGAGAACTCATAGGTTCATAGGTTCTTTGGTAAATAAGCTCTTCGCTATAAAATTTACCAATAAAAACAGTGATAAACGAAACTAGTCCACATACGCAAAAAAATTGTATTTTTTAACAAAATATTATATAAATACATATCTAATATATATTATGAGGATTTAGTTTAGCTGTTTTAAAATGGGGGCTAAGAAACGATCCAGAAAGTTATAAAACTGCGAATTGGTCGGTGGCTGTTAAAATGAAACGAGTTTAAAACCTTACATTGCACGGATACTCGTGTCGGTAAGTTGGAGCCATAATGGAGAAACTGATAACAGAATGGCTCCCTACAACTGTGGTTTTCAAATTATGTAATTTAAAGAAACTTACAATTTATTCACATCTTTTGTGACATTACAACAACAATGTAGGTTACCTACTATAAAAATTGAACATAATCTTGAATGCCAAAATTTTCTCAAATGATTATGAACATTATAAATATTGTAAAATTGTAAATGTATTTTTTAAATTACGATAAACTAAAATTGGTGAAAGCAAACAAGTTTTACTAGATAGCTAATGGTTTTAAAAATGAACCGTTCTTTTAATGAGCTATTCTGTTCAGATTCTTAAAAACTAGTTTAAGATGATTGGGAATGGTTCTGAGAGTTATTATTTTATCTAGTTTTTTATAATACTTGAAATCAATTAACACATGAAACAAATAGTTGAAGATATACATATAAGGTTATATATGTATATATTATAATTGATATAGCATTAATCATAAACTGGATTCGTTATAGAAAAATCATGGTCATTTCCCGAAGGCCAAGCCCGTAGATGACTTAAATGCTTCATAAAATAAAGGCTTATCAACACACTCCATTTTTACTCTTTTTAGTCAGGAGACTAAGGCTTGTTTGCAGCGATGGGTTGGCAACCATCCTGGTGATGGCCTAGGATGCTAAATCCTGACCCCGGCTGTTTGGCTGCCCCCTAACTATTGAGGTTTTTCAGATTTCCCTCATTCCAGCTCTGAATGGTGGTTAGGCAATACTAATATGCCGCCTCCTCTCCCACAAAAGTCTTAAACTTCCAGATTAATCCTTGTGATTAGAATGAGAGGTCGAGATATATTATATTATTATTGTTATGTATTTATGACCTTATTGTTAATAATAATACTAATAGACAGCCCCGTCTCACCCACTCAAATTTGGAATTAATCATTGTGATTACATTAAGGAGTAGAGACGTATAATAATGCCATTTGTTCTCGCGATAGGATCGTTTTCACAATTCCAATTATTTTCCTCATTTTTCCTCAAAATAAAGAGCAAGAAAGAAGTTAAATTAGCAAAACTTTCCTCTCATCAGAATCCATCATAATAACAAATCGACTTCGGTTCTACCCGACCATGCTTTTAATTAATAGGTAAATCCTAATCTGGAGATAAGGAGCGTTTACAAATGGCCAAATCCATAAGAAGTTGGACGAAGTAATTTATATAAAGAATTCGGCGAACCCCGAACGTTTCGTGTGCGTGATAAGACATTTAAGCCCTAAGGGCACACCGCTTCTATTCCATAGGTACAGGGTGTATCTACGAAGTACCTCCCCCCTGTAGAAGTACATCATTGCGTACCTATATTATGTCAAAACTTAATAATTATGCTCATAAAATGATGTTAAGGAAATTAAAAATTACGAAATTCAATTAATACTTGCAATTTTATCAAAAAAATCTACAATTATTTTCATAGTACTCAATGGCATCCTTTTCTCAGTGTATCTCAAAAATTATTCCCTTAAAAAATAAACCTATATTTATTTAACATAGTGAATTAATTTCACTTATATTATTATTTCAAGATACCCTGTATATGCACGTATTCTTCGACGAAAAGATTTTATTTTTGTTTTGCAAACGCCCATATATATTTCAAACATCCCTTTGTTTATTTGTCCTCAATTCCAAGAATTTTCTCATAAAGCACATTTCTAGTTAAACAATCAAGTGCACTGGAATACTTGCAGCTATAATAACAACCGGCTTCCGATAACCGATCAAACAATTCAATTCTGCCCCCGATATTGATCAAGTTCTGTTTCCTCCTGTGTGCCTTCATTTAAATTCAATAATTGCAGCGTAACTTTCAAACCGAAAGGACGTCGTGTCGCGATAAAAAACGAGAATACATTTCGTTTAATTCGCCAAAATTCATCAGGGAGCCCGACTATAGAAAAAAGGACGTAAAAAGGTCAAAAGACCTTGGGTGTTCATTCCCAATTACAGAAAGTAGGCGATGAGAGTGGACTCCGTTAAGATTGGCCACAGGAATTTGTCAGAGTCTAATAATATCGGCAACAGCACGTTCATTTCTTTTTCTTTTTTACCGAAAGGAATTAATATATATGCTTTCTTGCCCTCTTGGCACTGGAACTTCTAAGAAATTGGACCAGTATAGCAAACAAGCACTATACTGGGGTATAATTCAGAACCAATTTGCGCTGTGGTAATTTTAGTGCAATATTTCGTCATAGATTTGACAGGAATTGACTGACAATTATTACATTTAACTTTATTTACATATAACTAAAGTTACGACTAAAGTTCGACATTTGGATGCATAAATATGGCGTAGAGGTGGATAGCGTGTATCGTCGCTCGTCGAACTAAATATGGTATTAAACGTTTTCCTTATTTACTCTGTATTAGAGGAGTAATAAAATGTATTAATGAGACGACTTTGTTGAGCTGGAGTTCCTCTAAAGGCCGGTACTTTCACATCCAGTTAATGTACTAATCGCGGGTTAAAATTAACGAGGTTTAGATGTGAGTTCATGGATTTACTTGGATTTACAAACTGAAATGTAAAAGTCTAGTTATTTACTTTAAAACGGCACTTTTCGTCAAATACAGAAATGAATAAAGATGGATCTCACTTCTGATTTTGAAAGACTTATGCCACCGATGTATGTAGACCGATTGATGAATAGTGTTGTTCTTGATACAGTGAGTTCATAAGGTACCACATAAATGTATTATTTTGAAAACAGTAAAAGTTTTTGAAACATGACTGGGACCCGTCTATTTTCTTTGCACGTATTTTACATATTTTTAATTTTTTATAGAGCGATTCAATGATGATACTTTAATATTTTAAATAGGACACCCTGTACCTTTTTACATATTTGTAAAGAACTCTTTTTTTTTTTTTAAATACGGTCATATAAGGTTATATGGGTCTATCTCTAACAATCGGGGAAATATGACCAAAAAAGTGTTTCATAAGACCAATGTGCTAGAGAGAGAGAGAGAGAGAGAGAGAGAGAGAGAGAGAGAGAGAATATCGCTTCGTTTCCAGGCACAACCTGGAGTCTCTCCTCTAAGACATCGCTCTTTGCATCACATCATTTGAAAGATCTTTATTCATCTCCGTATTTGACGAAAAGTGACTTTTTAATTTTTGGAATCTGTTGTTTAAACTAAGAAAAAATATAGTTGCCATTCCATTATAAATATTAAAATAAATGATATTGGAATTTATTCAAGAGGCACACCCTGTACTATAATTCAATATTTCTCGTTGAAAATTAGCTTGGCAATTATTATTAATGAGCAACATAGATTATACTTGCACGATAGTTATCTCATTGTGTTGCTGAAACAATGCCCCCGCCCCTTTCAGTGTTTTACAAACATACCCACATGTTTCAGACGGTGCGCTACAATGCAAAACTTTATACTAAACTTAACTAAAGAGCGATTATATAATCGATAGTCCTTAACACAAGCGTAATTCCCCAATTTGCCTGCTTGAGCGGAGCAAAATTAACCAAGAAGCAAATTCGATGTTGAAATAATTAGAGGAACAAAAAAAAAGTGGATTGTTATATTTCCAAGCTATTTAGCGAAAAGTTTCTAGCGCAGTTTATTTGTTACGTTAAGTGAAGGAAAATATTACGGGTCCGTTCCAACACGCTGTCAGAACAAATTCAATCGGGTAGGACAGTAGGTAAAATATCAAAGTGTTTGCGTATCGAAATGTACCTATAAATTAGTTGGATTTTATTTACAGTTCATAATCAGTTTAAAATTGTTAAAGTAGGTAACTGAAATTCCCATTCATTTAATGGTAAATCTCGAAACAACTGATAAAACTAAAAATCCCATCACTGTTATATACAGAATTGAAAGACTCAGGGCAAGATGTACCATATATAACCTACTTTGTCATTTACAGTTGTTGCCGAACACCTTAATTACACTAACACTTCAGTTTCACGTCAGAAGGTACTAAACTTGATGCCACTTGATCCTGTTTCTCCACTGAGTAGCCAAAATAGAGATAATTTTCACCAGTTCGACATAAGTTAGCTTATCTAAGTTAGTATCACTATTATAACTTACGAGGATTATTTAAATTTATTTGTAATTGATGAAAAATGTGACAAAGGTATAACAAGAACTTGCAATACATTTGCTGGTCGATATCCCCACAAACAGAAACTATCGCGACATGCTGAAAGACGCGTCGACTACCGGTTATACCGGAAGTGCCAGAAATGTGAAAATATTTTAAAAAGGTAGGCCCCACTGACCTTTGTAAATAACCAGATTTTCAAAATCACCCTATACGTATTTTTCCACATAGGTATCGTTCGCGGCCCTTCCCGGGTGGGACACCCTGTATAGTTTTTACCAATTTTACCAATTTACCAATAACCGTAAGATTGTCTAAAAAATAGACATATTTTCAGGCCACGCAGGGTTTAGAAAAAAGCATGGTTATTGTTCGAGGTAATTGCCTTTTCGCCCTTATTTTTGTATCCACCATCGTAAATCTTAAACAATTCCTTAATAAATGTGGCCGGAAGCAGAAGGGAAGTTACAAATAAAAGTAATATCCCTGCTCCGAGTCATAAACGCAAAAAATAACTTTTTAATCTGTCTGGCTGGGAAATAAAACAGGCGCACTTGAATTAAAGTCGAGAGATGTACAGTGTTTTGGGAAAGGGTGGATAATCTTGAAGCATTTAAATTTAAATATAATTCAGATGTAGTGTCCGCGAAATTGTTTAAATTTTTCATTAAAACTCGTAACAGAAATTATTATACCATGCTCTTACATCTAAGTATATTATACATAATTTTTTTTTGATTGTACATCTTATATTTAACAGATGTTTAAATGCATCTCTATTGCATATATGATAGCATTTTCTATATACAAATTTTAGGTACAAAAAGTTTTATGAGTAAATAATCTTTTTTGGTCACATCATGTGGCGATATACTTTTAACAAAAAATACTCTGAGAAAACCAGAAACTGAAGAATATGTAAGAAAACCGATTGCAAGGACATTTTAATTAATTTATAAATCGATGTTTTATAGAATAATTAAAATGTCGTTTTTAATAAGATGCATGATCGTGATATCTATTCACAATTTCCGGCAACCTATCTATAGAGTAAGCCTACAGCTTTAATTTTCGTTTATATAACGATCAAATTTCACATTTAATTACCTACTATCTCATCACTCCAAGATAATGTTCTACAAACTTAATTACAATGCAGGTAAGAAAAAGATGATGAAGTCTTATTCAGTTAGTTGGTTGGCTTGTTTAGCAAATCAAAAATAAACAAAACTAAAACAGAACTCATTATTATAGCTATGGGCAACAAATTACCCATGTCTAGATTTTTCATTATAACTTTTGTTTCCTTTAATTTAAGTCTCTCCTCTTCAACTCCCATGTTATTAAAATTCGTGTCGATATATACAGCGTGAGTCAACGCAAAATTTTTTATTTGAAGGGGAACCCATATTTTTATCACAACATGTATTTTTTAAATGGACTACCCTGTGTATTTTTACAGACTTGAATAGAACGTCCTCTCACGAATACATGGATTTAGGGTTGTGATAATAAACCTCCTTTTTGGGACACCTTGTATAAACACCAATAATATAAAAATGTGTCTCCCCTTTAAATAAATATCGACCTGTCCAAGTATTTACCAATCATTTGACAGGTAATCGAGGAAGAAACTTTTGGTTGATTCACCCTGTATCTAAACAAGTGTACAATTTCAGTGTGTTATTTGTATAATGTCAATCGATTGATGCATCGTTTTCTACAGGATAAATTTATAACTGACAATGGCAAAACAACTGACAAATACTTGTAGGTATATCTACCGCTAGTTTCATTCTATTTTTTTATTATTTTATCTCACAGTATTTGAAACCTGCACATAATCACTATCAGTCGCTGGATTTTAATATCCTTGTTCTTAAATTAAAATGGCTTTGAAATATTACCGCAGAACTTGTGGACAGTGTCGAGAACTTTACTTGTCTCGGAAAAGAGGAATAAAAGTTTTAAGCGGCTAACTGTGTACCAGAATTCATGGATTATAAATAATACCTACGTTATAAAAGTATCAGTTACATATCTGCCGGATGCGCCAGTGATGAGAACTTACAAATCGCCTCAGCTTATGTTTCATCGCATTTCTTTTTTTCTCAATACATTTTTGATACTTATAAAAATGGAACATGAACTACATCATGCAGAAGTGGATATACAGTAAGTTATATATTCTTTCGCATATTAGCAGTTCCCATACGACGTCCAATTTTATAAAATGTAGTTAATATAAGCAACTCATTTTCCAAATTTACCAAAATTTTAGGTATTTTATTGACAAATAGCTGCAAAATTACCCACTATTCCCCCCCCTATAAATTCCATTTGTGGTAGTTTCTTTTAATTTTCGACTGCAGCGAGTCGGGCCAGTCGATTTTTTCTTCGGCTTCCTCAAATTAGATTTAAACTTTGCCGTTAATAAATCTTCGCGAACAAAAGATTCCACAGCCAACTCCGAAGCCGATGTTCCCGGGAGTCTTGAATACCTGTCAACTATTTTTAACTACGTCGGGAGATAAGTCAGCAGAATTTCATAGAATATCTTCTGGGCCGCGTGACGTGGAACTACTAAGCCAGGTCCGGAATTGGCCCAAAGTGGCATTATGAACAAATGTCGAATTTGACACAGCTGGGTCCTTCAATATGTTTTTCCATATGAAAAAAATAACAGGTACACCGCCGTTTTTGATAGTTGGTAGTTTTAATATTTTAATATACAGTGTTATTCAGAACTTATCCATAATAAAATTTGGGGATGTTCAACATACATGTAGAAATGTGGTAGTGCAAAAAAAAATTTTTTGGGGGTCTGAAAACTATTTAAAAATTTTTCATTGCACGCCGCTGGATACTGGTCCACTGTAATGGAGTGACCTTGGGACTGACAATGCAAACTGGCTAGCACGAAAAAAACTTCGGTTCTGAGAGTATACCGACACCCGGCGCAAAAAAGATTTGCAGCGTTTTTACTTTAAAATAAACTTAAAGATAGATAGATGTGACCAAAGTGTCTTTAAAATGAATAAAATTTTGTTACACTAATTTTGAAGAATTGCGCTACTTGGTTACTAGGTATTTGAAACATGAAATTATAAAAAATTTGCACATACCTTGTTACAAAAGCTGTTCGAAATTTTGTCCCTAAAGCTATCCAATTTTGCCGCACTAAAGCGAATGTTCCTCCTGGTTGCTGATCTTGTAAACGCAAATTATTAAGTAAATTGGGGATTTTCAGCATTTTGCTGCAACAACCACTCACGAAACCTATCTCGTAAGTGATAATCCACTGGTAACAGTCCATTAACTCAGCATTACTGTACACATGAGCCATTTTGAAAATTTTACAGTTTAACACTCCTAAGATAAATAAAACACCCGCACTGCGAGAGCGACACACATAGACTGACGACTCATAGACAATAGAGATATTATCCCCACTCCAACTTTATTCGGTCGGTTTTAACCAGGCGTTCCAGACAAAAACATGTTTACTTTTTTTATCACATTCTTAAAAATGTGGTAGAAAAGTATCAGATGTGTTGAAGTACAGTTGCACGGCTACGAAGTCCTTTATAATGGTATAACTTTAAACATTGTTTACGGGAAATCCTAAGCCTTTTATTATAAATTTTTTTGGTGATATCGATTTCTTATTTAAGGATGCACATATCCTCAAAGTTTTAGAGATAAGTTCTGAATAACCCTGTATGTTGTCCCAGGGACATGTACCTAATAAAGTGATTTTTATTTTTTCTCGAAAACGAAGCAAGATACGAAAAAAATTCAAGAGACAAAAAACTTGTATTTTTAGTTGCTGAATGCGAAAAAAAGGCAGTGGCGCGCGTTTTATTTGCCAACAAAAATTGGTTAAGATGCCCCCGGGACGCCACTGGACTTTATAATTTTAAACTGGGGCAAAATTAGTCCCTTTCTACCATAGATAACCCTGCAAAATTTCAACAAAGTCGGCCAAAAGATTATAAAAATTTTACGAAAAAACGTGAAGTTTCACACTATATCTTGAAAATGAAGCATTTCCGGACCTATGTTTATAACTTTTCGTCTTAGAATCACTCAAGAAATTACCCCTTGAAGTTTGGCCACGTACTTAAATAACACTCTGTATACAATTTTTAACATACTTTTATTATCTGAACTTTGTTATTTAAATATGCATGTATTTCCATATATGCACAAAATTAGGTATTTTTATTGTAATATTGCATATCTGGACATTTGAAAAGTTTTTTTATATTTAGACAAGTAGTTTCATAGTGTACCATTGTAATTACCATTGCGTATTCCTTGGGGTATACCTTAAAATGGTCACAGTGGCACCTAGCCGGCCCTGTCTTGTAGAATAACGAGGGTGCTACAGTTATATAAAAGTTAGAATATTACTAGACTTGCGTTCATTGTTTTACACGCTCGAAATGTAGCTGGAGCTCTTTACAGGAATGAGATGTATTTTCAGCGACGAAATTATAGTTTTCAGGACAAACAGTTAACGTTTATGTATTGTGAATGGGCGCACTGATGCGGCCCGCAGTTTAAACTTTTAACTTTTCCGCGACTGGCTAATTAGCGTCCTCGTAGTGTGCCGGAAGGGCGTAGGGCGTTATAAAGGTCGTAAATTTTATTTTATTTCATGCAAATATGATAATTAGCGTTTGGTAGTTCAGCAGCCCCCTGGTTGCGGGTGTATAGCGGGCATTTTTAACGTTTTTTATTTTCTCAAGCTTAATAACGTATTTGTGCATGACCTTCTAGTAACTGTAAGTAGTTTGTTGTTTATTTATTAAACATCTGCAGCTCCTAAAACTGGCATCGGTAACAATGGGATACATTTTGTTATATTATTTATTTTTTATTATAAAAAAGCGGCGGACAACAAACACAAACGACGATAAAGAGATAAAATAACCTGTACGGCGCGAAAGGCACGAGGGGGATTTGCCTATTTCCAAAATGTCATCAGTCTTGACAGTGCCTTTGATTTTTATTAAATACTTGGACTTGGATATGGTAAAAAGAAAAAAATTATTTCCAAAGCAGGGAGCTATAAAAAAAATATAAAGCGTTACTCTCTTTTCTACCCTAACTCTTTTATTGAGTGAATCCAGATTTTTTTTAGAAAATCGTACCCAGCGACATGGAGGTAGATCGGTGACGAAATACACGACAAAAAAATTTCGTGGCAGTTATTACGCCACCGCCACCTTATAGGTATGTTAGACTCATTTACTTCACATGATATAATATTTACTGCATTTCCATCTAAGAACTGTATATGAAATAATCATTTAACACAGAAACTATAGTGCTCTCCTTTAATACCCTAATATCAGGAGCGTAAACGTTAAACTCGACAAAGGCATGCATTTTGCATTTATTAAGAAGAAACAATAGACTGGAGAGCGCCTCACGCCGTAACAATAAACTTGAAATGATTTAATTATTTCCAACTGAAATTTAGACAATATTTGTTAAGAATGTTAACTTGTGCAATTTACGCTTCAGGCAGGCTACACTTTTGACTTTTCAACCGTCATTTAATTAACGAAGAGGGAATGCAATTCTACTTAGAGAAATTTACTTCTTTTCTTTTCCTTTAATCGAACGGAAAGATAATGCGATTGTCTTTTGTCTCTGGGAATTTTGTACGTGGCAATAGCATTAGCTTTAATTTTGTCGATAAATATATTAGTGCGTTAAAACTTTATCTGAATATTAATCAGAATCGATTTTTTTTTTACTATAAATTCGAGACAGGCGTTAAACATTTAAAAACGGAACGGAAACTTAATTAGTGTCCTATATACAGGGTGAACCTTTGACTTATACATATTTTGAGAGGTGATAGATTTTGCATAATAAATTAATACGGTAGATACAAGTCATTTTTTGAAAATCGGAATAAGTATTAAACAAGTTATGAAGTTTTAAAATTTTACTTCCAAAGTTTGAGAACCTCTGGAAAATTAACAACGCTCCTTAGTTCTATTTAGCAAAGTCGATCAATGTGGACCAATCTGTTACGTCAAATATACATTTTTATATTTTTTAAATTCCCATTTTTTAAAAAACGTTGCCATATCAGTGTTATTTATGTCGAAATATACCCCTCATTTAAATATATGTACAAGTCAAAGACTCACCCCGTATTTTTATATTTGAAATTAATTACAACATAAATAATAACAGTCGATAAGTTAAATAAATTTACGGAACATGTTTAGTTTTGTATTAATGCCTCATATGATGATACACGACAGGTTAAATGAGTCGTTTTTATACTTGGCATGTACAAGTCTTCTACAGGTAACTTCTTCTGATATAGTTGTCAACTACCAAAAAGTACAGTTTTGTACTAACTGCAAAACTACTAGGGGCGCCCGTTACGGCTAGTTTTTGAAACAGAACATCAGAAGTGGGATTGATTGACAGTTTTAGTTTAATTGGTTTTCAAATTAACAATATACACAAAAAAATTGAAATTGATGTCTGTACAAACGGGAAAATCGAGAAGAGGATTCGCGGCTACTAATCACTAGATAAATAGATGAACGCTGACCGGATAACCCTTTCCCTGAGCCGCCGCTGCGGGACATAGCCGGCCCGAAGACCGCGTTTTAGCGCCCGTCCAGTATTGGCCTCCGGTGACTAATATGCGGTGTAGGTGAGCGATGGTCTCCGTCGTCCCGGGACCGCCTCTATTCGTGTCCCTGTCAAGTCCTTGTTCGATGCACGGCCGCCGGTGATCTACCTTTGCGCCGCCGTTACGGTTTAAACGCATTATTATCGGGCCAGACCGACGGATATATCATACTAATGAGGCCGAGTGTACGTATAAATCCTTCAACGTTTATGTTGCGGCGTCGAGGGGCTGCCTGTCACATTGTATATGTGTGGATGATCCTATGGATTTAGATGCAAATTATCTGCGGCTAAATAGGCGGGAATATTAAATATACAGGGTGTCCTGGAATATAATGTCAATAATGTAACTATAGCGTAGGTATACAGTCTAAGGTATAAAAATCTGTATCAAATGTTCATTAAAAGAAATACATACATATGCTTACATTTTCTTTGTTTTTATTAATACTTAAAAAATGACATGAATGTTATGAAAGCAGCAACAAATAACAAAATATTTTATTTTTAAAACAAAAATATATAACTCTTAAAATATACATATATGTACCTATTATGTTTTGGGTACATATCAACTTGGGTTGATAGAACATAGCTCAGAAATTCGCCTCAATATACAGCATGAACGTTACTACACGTTTTCACGCCATAATCCGCCACTAGTATTTAATTCAGTACCTTATAAATGAAAAAGTCTTTATCATGTTATCCAATAACATATTATTTACCGTCTCTTCTTAAATATTAAAAAAAATAAGCTACTTTTATACTAACTTTTAATGCAGGCCATTCAAGATTAGTATAAAAAATAGTATATTGTGTTATTAGTATTGAGATAAAAGTGGTATTTTTCTAACGAGCAGTGGTTTGTGGGTTTGTATAAACAAGTGACAGTTTGTTTATTAATTAATTTGACGTTTCATTAAAATCCAAACAATTGTCATGGCTGCACTGACATTTATTTGAATGATTTCAAATTTACATTAGATATTTGTAAAGAACATTAAAATAATGAAAAATTATTCATCTCAGCTGATTGGAGAAAATAGTAACTATGTATTATTCGGATAAAAAGTGATTTTTTTTACTAACGTTGCGCCTCGTAAACAAACACAACTGTTCGTCAGAAAAAATAACACTTTTTATCCTAATAAATAACAGTATACTATTTTCTCTAGCGGATTTAAAAGTGTTTCCTAGCAACCCATTCATTTTCATCCTAGTAATGAAAACGATAACTTTATAGCGTCTTTTAAAATGGTTGGAAAAAACCTAATTTTTCTCAGAAACGATTCCCATATAAAAATCCAAACAATATACAAGCATTCTGATCCAATTTCTGCAAGTGTTACTGAACTCGCCGTTTTTATTTTTTAAACGTTATTACTGTTTGCAACCCTTCTTTTATCGACGGGATTTTTTTAATAGTCTCATATAATTTGATAATTACTTTTATTCGAACGGAATGGGGGTCAGAGGAAAAAACAAATGGGACGCTGCTCCTGCCCTCTGGGGAAAAAAACCTCCTGTTCCATAATTGGTTGTTATTGTACAAATATTAACCGTCAATTGGGGATTTAGCCGTTCAACTATAGCAAGGGGATAAATGGCACATAAAACAATTATTATTGAATGGGATGTGGATGCCTAGTCGTTAAATTATTATATCTATTATTTGGGGTGAATAATGTCGGTGGACACGGTGCCACTGCAATGCTGATATAAATTTTGTTTTGTAATAGAACAGGATTAATCGGGTGCTTGCGGTGGTTTCGCGCAAATGGAAAAATAAAAACGTTTTTGGAAAAATATTTTTGATGCCAGTAATATACATAAGAAAAATTTCAGATATTATATACATGACAGGCAATCTATGTGGTGATCCGCTATAGATTATATATAAGCTGCTAAAATCTAGACAAAACATGCTTGAACCCGCCAAATGAAATGTCGTTGACTTTTCGATCAGTGTTATCCAAGGTATTAATTGTGAATTCTTATGAGTAGTGGTTTTTTTATGCAAATATTTTACGTATAAAACAAGAAAAACACTACCAATATTAATTTGCTTCAGTATATTATCCAATATAGACTTAAGTATAAAGCTTACATTAAATATAACTGATGGTCATGATGTTAAATATAACTGACTTAAATATGGCTGAATGATCCGCCATATTGAAACGGCAGTTTTGTTTTTGATTGACAATCCCTCTTTCGGTCTATTCTGACGTAAAATTTTTTTTTATAGTAAGTTAAAATGTATAAATCTGACTAGCTAACTTTTAAGAGCACTCTTAAAAGTATTATCTACTAAATTGTATACTTATTAGAAGATTATTATAGGTTTGATTAAATTTCTACTTGCCTTTAGAACGTGCCCAGAATTTTGTAAAAAATATGCAAGAGCCCTTTCGGGTCGAATATTTTCGGTGGATCGGTGTCACTACAATGCCATATAAATTTTGTTTTGTGTAAAAACCGACCACGAGTACAATAAACAAGAATAATTGGTTTCATAAATATAATACGTGGAATATACGGGCATCATTGAAAAAAGAAATGCGTTATTTTGTTTGGGTTTCAGCGAGCCACCTACCTCTTTTGTTTCGCTCAATTTATCCGAGGACATATTGAATTTTTTTTGGGCAGGGACTAATCAATTTTTTTTAACAGAAGGTATTAGAAGTGTATGCGGTGGAAAAATGTTCCACGCAAGGCATGGAACAGTTGAACGCGAATTATTATTAATCTTCTATAAAAAAAATCATGTTCATCAAATACCTATATATAGCTAAAATTCTGGGGCACGTCGATATCTAACTGATACTTATAACGCCATCTCTGTTCCTAATATTATTTTTAAATGGGACACTCTGTATATACATACTTATGGCTGATTTCAATCCTACGGTTTACTGGTATTACAAACTTTGTTGCTATATAAAAAGTGTCCCAGTTTAAACGTAACATTTAGGAGAATAAAAAATATATGCAGCAAACAAAATTTTTGACTGTCTGAGAAACCAATAAATTACTCCTTTCAAAGGTGCATGACGTATATCGGCAGCGACCTTTATATATGCACAAGCTAATATTTCAGTAGAACATCGAATGCAATTTAAAAGACAGATTCGTCTTGTATTGATTATAAACGAAACAAACAATGCTTTAGAGGAAAGCAAACAAACGCTGGAGAGAAAATTCGTTTTCTGAAGAGGACAAACAGCTTGCTAAAATGTAAGCAGACGTAAACTACTGTCAGTATTTGCAGGAACGGCGTACGAATGAGTACTTTGGGTAAATGTATTGGCCTAATTATTAAGATGCATGCTCGTAGCATTATTTTCCGTTCTCCTGGACAAGTGCTGGAAAATTATGTAGTCGTTTCCATGCAAGTTTCATAATAATACATCACCCTGTTCCGTTTAATGTGCTATCAGCACATATAAATGCACAACATGCATACAACATATTAAAGAAAACAGCGAATCTAATACGATATCACAATAGAGGATCTTGTGCAATGTTTTTTGATAATATTGCCAATGAAAGAACCCATTGGCTGCATTTATTATTTTTGATAAAAGAGGCTACATCAGGGTATGGATATACCTACTATTAGGCAAGAAACTTAAAGAACCAACCGATAGAACTCTGGTACTGCTGCGAGTATAAAATACATTTGATAGCAACGGCGCATCCGCCATATATTAGAATAATACGACGCGAGGTCTTGCAAGGACTTTAAATAAACGTTCCTCTCCCGTCTGATTGTAGGACAAATCGATATAAAAAAAAAACCGCGAAAGGGACGTTGAAGGGGCAGCCGATTACAAGCGAAATAAAATGCTTTTGTCTGGCTCGCATCTGGAGAGAGCGATTTTCGTTAGAGAGAAATCTTTGACGGCATCGTACGAGGCAGGTCTGTCCCCAACTGCTAAAAATCAGTAGGTCGACAAGGGAAGGAAGACGGGAAAAACAAATATGTGGTAACGAGTAAAAAATTTCCGATCTGCTCTGATTTCGATATAAGTTTTTTTCTAGAAATCGTTATGCAATTTAGGCCGCTTTTTTGACTCAGATATGTTGGAAACGTTAGGATATATATATAGGTAACCCTGGGATTTTAAATAAATTTGCACTTTAATCAAGCATACTTTGATCAGGACATAATTTTTTCACCCATTTTATAATTTTTTTGATTTAATAAGTGGCAGCCAATCAAAATTTTTATTGTAAAGTTAAAGCTATCATGCAAAGATTTGATTGTTACCGATACATATATTGTATTAATGGGAAAGTGATCTCAATAGCAGTAATAGAGAGAATTTATACATAATTTAAAAATGGTGGTGAGAGGCGCAGCAAGGTCTTTGATGGTATCCTGATGAGAACCAATAAGTTCGAAATCGGTCTAAGTCTGTTAACTGGCGCTGGAAAATGGCGTGGAAAATATTTTGACGATTTATACAGAACACATTAGCTAACATATTCGGAATTCAGCAAAAGGTTCAAAACAAATATGCAAAAACTAAGATCTTCAAAATATCGGGTATTTTCTAAATATTATTTAATATGAAGTTATATAATTGATCATTAATCGCAGTTAAAACAGTATTTAAAATGTAATTTTTTTTTTAATATTGCAAGTGTGATTGACACATCCTGCGTTATTATGTACACCCTGTATGTACCCTTATGAGAGTATAACGAACAATTGAAAAGGTGCTTAAGCCCTCGAGGAACTTATTTAAGTCTCAATGTTCGATGGCGCACGAGGAACACGTGACATATAGAAAATTTACCCGTCCTTGTTCCACGCACAAAGACTTAGACGGTCGGAGTTATACTTCCTTCGGGCCCTAAGTCTTCCTTTTCACTAGATTGTGTACATTGAAAGAGTTTGGGAAAAGTTTACAGAAGTTCCGGGATTACATTTTAGTAATCGGATGTAAGCCGAAGCTTAATATGAATGTCAAAAGATTTCGTTACAAATGCTCGGCGAGGCTTTTAAATCAAAGGGCCTGTTCTCTCTCTCTCTCGCTTCGAGAAATCTTTTTGTGGGACCCTGGAGCGGCGCGAGTGATTGGATTTGTGGGCCCGATGCACTGGAAAAACAGTTTATAAAAAATCGAATATTACAAGTATATATAAACAAATGCCTGCCTTAAAGATAAAGTATGTACTCGTAATACTTTAATAATCGACATTAATGTTATCAGTTTTGTTAGATTTAGGGAAGTATCAAAAATGCGGACTTAGAACATTGAGGACTTAGAAAATTACAACACTCGGTTTCGGTTGCTGTCAGCCCCAGCATTGGATTTTTGAACATGCGAATGTGAAGTACTTGCACATACTAATAATTTGCCACTAAGTACTCCTCGAAGATGTTAATCTCAATGTTAGACAGCATATGTGGTTTATTTACGATGGCACTCCACCATATCTTGCGCGGCTAGTGCGACATTTGGTTTATGTGTTTCCCAACCGATGGACAGGCCGAGTTGGTCAAATTGGGTAGCCCCCTAGATCGCCCGACCTTAATCCGCGTGACTTTTATTCTTGGGGTCACATAAAAAGTATGATGTATGTTACCGAAGTTAACACTGAACAAGAGTTGCGAAATCGCGTACATGCTGCCCCAGAGGCAATTCAACTACAGCCTGGTTTGGGCCGTGGGTGTGGGGACTCATGGATTCGGCGAGCTTAACTGTGTATTGAAAATCAAGGAAAATCTATGATTAAATGCATTTTCAGTATTATGAAACTCACGTTTTTTTATTTTTATTTGAAATAAATTGGTATTTCCGAAACTAAAAATGTTACTATTTTTTTTTTCATTATTAGTCATTATTTGTCCTAAGCTATAATTTCCCAAATTTATACGTATATAACTTTAAAATTAACATTTATAAATAATAATTAATGTAGCATTAAACGTATATTCTTAATATTACACGCATTATTTTTCTCAGTGTAGCAGCGCAGGCAATTGGATTTCTCGGTGGTGGTGACGGCGTTCCTAAAATGGCACGGCGGCGGTGGCGGCTTCTTAATCGGGGGCTTTGCGAATAACCGCCTCCGAGGCGACAATGGGATTTAATGGGGGATCAACTCCGAATTGATTCCGTAAAAATTTTATAGCGGATTGATTGCGTAACGTGGATTTATTATTTGAAACTTTGTCGGCCTGGGAAACGGAAAACCAATTTTGGGAGTGCTAACAATACGAAATATAAGAAATCTCATTGGAAAAATAGGGACAACATCATGTTAGAGAACTGTATATTCGTTGTGTATAAACAAAATGCGTATGTGAATTATTGACTAACAAATAATTCGATAGGAAATTACATAATGAAAAAAGTCTTTAATATTAAGTGAGGACTATTGGGGATTATAATTGGCCTACTTTATTGCAACAATCTACTTTAGCTTTAAAAATGACGTATATCTATAAGCAGTAGAGCTAGGGAATATATTAGCGGAGAAACGCGGACCTTAAAATATGTGACGACTCGCTATAAATGGAGGTATTACAATTGACTTATTTACTTCCACGAGGCCTTCATATAATCAAGATCGAACGTCACTTAAGTTGGTTTGTTTGCTGTTATGATAATTTTTACTAAATTAGATACCAAAATGACAATAAACTGTGTGAATTAATAGAAAAACTAATTTATCCACCTTCATATATTTTACGTGACCGAATTGTTGCATTGTGAACTAAACTAAATACATGAATTTTTTCTTAATTTTCTAATACTCTAGGGCAGGAAATATCACAAGACGACAATACAGTCCAAATGAATGCTGACTTGTTAAAAGTTACCAGCTGTATACAGCGTCGTATTCCAAATTAAATTGCCAAGTTTTCCATGTCTTGGAATAAGAAACCGCCCGACGTGTGAGCAATTCTGGTTGCACGGAAGAGGGCTGCAAACTAGATGACGTCACGCGCCGAGCAAAGACATTTAACTTCTCGAGTATGATTCTTATTTCCTTTTCCGGATAAAATATACCATCCCACGTCCCTGTGTGACAAGATTACTACAATACAACATATTTAATTAAACTTTTGTGCCGGATTTTATTTGTTTGTCAGTTCTATTACGTTGGAGATGTACGTATATAAGCCGGGAGGAGCGTTTTAGATTCCTGCGTCGCTGAGATTTGTTGAAAAGCTCTTTGGGCAAACAACCGCACAATGTTTCGGCGGAAGCGAGCGGTTGAGCTCATCTTGGAGAGCTCCATTATACATGCAGATGTTTATGATTTTATGTCGAAATTTAATTCTAACTACCTACAAGTCTATCTAGTTCCGCTCGCCGAGGGAGCAGTATTGAACCCCATTGCTACCTAGAGCGAAGAAGCACCCTCCATATCAGCTGAGAATAGTTCTCATGCAAATAGGTGGTTAATCGCTTGATAACTATTTGTGGTTGTATATTTTCAATTCTGAATATATCACTCAACTTTTTGCAACGCCGGTCTTCATTACTGCGAAAATAACACATCAGTTACATTAAATTACGGCAGTGAAATGTCACATCTACTCACTGAATTTGCTGTAAATCCAAACTCCATTATATTAATACTTAATAGAATTATAGGACCGTTTCCATAATTATTAACAAATTGTTTCGGACGCGTTTTGATACAAAACCAAATTAATCGATCCCTACAATTTAAATCCGTCGCTAAAATTCGCTTGTTTTCGGAAACAAGCACCTGTTAATTGCAGGAGATTGGCCGGGGACGATGGAAAGCTTCGATTGTTTTTAAAAACAACAGAGAAATGGCTATTTTAACACCGCGAAACGATTCTCTATTTAAATCAAGTCTGGTGAGCTCGTAACGTATCAGAGAAGGTTAAATATAGTCGCTAGTCGACTGTTGTTTCAGGATTCTCTTCTTTAACACATGAAAATTTTAGTGCAGTGCTAAAAAGAACATGCATTAACAGTTATAGCACCCAATTTGAATTTAAAGATCCTCAAGCAAATTGAAAGACTATACGGAAAACTAATGTCTCTTCAACAATAAAAAATGCAAATGGGCTCCCCTCGAATGTGTATTAGTACGCATGTTTAATCATTATTTAATGGTGCAGCTGCCTGAAGCCATTACAAACAAGGAGACAAATAACAAGGAGTTATTGTTTTCTTTGTAGCAGAATATATATTTTGAGTATATCAACAAAAATAACAATACGTGCCAGACTGAACGCACTTAACTTAATCGAATATGCAGTATGAAATTAATTATGTATAGGAAATTAATTAAGTTTAGGAAAACCCCAAATTGACAAACTGTAAAATTTATTGTCACAAAAAATATTATCATCCTCTTCAAATCGTTTGAAATATTATGGTTAAGTAACACTATTAGTTGTTTCCCAACATTTGTTGTTTGGGTTACTTATTTTATAAATTATTCATATAATGGGAATCCGAAATCCATTCATGGCATTGATTGGAGTGGTAACTTGGTAATTAGTAAGAAACTTTTTAATGTTTATTTTAATTTTTTAATGATTTCTCTTGAAATCTTTCACTTTTTTTATATTTGTCGATATTTGTCAACTATTGGTCGGTTTACCGCGGTAATTGAATGGATAATAGAAACAGATTTAGCAAGTTTAGTAGTGATTGCTTTCAGCACATTTAGTCTGATAAATTTTGTAACTAATTTTGTGGTTTCTAGTGAGTTATCTTCTTAATGTCGTAATTGACGTTTTGTATTCGGTAATAATTTGTGGCGCGTCTAAAAATATAATTTTAATTCGAGCTAGGTACTTGTGTAAGTTTTTTTAACAGGTATAAACTCACACTTCATATTTTAATACAGAAATAAAATATAGAAATAGAATTTCTAACTAATTCTGGCTACAACAGGAGTTAAAAAATTCCCCGCTACATCTGTGGCAGAGAAGAATCAGCAAACGTGTAAAATTTTAACAATATGATAAAAGACCACCGCACATAGTTTTCCAACGGAGCCCGCCAATCTAGGCGAATAATTAAAAAAGTTCCTCCGCGATGAATTCGCAGTTAATAAAACATCAGGACGAAATAAATTAATTAAAACTTTTTAAACGTGCACTTATTCTCGTCGAAAATGAATAAACTGTATACAACGAGCAGTAACTACAGTCGGTACAGGCACCAGTCTTGTAATGTTTGCGCTTAAATTCATTAATAAAGTGATGTTCTTGCGCCGTCAGCCATTTGAAGCGTTAAATGTGATTTAGAGAACTGGAAATTAAATATACCTCGATTTATATAAACGTGCCCCGTTTTTAGATACCTATGCCTGTGATAATTTAGTTATAACTATAGAAACGAAGCAACTATATAGACAAAAGTGTATGCACCGCCGCCACATGAGTGTCAATCACCCCTAACACCAAACGACAGACTGCTGTTTCGACCTATTAGGTATGTCTCGACCTATTAAGAGTGTCAATCACCCCTAACACCAAACAACAGACTGCTGTTTCGACCTATTAGGTATCCTAAATGCCCACAAGTTTCAGAATGAAGACAACTTATATAGTGGCAACTCAAAATGGGCACTTAATTTAGACCATCCTGTATCCAATGTCGCACTAGTTTTATTTGTATGGAGTTGTTGAAATTAAAAGTTCATCCACAATATAGCCGTCTGTGAAAAGGCGGCAGGAAATGAAAGAGGCGGTGCTCCCAACACCCGATACCGAAAAAATAGCACAGATAATACAGGTTTATCGATACATATGTACGGCTTGCCAAAAAAAATTGGCACTGTGGGCCCAAATAATTATATTTATAGATTTAATAAAACAAATATTAAAAATATAGTAGGTAAACAAAAATTATCGGATAATAATTCGGTATAAATGGCCTAAATGTGCTTTGTCTAAAGTATTCGAAAGAAAAAGTTTTTAATGAGGCTTTATGATGATTTATAAGTTCTCATAGCAAATTTGAAATAATGAAAAATTTACATATTAAAAAAAAATTATTTTGGGTAATCTTGGTTTGAAATTGTTGACTATGCACCAAATAAAAAAACTTAGCTTAAATTTTACCATTAATATTACCCTCAACTTCCCCTGGTGAGCAAACACGTTATTAATTTTAAGCCTTTTATAAAGATAACCCGATTGGATTGAGTAACATTACATACTTAGATATTAAGTGTGTTTTAAAACTTACTGCGTTTGAAGATAGTGGCAAGCAATAGCTCGAGCAATAGTACATACCTGTAACAATAAAAAAGCGATTATAAAGATTTTCTATTTTCCGAGTTTTCCACAAAACAGGGCGCTTTCAACAATGCGTTTCAGGGGCTGAAATATTTTATTACGATGATGAAGCTAACTTAAAGCGAAACGTTTGCTTCCAAGAAAGTGCAATGTGTTGTGAAATTCAGCTGATTAACTAACATTGTAGATAGAGTAAAAATGAAAGGATTTATGTTAGACGTCGATATAACTCCAGATATTTAAAAATAAATCAGTTACATCAAAGGTATGGATATGCAATTTTAACCTTTCTAGATTTAACTACACAGTAAAAAAAGACAAATGGTAAAATTACTAAATGGTAATCGTGATTTGCTGCTGTGTTATTTTTAACACGAACTGGGTAGTATAATAACTAAACCTTTAGAACTCATATTACACGAACGATATACCCGCCAAGTTTGTAGAAGTACTCATAAATTGTAGTAAAATTTACAAAACCCTGTGTTAAAAATGAATCAATCCGCCATAAATACGGAATAATTACACGGTGAATAATTAACTATTACACATTACCTTGTAAAATTTACTGTGTTAAATGTTTACTTTTATGTAATGTAATAATACACCGATATGTCTAACACTGCCAAGTGTGGACTATATGTATACACACTGATGAGTGTGGATTCAGTGTTAAAATCAGTCGGATTTTTTTACTGTGTAACAGTAATAAAAAAGGCCTTTCCATCGAAAGCGTAACACAACATACGCATATACTACATATTTCTTTTGGTATATCTTCTTTACATAAACCGCTGGTCCTCGCAGACACCTCATTTAACAGTTCGCCATATCAATCTCCTTGGAACCCCAAACAGCGGTTTCGATAATAGTGGAATGGAATCCCATCCTCCAATGCCCTGCGACTGGCAACTCGAGCATAGCGATCAAATAAAACACCGAACTCTGCTTACTATCCCCGGAACGCCGTCTGAAGCAACTGCCTCCATAGTAAACAGTCTATAGGTCGATTCGAAACATATATCTTAATGTGAATATGTCCTCTATGCACATCTTTACCAGAGCGTATAGTAACGGCGATATCACAGTCAGTTTTCCAAGCGGATGTTCGTACCATTTTTATCGGTGGCAAATAGAGAAAGATGGCAGGTGGTAGGGAATAGTACAGAGAAAAAGATTTTTATTGGTTTTAGTAGTCAACCCACGGCATAACGCCATAAAGCTATGAACAAGATTTATTTTTGTTGTCGGAAGTGGTGACAACTTGGTGGTGCTGCCGAAAAGAGGTAAAATTGATTAGATGTTTGTACATATGAAAATTTGAGGGAATGAAATTTGAGCCATTTACACAAGTTGAATTACTAGAAGATCAGTCAAAGACGTCCAAAATAAATAGGTTTACAAGTCATCAAGGTAAATCTGGAGGAGAAATGCTTGACTACTAACTCGAAGTCGAATAATGTAATACCAACTGGTTAGAGTCCTATCTGGACATTGCAAGTTCAGAAGTCACCTTTCGGTCAGGGATGTACAGGAGGATACTGCTTCCAGAACACGTGGAAAATGAAGAAACGTTCTCACTGGGGAAATGTACTTTAGAAAAGTTAAAGTACGATGTCTTTGGTGCCAACAATCGGCAGAGGATGAAGGAGCATTTCCTCACATGGACCAAATGTACCTGACATTTATCAGCATACCAATGTTGCTTCGAGAGAGACTAAGAATGGAAGAGTAAGTACCTTCCGGATGCCTTTCCGCAGCTTGTGAGTACACATTTGAGATAATTTGATTAGGATCTTTAAAGTTTTGACTATATATATACAACCCTTAATTTTGAGTTGACATAAATTATTTACTTCCTAGAATTATTGCTGCTCATACTTATTTTCCAGAATTTATTTTCGTCTAGTTTCAATATCGTCAGCGACAGACAGAACCCGAGTTGCAACGTAGGGGATAGTATTAAGTGGGGTTTCATCTGGTTTCTCTCCATTTCAATAACTATAGTAATCAGCGGGATCCACAATGAAAACCACGTCTCTGTGATGTCACACCGTGGCTTTCGCGGCTCTCCAGACGCCATTATTATCGCTTGGATTGCGTCAGATTTATTACCCCGAATAGCCTGTGACCTGGGTCCACTCAGTGTACAGTAATCCATAACGATCTATTGGTAATGCTGCCGAAGCCGGTTTTGACGTTGGACATTTATTAATTATTATTCATACTTGCCAAAGGGCCAAAGAAAGACAGCGTTAATCTGGGACCGACTTTCCCATAAATCTTGATGGATTCAGAACCGCGAAACAATGTTTGGCCCTTTCGGACGCGGTAAAACGTTAAAACGTAACATCTTTGGAATTATAGATGTTATCGGTCTGTGGAATAATCGATAACTGTCTCTCAATTCAAACAGACAAAAAAGCGTGACAATGTGAGAGTAGAAACACAATAAAAATTATCATTAATTCGCCCGATACGTATAGGATTAATAGACCACGCATGAGTTTAATGGATTTACAAAACAAGTAACATGTAGATTCTGTCAAAAAGAAAACAAATCACAATATGAGACTGATACCAGTGTTTTGATGATATACCTAATGTGGCCAGCAAAGGCGATTCTTGCTAAAGAATACGCTACCTACCGGCGGCACTCACAACTAACGCATGGGCTTTTAGTTTGAAATATCCGTTGTTATATTAGTTAATTGCTTTGATTAGATATGAATCATTATTGTTGTGAGCAACATTGTTCCTCTTGGACAAAGAAAAACCCCGAGATCAGTTTCATACTTTTCCAAAAACGGGAAAATCTGGAGCTATCGTGGAAACTATAAGTTGGGCATTAAAGAGTTACAGGAGACAAGTATGGATAAAGAAGCTAAAGAACGCAGAGTATAGAGTGTGCTCTTTACCTTTCTCTAAGAATGACTATTTCCATAAAGGTATGTATGCCGTATGCCAATTAAAGAATTTGACAGATTTTGAGGTTAAGTTTCATTTTCAGATTGAACGCTCGAAAAATATTGAAATCTATTTTAATTTTATATCACTACTTACCCCTTTCAAAATAGTTTTACAAGCTTTTTACCTGGTTTAAAAGTTCGCGACAACAAATCTTTGATCAATACAATTTCAAACGTCAGTGTCAGGGGCCATAGGTTAGTATAAGTTACTGCCGTTTTGGCGCTACGATTTTAAAATGAATTGCGTATATACCTACCACTACAACCAGGTGGTCTGATACATTTAACCATCTATTTTCTATAATAAAATCTAAAATTTAGATTATTGAATTAATTAATTGAGTTGTAAATTATTTTGCATTTTTAAATATCTAATCAATACTAATTATTAGGTAAACAAAACCTAAATTTATATTTAAATAATGCTCATTATTTACATATTACCTACTTATATGTGCTCTAATTGCTTCTTGTTAAATGTTTTCAGTTTTTTTAAATCACATTGAAGTAAGTAATTATTAAATAATAACTACGGACTTTAACAAATTGACGTTTTCTTGTTGAACAGTGTATTTTGCTTTTATTTTTAGTGTTTTTGAAAATAATTATATTAACTAAATGAATTCAGAAAGTTAACAGAATACTTCAAATGCTATTCTTAAGAAGGGAACGTCGTTACTTTTTTGTAAACACAATCGAAGTTTCAAGACAAATAAAAAACAGAACTTTTTGAATGGCCCAAAACTTTGCTCTTGTCCCAAGATGTCGTTAATTCAATTTCAAATAGAGTAGAATTGATGATTTGCCGTGCAGGCTCCTTAATCTGGTTAATGTAATTTCTTCAAGTCATTCGTTATTATAATATTCAGCAGCGGTAGTGCTTGCATATTATAATAACGACTTACAAACGACCCCTTCACTTACGCAGGATAATTACTTAAATAATTAAGTACACAAAAAAAAAATGTGTAATGAAGCCGACCATAGTTGGAGAGTTCTCCATAGTTTTCTCTCCACTTTCAGGGGGTGTATTTATTGAAAATTATCCAGTACACTTAAAAGCCATACTGAATTATTAAGGGACTACATTAAAGGGTAGGACAGGTAAAGTAGGGGTGTATATTTGCTAAGCCTACTTCTCTGCATCTAGGCTTTATTCGAGTTCGGTATTCACAAGGACTTCAGATACTGAAACCGCAGGCACAATTCGGGAAACATAGTGGGCCGCGGCAGGGTATTCAGAGGTATTTCATAAAAAAAAGAACAAATTAATTTCTTGATATTTGCGCGTCTTCCCATAACTACTAAAAAGTGCTAAAACGTACAATGGGGTATTTTCCTTCAATCGAAACGAAAGTGGAAACCTGTATTTTTATAAAATATATATATTTTTATATTTATTAGGATAAAAATTATTAAGAATCGGTAGAAAATTTTTAATTCAATTTTGAAATTTTATTCTATATTCGTGACGTCACTAAGCGAAAACTAGGGAATATGTATCTATAAAGAGGCCACACTGATAATATGTGGCTAGTTTCAATTTGTAAAGACGATAAACGACAGTCGACATTTCGGCAATTGACATTTGAAATTTCCTGTTTGTGTTTGGCTTGACAATTTAACGTGTTGTATTGTTGTTTTCTTGTGAAGTAAACTTTTATTAAACATGGAGCAAGGTTTTGTAAGGGCTAAGTCCGACAATTTACCGGTTAAATCCTTTTATGATAAAGATCCTATAGATCCTTTCAGAAACAAAAGGGATGAAAAATGTAAGGTTAGTATTTAACTTAACAGTATTACTGCAAAGTCGATTAAATATATTCAAAAATTACCTTTAAACAGAACTTCTATTACTAATAAATACACTTGTAATCAGTCACAGGCAGAGACAACAATTCACAGGTAAAAATATAAACTAAAAACAGTGTCTCATGTTTACCATGATGTTTACCCTAACCAAACAATTCAAACATAAACAAAAGTAAAGTTGTCAGGCAGTGACACCAACCACACAAATGAAAATATCCTAGAAATCACTAAAAAATGGCGCAAATTTTGAATTTTCGCTTAGTGACGTCACATAGATATCGCGCACAATAAAAACATAATTTATGGACTTAAATGAACCCAATATTAAAATTCCAGAAATACGTATCTCTTCTTTTTTCACCTACTTTCCATTGCCGATGTAAAAAAAAAAAAAATAGGAAAACACCCCATTCAGTTACGTTCATACCTACTTTAAACACTTTTTGTGGTTTCAGCTGCTTAGGATTCTCATATCTAAAACGCAGTACTTGAGGCAATTTTAGATTTTAAAAGTTTGTGATTAAAATGGTAAAATATCTGGTAAAATTTGAACATGAGACTAGCTGAAGGAACCCTTTTAAACCCTGTTTGTCTTGTTTCAAAATGATTTCAGCGTTTGTGAGACTCAGACATTGTAATAATAATATAAATAGTATATTTAATTGCTTAGGGGCCAATGTATATCATAATTATTATACTTTAAGTAGTTCTGGTAATGTAATTTTTTTATTTTTAACGAAATATTATGTTTACCTACATACTTGGATAAAATAGTCTATGAAATAAATGTTGTAAAGATTTATTTTAAAAGTAAAAAAATAATATCTACGTTGTCTGCCATTTAAAGAAGTATGCAACTTTTTTATGTCGTGGTTTCTGATTTCTCCCGAAGATCAATCAGCATAAAATGTATAGTAGAAAGGCATTTTCCCATCCTCAACAATTACCTACTAATAGATAAATGGGAATCGATATTTCCTAAATAAAGGACCAGTAAAACCGATGGGGGCTACTTTATTTTCACCTGCGACTTTTCATTATAACTGTGGCTACGTCGGAACAAGAATTATAGAAAGGAAAACAAGCTTAACCTGGCCAAGATCAATAGTCTTATGACTAATGGTGTATATTCGTGGCTTGTATGTCTATTATAACTCCTCCTAAGGCCGTCGTGACCTCGTAAATGATTTTCTGATTAAACAGCAGCAGCGCGGCGTTTTCCTGGTGGATTGATATTCAAATTTGAGGGCTGCGTTAATTTTTTATTCCATATTGTGCCATGTCCAAGATAAAGAATTTATACCGGCAATAATTCTTTTCATTTGTTCTTATCGAATCAAGGGTAGCGATGAATTATTTATTTTATTGTTATATTATTGCAAAATATAAATATTTTGTATAAATACCTAATCCATTTACAATTATAGCCAGATTACGACTCAACCAAGGTCATTACACTAATTTGGCGACTTTTAATATTACACTAACAGAAAATTCCAGCCGATTTCGTTTGAATTGCTATATACAAAACAATTGGGTGATTAAAATATCAATATTTATTCATATGACGCTTTTCGCAAAGGGAAAATATATTTGTATAACGTTTTTGGGATCGTTCAGCTCAACATAATAGGTATTTCTCAAGGAAATGATTACATCCCTATTGTTATTTTCTAAATGTCCTTTCAGGAGACGGTATCCTTTATGTAAGTAGCAGTGGCGGCTCTACCTTAGGTTTGCAGGTTTGCACAACCCCCAAAAAAATTACCCAACAAGAAAGAAATAAAATATTATAATAATATCATCGAAAAATAATTTTATAATTTGATTTCCCGCTTCGCGCGCAACTCTACTTGCCCGGCTGCCATGCCTGGCGCCATCTAGTAGTATATATTAATCGTTGAGCGGGTTTGCTTGTCGTTCGCAAACCGATCGATGTATTCCTATTGGAGATTTGGAACAACGTGATCAAATTCCGTTTAATATTATTGGTTCATTAGGATCGGAAAAGGTTGCAAGATAACGGCAACATTTTGTTTGTGCGTCTGGGTACGTACCGGGTTGTGTAGCAGTTTCGGCGGGAATTGGGTTTCGTGTTTGTGTTTCTGTTTCTTTTTTACTTAAATCTAAATAAAATACTGTTATGATGAATAATTCAGTCGAAAATCTATTAACAAATCCATTCGTCTGTCGGTCTCATGCTGATAAGATTGAGGTAAAACGACTGGGAAGACCTACTCCAAATTTGAACATTGTTCAATCTGTGTCGAGTAAAAGCCGGTCTTTTATTAGAAAATTTAATAGAGACATTTATAATAAACATTCGTGGATTTGTGGTTGTGATAACAAAAATGCTCTATTTTGTTTTCCCTGCTTGTTATTTGGAGGAGAAGCTTTGTGGACAAAAATAGGTTTAACTGATTTAAACCATTCAGTTGATAGAATTAAGAAGCACGTAGTGTCAGCAAAACACATGAAGAATGTTTTGCAGTTTTCTCTGTTTGGAAGTATAAACATTGCAGAACAATTAGACAGTGCGTATCGAAGAAATGTGGAATTGCACAATAAACAAGTAAGACATAATCGTTACATTTTAAATATTATAATTAATTGTGTACGTTTTTGTGGAGCTTTCGAACTCGCATTAAGAGGACATGATGAATCCGTGTCATCCTCTAATCCTGGACTTTTTCTCGGGCTAATTGATTTTAGTGCGGAATTGGACAGTGTTTTAAAGCAACATTTAGAAAAAGCATCGGTTTTTAAAGGTACATCAAAAACCATCCAAAACGAAATTTTACAAACAATGTTTAGTGTCTGTCAAGAAGAAATTTCTAAAGAAATTAGGGAGGCGGATTATTTGTCTGTGATAGCTGACGAGACCAGTGACGTCTCAAATATTTTTCAAATGGCTATCGTTTTTAGATATATAGTAAAAGGAAAGCCAGTTGAACGGTTTTGGGATTTTTTAATCCCTTCAGATCACGATGCAAAATCCCTGTCTTCGGTTATTCTTATAGAACTTGAAAAACACGTGAAAGACAATAAAAACAAACTTATTGCTCAAACGTACGATGGAGCAGCAGTCATGAGCGGGTCGTCCAACGGGGTTCAAGCAATTGTTAAAAACACTTATGAACACGCAGCTTTCATACACTGTTACGCGCATCAATTAAATTTGGTAATGTTAAATGCTGTTTCTGCAAACAAAAATGTCCGCATTTTTTTTGCAAATTTACAAGTAATTTGTGCTTTTTTTTCAAATAGTCCCCAGAGAACCGCAATATTGGATGAAATTGTTAAGAAACGTTTACCGCGCTCAGCTCCAACAAGATGGAATTTTAATTCAAGAGTTGTTTGCACAATATTCGAAAATAGACAGGCCATAATAGAAGCAATGCAAGCAATTTTAAATAGTAATAGAAATGTTGCTACAACTACCCAGGCATCAGGGTTTGTCCTATTACTTACCAGTAAAAATTTTATTTTTTGGCTAAACGTATTTTACAAGATAATGCCCCATGTTGATTTTTTATTTGGTAAATTTCAAACAAGAGAAATTGATGCTGTTCTAGCCAATAAAAACATAGTATCATTTGAAGCGCAGATAATGAATATCAGAAATAATATCACTGAATTTTCTGACAATGATGAAGATGACGCTTCGGAGCCGTTGCCTAAACGTAGGCCCAATAGGCACCCTGATGAAAATATGGAATTGGTTCGCGAAGCAAAAGAAGTTTGTGACATAATTATTTGTCAAGCCAAAGAGCGATTTAGCTTCACCGGGCACTTAGTCGCAGCAGGCCTATTTTTTTCAGAAAATTATGACCGGTATAGTAAATGTTTTCCTGTTCAAAAATTCGAGGAAACAATTAAAGCTTATCCTTTTTTCAACGCACCAAAACTTCAAACAGAATTGACTATAATTTATGAAACAGAAGAATTTAGATCAATTTCTGGTATTCTTCAACTTTATGATTGTATTTCTCTCAACAGTGATCTTTGTGAAACTTTTAGTGAAAGTCTTAAACTTTTAAAAATTTTAATAACAATTCCAATGGCTTCAGCTGAAGCAGAACGATGTTTTTCTACACTCAAACGAATAAAAAGCTTCCTGAGGAACACGATGAGTCAGGAAAGACTTTCCGCACTTGCTATGCTTTCAAAAGAAAGGGATCTAATTCAAAGTATACCCGATTTCAACCAAAGGGTGATCGACAAATTTGCTGCTGCAAAAGACCGGCGAATGGATTTTTTGTTTAAATAAGGACGTTGGTAAGCTCAATTTTTATTAACTTAAAATCCTACTAGTAACAAATGTCATGTTTTTAATTTTATATTTTTATAATTTAAACTTTTATTATGCCTAATTTATTTTTTTTAATGCGATCTTGGCTTTGCTTGCACCAAGCTTTGCATATAATATTTATACAAAGGGGTGCAACCTCCAATCTTTTAAGTCACGAGCCGCCACTGGTAAGTAGCTTATCTAATGCTCCCTAGGGTAAAATGGCAAAAACTGCACGAATCTGAGCAGCATTTTACATGTCATAACCAGGAAATATTCAGGGAAACAAGTAAATATAATCTTCTGCTCCTCGTTGATAAAAATGTTTCTGAATGATAAGAACTACGTTTGCGTTACTAGTTTATTTAAGCATTCGAACCCTTACGTTGGTGTTAGTAGAAGGGCGTTTAATTTTACACTTACGAAACATGAAGATCTAAAAATAAATCCAGTACTTAATTATAATTTACGTTAAATGTAATGCCGATTAGAAACACGCAGTAGCGTATATAATTATAGTAAAGATGTGTTATCACTTGCTGCACTATTATGAGTTGCCAATGTGACAGTTTACTGAACCTAACAAGTATATGTTACTGTGCAGGAATTACCGTGCAACAATTTTCTTACTGATTATTTATTTTCACTGATACTCATGAGTACTTAAATCGATTTAGAGTGGTTTTTATTCGCTAATATACCAAGTTATACAAATATTGGCCAATGCTAATTTAGAGGACTTAGGCTCATTTGAGCTTAGCTCAATTTAAGTGTCCGGTTAGACTGTGAGGTCTATGGTCTTATCTCTTATACACAATCAGAGTCTGATCAGTCAATTAAGCTATACTTACTTAAACTCGCTAACCAGAAGTGATGCAAACTGGCATTAATCATAACTACTGAAGTATGTACTGAATTATTTTTTCTATTAATGTATATCCCTATTATGGAACACAAAACAGGTATATGCACAAACAGGTATGGAACAGAAAACGGGTATTTTCAAATAGTTATGGAACAGAAAACATGTAAATAGGTGTGAAACAGAAAACAAGTATTTACAAACAGGTGTGAAACAGAAAACAGGTATTTGCAAACAGGTATGGAACAGAAAACAGATATTTGCAAACAGGTATGAAAACAGAAAATCGGTATGAAAACAGAAACCCGGTATTTTCAAACAGCTGAATTAGAAGTTGATGCCAGTGACGTCACACCGACGTGGCGCATTACCTACTTACGCTGACGTCTTTCGTTTTCAGTTGTTCGCTTTTCATGTTTTCAGTACTTATTAATATAGTGTAGACAGCAAGACATGTCCAAGATTCTATTCATGTTTATACTAAATATAGAAACAATAAAGTTAAATTCTTCTGCCACTGAAATAACTTTATGTTCCATATTATTCTATTCTTCCATGATGCCAAACAGTGGCCTTCCGTCAAACCCTTTTGAATAGTTACGTTCGGTTCAATATGCAAATAGGGTATTTACACAAATGTATACATATTTTACATACTATACAAGCGTGTAATAAATTCACAATATACAGTTTAGCTGCTGAAAAGCCACAACAGTCGCTTTCTCTAAGGCTTTTTTCGCTATTGACATTGAACGAAATTGGCAAGGTAGGCTGTGAGGTATTATTTACATTTACGTAACATGGCGTGCTATAAAATGCCAGCTAGATATTGACTTGCCAGCAGAAAACACAATAATATACCCCAATCGATTTTTGTCAGTATTAATAGATATACTAAGTAAATTCGTTGTCAACCATCGGCAATAGAGAACTAGGCTGGCTATATGTGGGATAACATGGGAAGTGTATAATATCCATAAAATTTCTTTTAGGAAAATTTTTTCTTTTTCTTTTTTGTATCGAAAAATGAACACCTCAAAAGTTTATTTAATTTAGAGTTTATTTAAGTTAATTTCGGCTACACAATTATCGTTTTTTTTTTTAGCTTTTTTTACTAAATACAGGTGGTTTATGTATTTTCTTCATTAAATGGTTGGTCTATTTCAGTATGTCACGAAATGTCTTAATCGTTTAAAAGTAATAATTTAATTATTTATTGTTTTCCATGGGTAATTGATTTACTTGGAACTATCTACACTTATCACGATGTCTTTTAGTTTTTGCTATTACCTTCAGATAAGGACTTTGCTTAATCCAAAACTATGCCAAGGTGTATGGAACTACTACATGTTATGATTCAAAACTTGTACAGTGCGCGTGTTCTCAAATGGTTTTTGACATTGGGGTAGAGAACAAGGTGTCGAATTCAAGTAGAGGCTTTGTGTTTATAAGAGTATAAGGTGTTAACTATAAGGGTGTTGTACAGGGTGAATGCCTTTTTATATTCTATGATTTTAGCACTATATATAGTGACAAAACCTTCGACTTTAAGTAGCAAGCGCTCTGTTTTAATGCTATAATGTGAACTGCATACCTACTACAACTATAAAATAGCCTATAACTATACCTAAAAAAACTATAAAATGGTTCAACCCAAAAAATTGTCATACAGCGTCGATGGTCGAAATATTAATTGATATTAAAATTTTCCCTACGAGAATGCACTTGCGATTTGCAAACATGTCGTTATTGACACAAGTATTTTTTTGTCCATCGCATGATATGTTTAAAAACAATCTATTTGAATTAATTGTTCTCGACTTGAGTCCCATATACGTTCCAGAATTAAACTACAGTTGCATTAATCAATTAACATCGGTTGACCATCCGTTATTGTCATTAATCGTCGTCCATTTCTTGTTTACAAAAAAGTCACATGATACACTCACGACTAAATTGCCGATTGCGAACGGAAGGGTCATATATATAAAGCGGAGGCCACATTCATAGATATAAATCAAAATTGAAATTGTGAGAGCGCCTCGCCGAACTATAAATTTACTTTTAAGAGCGGCGCTAGTGCCTGCCCGGATGGTTTTTAAACAATTTCCTGCTGGAATGGGGACGTGTCTAGGACGGAGCAATTTTGTTGCAACTCTTTGATCTGGGCTTTCGGGTCGGATTGACTCTTCGGATTCTCGGTGGCGGCGTATACGCGAAAATTGTTGCAGACACTTGTTAACCTCTCTTTAGTTCGGTATTTGTTTTGATTGGGCGTAACGAGGAGTTACTCCTCCACAGATATAATACCACACTAAATAAACGGTGTGATTTATTTATTTGTTCCATAAAGCTATGTGAAATATTCAATATTTGTATATATATGCAGCGAATGAAATGTAGCCTAGATATTGAAAAAGTTTGGGTTGAAATCTCTAACAGTTTTCGAATTATCGAATTTTTCAAAAGCGCTCACGATTAACAGATTACGGTGCGCTCAGGCTTATAGCGCGAATACTGGAGCCTCTATAGATGTCTACCCCTAGAAAGAAGCGAGTTCGACCGGCGATTTTACTTCACTAATATAAATAGCGTACCGCTTGATCGGAGAGTGGCGTGAAGAGTATAGTGGGGAATGCTCAGTTATAATACTGTACTCGTTTAATGGAGTAGCGCCTTGAATTTTTTTGGTTAACAACAAGCGGTATATCATCTGAAATTGCTTATAAATGTCAGTTCCCCGCTTACCATTCTGTCCTCGAATCGTGATAAATTAAGTTCTCCACGGTAATACCAACTAGTTTTATTTAGATTTGATTTGCAGCAAAGACGTACACCAGGCAGCATGGTGCTAGTCTGTTTAATATTTCATGGTGTTGAAAAACATATAGCTGGATGCCGCTGATGGATCCCCCTTTATTAACATGAGCTTTTCAAATTTTATATTCCGCCGAGAGTGTACAAAGTGTTGGGTTGTTATGGAGACGGGGATTGCATTTAGGAGGTTTCGTAAAAGGATCGGTATCGTTTATTACCTACATTCTTACAGCGTCGTTCTAAAACTGAATGCAGATTTAAATTATAACAATGTTAAACATTTCAAACAGGTCTTTTATTAAATTATACCCAAAAGGCTGCGTCAACAATCAAGACTGAGAGTCAACAATGCGATATACACGTTTCGTGGTAATAACACTCATCAGTACAAATAGGTACCGTTTACGTTTGTAGATACAATTTTGTTGTAAAAATAATGGTAATATATATTTCTTAAGTAATATTCCTTTTTCTGAATTAAAATTGTTTAGTAGCTAATTGTATAAAGGGGCAATTTAAATAAAATGTAAATGAGCGTTAGAAAATAATTAAAAAAATTAAAGGAAAATACATTTTTAAAATTATTTTATATCTGAACAGCTTAGGTCAACAAAAAGAGTGTGTATGTAAATGTAAACTTTAAAAACACTAAGTAGTTCAGAGAATGTTTCGTTTGTTTGTTCCGTTCCCAATGTTTTTCCAGCACGCGTGCTATCTAACTTTCGTTGTAACAGTTAGTCTATAGTTGTACAATTTATTCTCATTTCTGTGTTCCTAAGTTTAGCTATATCTATTAATTTAAGCTTGTGCATTCTTGTTACTGACTTTTCATTTGAATAGACTAATAATCAACTGAAATTGCCCAAAACAAATATCCCCATCTTTACTCGCAAATTGGTGCTGTGTTTTTTTTTTTAAATTAATTTTATCTCTTAGTTCCTAATAGTCATTTAATTTCCGGAGGTTATAAAATTTATTATCTTAATATTTTATCAATAAGAATTTTACTGGTTTGCTAATATATCTCTGCTAGTTGGCTTGCCTTTAATCTTAGAGTAAATATGTTCTCAAGGCTGTTACGTGAAATTACGGACAATAACCGCTTTATATACAGGGTGGTATGTTTTCAATGCTAAATACTGTCATAAACTAAAGAGTCCTAAAATAAAAAACCTCTAGTCTTGAAGAACAGAACCATTTTTAAATCAACGTGACTAATTACAATTTTGTATTATTATAAAATCATTTAATATTATATTATTAAATCTAGGTGTATAAATAGAACTGATTATTATGAGCCCTTATGAGTACTAAAATAAATTAAATATAGAGTTACTAAAAAATAGATAATACTGATTCCTTTTATCCTAAAAAAATTAATGTTGCTGGTTGCGTCCGCATTTTTGTCGGCGCCCAAATGTGTCACCCTGTACACCTCTGCAAGCCGTTAAACTGTTATTAATTCTCTTTTATTGCCAAGTGGGAAATGTCTGTTCATGTTCGAGTCGACCGGTGTTGTTAGTGAGCAAAGAATCTGACCAGCGGTCCTCAAAATGGCACTCTAGAATTTTCTAGGCCGTCGAGTCACTACCGTATATGAAATACTAGTTTTTCTTGCTTTTTAAAACACGCCTTTGCCGCCTATTAATCGAATGGTTCATGGAACATTTTCTTTGGGCAAGTTCAATAAAAGTTTTAACGTCTGTACGTATAAGGACGTTCGACGTTATACCACTGCATTTTTTACATTGATTGTTAGGTATGTGGTATGAATAAATTATTAATGTACATTTTTTCTCACTGTTGATTTTATTATAATAAAAATTAGTGGATTATGGAGTGATAGTTTCAACAATTAATGGAATTTATATTAATATTTATATTTTAATTGTCCAAATGAAGTGCCCATCCCATATGTATAGTTTGAAAGAGAACTATTTGTGAAATTATTGTAAATACGTAATTTGTAATCTAACTGAATATTTATACATATTTTGTAGAGCATTCATCCAATCTGAATTAAGTAATTATTACAAATTGTATGCTTTTACTTATTTATGATTGTTTTCTTTTCATTTTATTTTATTTTTATTTTGATCTTATGTATCGGTATATGTTAAACAAGAAGCTTTATAAAGAAAATAAACGAAAGTTACTAAAAATCACAGTATCTAAATCAATAAGGAAATTTACAACTTTAACTACAGGTTTAACTATGTTTGACTATAGGTAAATTTTTATTGCGTTTACTGTTCTTTAATTTGTTTCATTCACATTTTTTATTAATTTTCACGTTTAATTCATCCAACAGTGTGTAATTATTAACAAAATAAAATTGGTTATGTTTATATTTATTGTATTAAATAGTTTGACAGCTAGTATCCGCCATCTCTTCAGCGACTTCATTCACAAGCATGCTCTGTTCAAAAGAAGGGGTATTTTAAAATGTAGCCGACTCATTCATAAGTTGGCTTCCTTACTGATTGGTTTATGTACTGTGCTAAAAATGCAGATAAAATAATTGATATCTACATATTATTAAATATTTTCTTTATTAAATTTCACACATACATCATAAAATACTTGACTACTACATACTGAATGAAAACTAATTCAAGAAAAAATCAAACTCAGGCAAATGGTGCTATTTTTGTCACAAATGGCACAGGACGTTATAGCGAATTAGTAAAGCTACTATATAAAGGCTTAGTAACTCTGCTACTCCTCTTTCTAAGTGGGCGGATGAGTTCATGTCCTTATTTGATTTTGGCCACTGCCCCAACCAGCAAATCTTATAAAGGTAGACATATCAGTTGCTAGCACCAACCACTTGTTAAATGGCATATGATGCGAACAATCATAATAGATTACTCAGATTGTACATAACCTTACTCAGATTGTGATATAAGTGAGAGACAAAATAGTGCCCTCTATACTTGAGAATTAACAATTTCGAAATCTTCGTCCATGGTATGGTAGCTGGTACTGGCAAATAATATGGCTATCTTTATGATTTGTCGTCACAGTAATTCAATACTAGTCGAGACATTTGCCTATAGAGTCGTTGTTTCCGGTATTTTCTTTGAAGTAATAATATTATCTATTTGCGCGAGCTCTAATGGTAACTGAGAAGCAGGTCTCTATCTGTCGACTGACGATATTGGCGGACTAATGATACACAAGAATAAGGGACACTGCTGTATATCTCACCAGCGTTTTGTAAATCGTTTACTAATGCACACTATATTGTGGAAAAATTGAGTACTTTCGCATATATTTATAATATATTATGTAATCCTTTCTATTTTCAGTTTTTAAAATACAGAGAATTAAGTACCTATGAAATATTTGTATATTTCTTTTATTAATTTTTCATAAAATATTTAATGAAACCTTGTTTATTTATCTATTAATCGCATATAATAATAGTTATTGCCTTAAGAAACAGGTATTGATAAAACCCAATAAAAAAAAGACCTATTGATAAAAGCATCTTCCAAAAATTCAAAACATCTAGTCATCATTATCATTAGTGAGGTTTATTAGTAGTAATTGAAACATTACTTTTCTTGTCGTATAATTAATATTGGGTTGGCATTGTGAATCATATCAAGCTTAATCGGTCATTAACGCGTGTGTAGGTATCTCTGTCTATCTACTATTGGAATGATGTGGCTAAATTTAGGTTTATTATGCCCAACTTTACTGAATGAATTCAATATAAAACAAGAATAAGTAAATGATCTCAGCGCGTGGGTGGCTATTATCATAAATATTTCAAGCTCTGGCCGTTGCGTCACACCTGTTAAAAATAGATCTTCAGTATAATAGTATCGGCCATTTCAAAATACACGCCCGGTTGCCTTTTGGTCGTACACTAGTACAAACAACCTTCTAGTTCCCTGACCTCTAAAAACAGCGAACAGTCAAGTCAGGCTGCGCTTTGCAATCGGAAACTTTTGGTAGCCGCTGAAGTGGCTAAGCAGGTATATCTATAAAGGTGAAGGCCTGGTGGAATGACGTTAGGAGCGAGAGAGTGGCGAGCCCACAAATGCCACGCTCCCATTGGTCGAAACGGTATCGTACGATTCTCGAACTCGATGGTGGGATAACTGAAATAACACATCTGCTTTAACTAAGGTAATGGAAAATAATAGCTAGGCATGCGTGACGTAAGCGGTGGCCGCTTTTTTAGAAGATCTGGTTCTATTATGGATGCGCTGTACTCTTTAGCCCCAACCTTGAGCCTTGGGGGGCGCATTTTGCATGAAATTGCACAGTGGATGCACTCACGCCATTCATCGTCCTTGTCTTGCGTGTGTGTGGCCTATATATATATTTTTCTTTGGCCGGTTGCATGAAAGTACGAGCTGCGCTAAAAATAGAATCGCTGAGAGTGTAATTACAGTTGTATGGATGTATTTTTATTTCAAGTCTGCTGAGGACAGACTTCTACCTGGTTGGAGGCTAGGCTGCCGTCTGATACTTTTTGCGAGCTCTTCAGTGGTATTTTTCGAGGAGCATTTTAACCACAGTCCACATTTTAACAGTATGAGAGCCATACCATAAAGCACTGAGCTGAGTTTTTCGACAGTTGTTAGTACAGGCATAATTCAAATTAGTCTTTAATAAACTTTGGTTCTTTTTTCAATGATAGGAGAGATTTAGAGGACTGTTTAGACTAATTAAACAGACAAAAACAAGTTGCAGTTGTGTTTTGGTTTTCTGTCATTTAAACCATAGAAACCGTTGTAGTTTTGTCTTTATTTGGTTTTTCAGTTTAAAAACACAACAGCAACTATTGAAAAACTAGAAGTTGCCGAAAAATCTGCAAAAAGTTGCTGTTTTGTTCTTTTTTCAACACCAGTTGTTGTTTCCTTCAGTCTCTTTCAATCGATTACTCCTGGCTATTTGAAATATATTCTCAGAAGATCGATGGGGAGTTTACAGGGATAAGTATACGTAGGCTTTGGATTGGAAACTTCTAAATGGAAATAGTCGCATTTTTCAAAACTTGTATTCAGAGATAATCAACCGACGCGACGCAAACTCGTGCTGATAAAAGGATAATGTAGTTTTAATCTATATGATTATTACAGTCACTGCCTACCGTGTATCTCTTCAGGCCAATAATACATCTCTCTGGCACACGCGTTGTATTCTTTTCGTTAATGGACACATGCTTTTGCCTCCACCACATCGTATTGTGCTCGGGTTATTAGATTGATCTACACAAACCCTTTGTGAGGGGCAACAAATAATAGAAACGAACCGTATTTTTCACGAAACATAACACACATTTTTCCGGCCCGACGAAAAAATCGCGTGTTGTTGTTTTCTTGCTAGGGACCTTCTTATTTTTAACTTACGAGATACTTTTAAAACGTCGACATGTGCGCTCTATTATGAGCGGGAAATTGCGTTTCCCGGGGAGCGCGAAAATGGCCGGGAAAATTTAATTTTGCGGGAAACTAGCTTAATTTTGTTTTTCTCACCGACTGCCCCCAGGTTTTGTCTGCGAATGACACTCACTCCTTTGAAAGTAAAATGTTTACCACGTGAATTATTTCGATTGCCTGTTTTCTAAGCTGGAAAAAAATGTGTTTGTCTCCTTGTTTGATTACTGTGAGTAGGTACTTTGAGGTTCATTAATTTGAGTTTTATTTATTACTTAGTCATTCTTAGTTACCTACAATTATTTGTCACCTTTTTAACGAATTTTTACAGCAACAGCAACTGAAAAGGAATCGAGTGCTGTCGAATTATATTTTAAAACTAGACAAAAATGCAGCTCTATCTTTAAAAAAATGAAGTAATTAAAATTATATGTATTTCCGATGACTCTATACTTTTATATTACCCATTTGTTTGGTTTATTATTGCTATTAATTATTGTAATTATTATAAAAGTTAGATAGAAGTCAAGTAATGTGATATAAACAAACACTAAATCATTATCAGATATTAATTGTTAGTCATTTATGCCAGTATGCAATAATATTGTGATAAATATGCTATAAAATAAAATGTATTTATTATTAAAAGATTATTTATTAATTAAACATTAATTGTTACCACCACATAAACATGTTATTACTGCAGATTAAATCGCTTCTTTCAGTGTATTTATTTATTTATGTCATCATCACTGTTGTTATCAGATTTAGAGTTTAAAGCATCTTTATCCATCAAGTATTTTTTTTATTGCGGAGTACCAAGCCTCTACACACACATATCTGTTCACGTGTAAATTTAGAGAAAGATTGAATCAATAAATATTTTTTGCTGCATATGTAAATGATTAGGGAGCCTGGAAACCAGGGAATTGGCACTGATCAAAATTCTATGTAAACAACTGTTACATTCCAGCCTTATTTGTGTAGGTAATACAAATTTTGCCATGTAACGATAGGGTATTCGAATTTATTAATATTTCAGGCTTTATTAAAACCATTACCTATAGAGAAACTGCAAATTCACCCCACTCGACTAATGGAATTATTTTTTCAACTATAAAAAATTCTTGACGAAAATTATTGTTTAAATATTCTGCTCGGTATGATTTACAAACAATTGAATGTTTTCTCCACTGCTGAATCATTATAAATTTCCACACTGAAATCAGTTACAATTTACGTCAAATAACTGTGATTGCAATACAATGGTGAATCTAATTAACATAATACAAAAATCTATAAAGTAACAGCTAGTTGTTGGATATGATTTATGCTGGCCGGCTCCTCTTTAAATAGTTTTAAAAATTTAAATAATTAAACTTTATTTTCCTATTTTCGAATAAATGTAATCAAAAGTTTTATTATTTTTACTAGGAATAAAGATATTCAAGTTTAGATATTGGACAAAAACTTTTAAATGACAGACAGATTTCATATTTTCATTTTGTAATTAAAATTGTTAATATAAGCGCCTAATTTTTCATTATTCAGTTATTAATAAGACATGGACAACGACAAAACTTCTCAAAGTAAACCAATTGTGCAAAATTGCTTGGAAAGAATTTGAGAAAAGCAATAATCGATTTCTTATTTTCACGGTTTTAATGTGCCTAATTGAAAATCTATTAAAAGTGCTTGGAAATTGTGAATTCACGTGTTTACAATGCAATTCATTAACCGAACGTATTGTTCTCATTGATATAATGTGTTTCGAACTCGAATTTGATTGATTTCCAATAACCATGATACAGAAAGCATTGTTCCTCGACAGATAAATGTATTGAATTGATGTAACACGCTAATTTATAAACACAACCATAAAGTAACATATTTCATCATTGCCCGTTATATTTTTGCTTCGCCCTGTATAAAATCTCATTTAGTTTCACTTTCTCTGTCGAACGGTGTTCAAGTTGAACGCTACAAAATAGGTCTGGGCGCACAGACACGTAAGTATAAGAATATTTTTAACATTTGATATATTTTTTAATATTATTCTTGCCATATTTTTATTTTAGTGACAGCCCCGTCACATGTCACGCCCATGCGCAGGTTGCACAATATGTTTTATATTTTTTATTGCACATCACATAATATACGTAGGAAATGTTCCTTGACTGCTTCAATGGCAAGAATAAAGGACATTGCTACGCCTACATCTTTGCTAAAAATACATCTAAATAGAAAATTGGGGCGTTCAAAGACTACGTACCTTGTCAGAAAGGACGTCTTAATATATTGTTTTTGCTGTGAAATATAAACTGGTTGTGGAAAATAATAAGTAGTTTAAAGCGGTGAAGCCGGTGGCGTGATTTTCCATCTTTCATATTTAGTTGAGAGTAAAATAGCACGCAACACATTTATGTATGTCTGTACCTATACCTACTTATTTTACTTATATTTCATTTTGAAGCTTCCGTGTTCGAATCTCGGGTAAGGGGGGATTGTTAATTCCACTCCAATACTGAATGTAGGCCTGTGCTGTATTTTTTTTAAATTGAGAAACTACTCGGTAGCAGTGCATTTTTATGACTATCATTAGAAGCTATTTCAGCACGCCGATTTTCAGTCTCTTTATTTTTCCTTTTCCAGCGATATTTCCACCATTGAATTTTCCATTGTCGTTACACTGAATGTCTACAGTTCCAACCCGGTTCTAAACATTCAAATAATTATTACCCTGAAGTAATCGGCAGCGATGTTAAATCACGAACGGTTAAACACTAACAACATACCTAGAAAATAAACCTAATTTGCCCCATCCGGCAGAATATCTAGAACTCCTATGGTATAAAGGCACACTCGAAGGTAATTTGGACAGGATTTAGCGAAGTATACTCACACAAGAGTATAAATAATGTTCATAGAATAATTACGTACAACTTTTAATGGTTACGAGCTATTGTGTACATTGCACTGCACGAAAAAAAAAATGTTGGGTGATCTCTGTTATTGTTGTTATTATTATTACAAATGAATCAGAACAGAAGCCAAGGCTTGTAGTACTCAGTGTGATACAAAAAAACAACAAAATAAGTAATAACCTAATGTTAGTGTAACATTGCTAAGAGAGAAGAAAAATATAATAGAAAAGAAAGGAGAAAATAAAATTAGTTGGTATTCTATAGGTTTGTTCCTGCATAGAATCTCTGATAAATCCCTGACAATCAGGGATTGTTATTTAATGCGCATGTCTGACCTTAGATTAGTTTCTGATTTTTGCTGGAACATTGGATTTTTAGAGAACTTAATAGCAGAAGAAGAAGACAACAATAAACAATAACCTAATAATTGTTTAACCTATAAATTATGGAGGAATATCATCTATTTCTGAACAAATAGTTATTGTTTGTTGAGTTATAAAATTAATAATAGGCAGCGTACAATAATTGAGGTTAAAGTTGGTAAATGGTTTTGGTTAATGCGCATTGCGCATGCACCGGACGATGAGTTTTCGAAGAATCAGTGAACTTTTCAAACTATCAGCAACTGCCCTGACTCAAGCTGGAACAGAGGACAAGAAATCCTGAACTGTTGTTCGACTCTTGTTGGAACGCTTAGATTTGTAATGCGCATGCTTCTGACAGTTACTGACAGTTTAGGACTCCTGCAGGAACAAACCTAATGTTTCATAACGGTGGTAGTGGTAGCCTTACTAGCTGGTAAGGAATTCCATCTATTAAATATCCTGTTGCTGAAGAATTGATGCCTCGTTTTTTGGTGTGAAAAAAATAAAATTGTAATTAAATGAACGAGAAACATTTTTTAAGTGTGGTACTTCCACTACTTTCCCTACTACTATGACCCTAATAATATTTTAATATTAATATAATATTTTCAGGGTGATATGAATTTGCTGTTGGATAAAACGAATTCATTAATCACGAAATCATAAACTGCTGGAACCGAACCATTTAGTTGAGTTTAATTTATCGGCCAATACGTTATACTTTTTTACTTTGAGCGGGTGTAGAAACCAAGTTACAAACCGTTGAAGTGAGTGACAGGGATCAATAGGAAGCCTTATATATAATAAGCCCAATTAGCGAGAAAAATGATTCCAAGCCATGTAGACGCCTATCGGTTTTTTCTGTTAGCGATAGCTCGAAGGCCAATTGAATTGAAAAAATCTACTCAAGTGCAATTAATTATAACGGTCATAATCGGAACACGAACCGTATCTCGATTGATGACAGATAATTCGGAAAAATGAAAATTGATAAAAGTAGGTAGGTTAAATTATTGAAGTATTATTAGTTTTAAAGGTAGGTACTCAAAGCTAATTAAAGATGCTTCCATGCTTTATTTTAGAAGGTATTGAAAGATATTAAAATCTAACAATGTTTCCAATTAAAAATATAAATAGATGACGATAAGAAAGTCAAAAGGACTTAATATCAAGTATTTTATTTTAAATTTTAAATAAAACATTCTTCATTATGTTACATATTATTATTGTTGTTGTTGTTTTATTATTTTTATTATTATTATTATTATTATTACATTATTATTATTATTATTATATATTTGAAAAACGTGCTCTAATAAATATATAGGGTGTAAAAAAAATCGTATACCCGACTTCGAGGGATGATAATAAATCTAAAAATAAAAATTAAAGTTCCTAGGAACATATGCCCTGCGATGGTTCCTAAGCGAGTTACAGCTCTTTATACGGTGGATAAAAATAATTGTTTTTATTATTTTTAGTAAGTTGCAAACCAATTTTTTTTAAATTGGTGAATTGTGTTAGTGAAAAGAGCCCTGACAGTTCTTAAGGTAGTTTTCATAAGAGTAGAGGGTTGTTTTTCACAAAACGTTTTTACGTAAAGAAGGCACTCTTCGTTTTACAGTAAACGGTTTTCCAGATATTTGCGTTTAAAATTTGCATTTGCAACATTTTTTGTGTTGTTAATATTTTAGTACCTATGTCATTTGGTAATACAAAATATTCTATTTTGTAATAAAAACACTTTTACCAGTGCGGGTAATTTAATCACCGCGCCTGAAAAATTAGCATCAACTTGTAATTTCGGTCGAGAACAGACGTGCACTTTTAATTTGATATAAGTGAAAAAAAACTTGAACGATGGAACTGATATTTAAATTGTAATTTTCAACTTCATTAAAACTTTTAAAAATATTTCCACCGTAAGTTTCGACGGGGGAGTCTGGCCCAGAGTACGTAATATCATCTCTGGACGCCATCTCAACATTTAATAATGTTCCGTAACTCTCAGAAAATAATTTAAGGTTTTTGCACGCAACATAACTATGTAAATAGAACCAAGAAAACGTAGAATTTTCCTTGCTATTTAAATGAGGATATCCATATCACATTTAGTGTTAATTATTGGCAAAATTTTATAGTACATAGTTATATTCCTCCAAAGATAATTACCTAATTTTTCATCTAATAATTTCGATAATTTCGTCTAATTTGTTTCATAAAGAAAGATAAATACTGAAACCAAATTTTCTAACTAACGTTGATGACAGGTCACTTTCAAGATTGATGCAGAATTAGAATTCTCTGCTCTTCATATACGTCCATTGCTCATAATAAATACCTACGTCGTTTTCAGGGTATTTCGAGGATATCAATTCTGAATTGTGGTAGTTATGATTTTTCTAGTAAAATCCGAAGTCTTGTTTACGCCCTTGTAGGATTATTTTTCGGCTGTGATCGGGCTAACTGGGATACCGTGAACATATTTTTTTTCTTAGTGTAATGACATAGATTCAAATCAGGTGGTACAGTCGGCCACCTGATGGTAACGATGTAAGGATAATTAAAATAGAATATGCTATATACTGTCGCACAAGTCACCTCTAAGGTATACCGAAATAATTTTCGTACATCATTTTGCATGTTGTTGATAATATTATAAATAAGTTACTATATTTACGAATACCGAAAATATTTACTACTCAAAATCTAGTGCAACGCACGTGTGTGGTGAAAGTCCAACCAAAAAAACGATTTTTGCGTCAGGAGATGTTTTCTAGTAAAAAAAAAATATATATTTGCGAAGGTAGTGTAAAGTTCAAAAATATAAATAAAAAGTGGTAGTGACCGACACGCCCTCGTGATGTAAAAGTCGTTTGTAATCCAAACATGTTTGTGTCTCTGAACGTTGTTCGCTGCCAAATTTATTTTAAAGCGTAAATTGTGTTTTTGGCCCTGATTGCATATAACGGAAAATAATAAAACGACATGCGTTTCAATTTATTGAATGGTTTGTTTCCATTTACGGGAAATTATTTTTGCACAATTCCGTTTAAATACAGTTGAAAATGCCAGAATAGCCGACAAGGACATAGCTAATGGTAAGCTGAAAATAATAAATTTAGATAATTTAGAGTGAATAGTTAATAACTTAAATGTTTTTCGTCTTCTTGAGGTTCCATCACAAAGAGTGAAATATATTTCTAGAAAACTATAGAAATTGAATATTTTAAATTAGTAATTTTTGGCATAAAAAACTGAATACTAATGAATGCAAAAAAATTTAAAAGTAAAATGTTTAACTCTGCAGTGATAAAGGTCAATTCAGGAAAAATTTATAAATCAGTTGTAACGACTTGTCCTTCCCTACGGGTTAATATCTTTATGGTACCATAACTTGTGGTTATTTGGCCGTAAATTATAATATTGTGTTAGTTAATCATTACGAAAACTCACATTTTCTAGATATTTATTTTAGAGCACATGTTTATCTTTTGTTATCATTCCACGCTCAAATTACCATTTTATTTATCAGTAAATCGGCGCCTATATTTTCATCTGATAAATTTTTCAATAACGAGCAGTGAAAAGGTATTATCAGATTTTGATTCGGTATTTTTGATGGATAATAATAGGTACTATTAAGGGATATATAAGGCACGTTTGGACCTAACTGATATTGTCGAAATACCTGTCTTTTTTTCCCATATTTAAAGGTGGACCAGATCTGATTTTTTAAATTTTGTTTTTTCAACTAATTAAAATCCTATATAATTTTGAGTTTGAGAAACGATAATTTTGTTAAATATTGATAATATTGAGTGTATGTATTGCGTTACCTATATTATGTGTTATGTACCTAATATATAGGTCCTCAAATAAAAATATAAGTTACTCCCATATAAGTTACTAGTACATGATTAAAGATAAATAACATAATTGTGGAAAAATACTTGTAACTCGTTATTTAGTAGGGGAACGCAGCTGAGAGCCACACCCCCAGACTACCTATGTGGCCACACCGTGACCTCTGCCACTCGTGTCACGTCACGTCTCCACCCATAGATATTAATAACTCGGCCCACCCATTCACCGTTCTTTTTCTCTGTTTAATACTCACTTTACTCACTATCGACCCATCCTTATCTCCAAATTGAACATATCTTTATATGGGGATCCGTATAAGCTGTTCACCCCTCCAAATTCTCCTCAAATTCGTAAATGATTGGCAGCAGAAAAATAGATGGAAATTCTACTTTAAAAACTGTATAAAGTATTTTAGTATAATTTCAGGTACTTATACTAATGCTCGAGATATTTTCAAAAAAAAACTCATATCTTCGGTGAAATATATCACCTGTATAGTCTGAGATCAGTCTATAGATTTTTGGCTCATCCGATAGATAGTTATACCCCTTCATCAGCAAGTGTCTTTTGTACCTATATGCCAACAAAATAGGACCTGTATATTAGTTTTCAGCAGATTTCATATCGCACAGAGATTAATACCATAATGTTGACTTTTGGTTGCATTTCATGTAAAACAACTTTGGTACGTAGGCATACAGTTTATAGGGAGGTTTATAGTGAATAGAGGAATTTTTTCATATTTAAGTACCTTGATATTTACATTTCTATGAATGTGATGGTGATAACGATATAAATAGGAAAGCTAACCAATTTTGGTGTCTTAGGTGAAAGTTTTGACGTGTTTTAGAAAATTCTAGCAATTATAAAACAAAGTTATATCATTTAGCGCCAAATTTGCATTGTCCTATATTTTTCGTTAGATGAGATTGTTGACTCCTATATTAGCTTTAGTTTTATACTGTACAAATTCCTTACACTGGATTCAGTTTTCAGGTGTATTAATGAAATAAATTTAAATACATTAAAAAGTGGTTTTGAATTAAGCGGATACGCTACATGAAAGTATATATACTATTGCTATCCTTGAGAAACAGTTAGTGTTTATAATTTAAAAATATAAATAAAGAAATATTTTGTTGTTTTGTTTACACAAGATCAAAGCAAAAAAAATATATTAACATAGTTAATAATAATAGATCTAGGTAGGTATATTTAGAATTGTAAAAATTAGAATAAAAACATTATTATTATTTCTTTTTATGAAATAAACACACAATATATAAAATAATATAGATAAAACAAATAAAGGATAAATAGGTACGCCCACAAACAAATTAAAAAAATAGATATATGAATTAATATTTATTTTATGCAGTTAGTTATGTAGGAAATAGTTACAAAATATATTTTCTACATATTTAAATTAGTCAAAATGAAGGTATGTGCCTAGCGCACCTATAAAACTGCGTGTGTTAAACAGACAACAGATTGTGTGCCAAATGTATATTTTATTTTTGATTCACCTACTACTGGGCCTCGTATATAATAATATATTTTATATAGATACTTATTTTATAGTTTTGGACAAATTTTCATTTATACTTACACTTACATATTCACAAATAAGTAGAGCCCATAGAATAATCTAGTTTATATAATAGTATCAAGTCATACTAAAACGCATCATTAGGGCTGCAAGTAGCTATGTAAAGTACAACATACCTAATTTGTTTATTATTTGCACCAAGAGAAATAATTAATCAATGTATAGAAAAAATTAGTTCTATACCACGTAGGTACTTCGCCTCGAGTAGGTACTTCAGCTGTTTATGAAACACATTTTCTTTAATCCAATCTTTAATTATTTTGCTAATATTTTCTAATGGACAGAGCTCATGTTCAATTTTTCAATTTTTTAGACGCTAAATTTATTAAATGTAAAATTCTTTAATTTCTAATATTTGATTGTTGCTATTTTCAGAAAATAAAATGCAGTGTTCAGTGACATTTTAAATGTTTTATTCAAAACTTCTATTCTTCTTCTTGTATTCAATTCTATTGCTAATATCACTCATATATGTTTATTTTTTTTATTTCCTTCTAATTTTTTATATTTTTTTTAATTTATATTCCTTGGTTGTTTTTAATATTTTTTTTTCGGTAAATTTTTCAGTTCGCGATGGAAAATCGCCTTCCAAAATCAACTTACCTGTTATAAAAAGAGCTGAAAGAAAGGCAAAACTGCGTCTGATATCGTTAACGACAGTATACATAATATTGTCTGGCTTCCCTCGAACAGCTAAAGAATCCAAAAAACCAGAAAAACAGCAGCTACCTCCGAATCACTCCCAAGTTGCCTCGCGGAAAACTCGAAGAAAATCACGCCGGTCACGTGGAAAATTAGACAGCTGAGAATCGGCTACACGTCGACGCGTTTGAGGAGAGACTGATTCGGATTCGGAACAGTTGTGTTGGTTTGCGAAGCCGACCAGATAGCAGTAGACGTGGAACGCGCGTCAAATATCTTTTCCGAACGTGTCCGTTCTCCCTATCTCTTTCTCACCTGCACACGGGAAAAGCGCACCTGTTTTATGAGTGCAAGAGAGACGGGCGGAACGCCAGCGATAGTAAAAATAGGATCACGCCACTCGGAAATATTTGTTATGATAGGTTAAAAATTGTTTTCGCGCGGTGGGGGCGGCAATCATACGATTATTAGTAAGCAGAAATTAAGTAATTCCTTAGAGGAGGTGTTCACTTTAAAAATGTTGAATAATTGATAGAAAGTGTAGTATGAAAACTGCAATAATTCAGTAGATATTCAGTGTAGGTACTTACTGGCACTGCCAAATAGGTAACCTTGGAGTTGTAAAAATAATCAAACAGTATATGCAGTCATTTTCAATATTTTCAATGATGAGGAATAAGGTTTAGTTTCAATAACTCGTTCTATATAGTATAAAATGAATATGCGATCAAGTTGCTTTTTTTATTTTTAATTATGCACTGAAATTTTGGACCGATTCCAGGAATATACCTACAAAGTGATTACGAATTGGATTAGTATCTAAAGTAAATGAACAGGTGTCCGCTACGAACCTTGTTGAAGCATATTAGTTCTTCTTGGAATGATAAGCACTTGAAAAATATAGTGAAAATTCACCGTACTGTTATTTTTATACTCATCAGGATCAGGGTCGACGAAGGTTCATGCGCCATGCGTGGTAACTTAAGTAACTTCATCAATTGAATCTTGTGGTCGCCGAAACTCCACCCACCTTCCACAATTAGTTTTGAAATTAGTGTATTGTGGCCTACTCATCTCATCTCCATAGATTCATCTTCATCTTCCATCTGTTCTCTCCATCTCATCGATCTTCATAGAGCGTTTCATGGTAAACCATCAGTTCGATAAATGCACTGGATTGGTCATCCTTCGTCAGGCATTGTACCTTCTCCCCTATCCCCAGAAAGTCATATAAGTTTGCATAGTTTACGCGCGTTGTAATTTGAAAAAGAATAAAGTTTAAAAACACTAAAGATCCTGAAGGAAGTATTTCCAAATCACAATAAATTAACTAAAAATAGTTACAGAAAACAGAAATTGAGATTTCTCCACATTGTTCGCTCTTCTAAAGATGAATTCCCACCTGTGCGTACTCCTAAATTTATTATTGTTTGTTCATATATGACTTGCCGTGGTCTGACTGAATGACGCACATATGTGGGGTGACACCATTCATTGGAAAACCAATTCAGCAATTCAGCAGAACGCAAGATAGTAATGTTTTACTTTTCCAGTGCCAGGTAAGATAAACAATAAACATTTACATATCGCGTTGCTATCCTGCCGTAATTAAAATGTAACCATCACTTGTTTTTGTTTTATTTAGGCACCGTATTATTGTTAGTGATTAGTGTATGGCTACTACTGATCGTGATTCTGATTAAACACTTAGTACATTGTTTTCAAATATCGATTTGTTATGATTTAATCTTTAATTGGTCTGCTTTTAGGTACCCACGTCACCGGTAATACTCCAGTAATTTCTGCAGCTGTAGGAATCGTACAAGCAGCGATTGGGATCAGTTTTATGCGTAGTTTATGTATTTCTCAAAGTTAGATACAATAAAAAATATTTGCAAGGCCAATAACGTAAATTAAGAGTTCTTAAATATATAAATTTTCGCTATATATCCATCTAGCGAGTAATTATTCTACCTACAATATTATCATTATTGCAATGCCAATCGGGGTACATAGTCGTTGGAGTAGTTGTTCTCGGCATATCCTTCAAATATATATTTTATACTGTTTGTGCGCTGGTTTGAAATAGAGAAGTACTTTTCTCTATAACCTAGTCATAGTTCAAATTGTCTTAGACCGTAGAATGGTTTTCGGCCCATTTCTAAGTCATATTAAAACTATTTGATCAATGAACGCAGCGTCAAGTGTTCTTAATAAGTTAAATTGCCATGACCAGAATATTAATTCTTCGTGAGTTCGAAACAACTTGTGAAATAAATGTGAAGAATAATATTGTATACTTATTACCTACGTTAATTATTTTCGACTTGAAATACATTTTCTTAGGTGCTCTAAAAACGAGATAAAAGATAAAATTGTTGGAGTACGTATTGAGTTGCGGTCATGAATCGATATCTTTAAATAATAACTAACCAGAGACAGCTTCGAAAGCGGTTGAAGCCTTGGAGCGGTGTCGTCGTGATAATACATCCAACTTCCTTATTACATCAGGTGCTAAGAGCAGGCAAGCTAAACTGGAACTTACTAAACTGCGACGAGTTATTAATTTATGGTTTTGTAAATCTATAAAGTCGTTATACTGTATTATTCAATTCATAAAATTCAGCTGTAGTTCTCTACCATATATCTCTACATAATAATATGGTTGATAACTTTAATATGCATTTGACAATTATATATTTTAATAAAGAACTTAAAAATATACCTACTATGGAATCTATTGTTGATACTTCTGTCAAACAAAATTATATTCAATAAATAAATATTTTATGTATTAAATTTGCTGTATGTATCGGCATATATGGAGAAAAATTGGGCATAGATTTCTGTTGGTCTTTTTACATTTTACTAATTTTTGTTAAATTAGATTTTTCTGCTTCTCCCTTCACAATTCAGTGTAAAAGTTATTCTACTGAAAATACATACAAGGTGTCCTTCCACCGGGAACTTCATCGATCGATCATGCGAGAAAACTGTAATTAAAGTGAATTTGAAAATTTGGTAGCATACCAATCGTATAATCAAGGAAGAATAAAAGAGTCGCTATTTATCGAGAATTTGCCGATATCTAGTGATGTTGATAATTTCGCTATTTAAATTTTGTAATAACTAGGGAAGTTGGTTGCTCCACGTTTACAGACTGCCATATAACATGGACGTTCAGATTTATGTGACTATCGAGAAGAATCGGAACTCTTGAATACAGGGAAGAATTTAAACATCGAGACGAAACCAGAAGAAATTGAAAACTGTTAGTTTCGATTCTCAAAGCAAACCAAGCGAAATCCTACTAACACCCACAGCCAATGAATTACACCCTTCCAAACTCAACAGTAATGCCTGATTATATCAAAAACCAAAGAGATGAATCAGCCGATCGCTTCAAAACTTGAACCATGATCTGGGCCACGTAGGTCTGGACAGTGCATTTCAGTTTATAAATAAAAAATTATATTTGCTTTACCTACTATTCGGTGCCAAACTGACTGACGTTTTACAACGTTATCAGTGAACGGCAAAATATAAATATTTACTATTTATAGCTTGGCTATGCTCGCACGGTAATTATTCTAGCACTGATAAAAGCTGACCAGAATGGAATATGCTTGTACATATGTGGGATCCTTCAAATATGATTCATACGCGATAGCGTCCCACATTTGTAATAAATTAATAATAATTGATGCTCGTAACGCCGAAATCTACATGCAGGGCCTTGGCAAGCGGTCTCTTTAACACCCTAGATCGAGTATTTATTTATTTAGCTCTGTAATAAGAGGAATGGGGAATGGGGGTAAGTTGAACATGGAATGGGGTAGTAGAATATATCTTACATAATTCTAAAAAGAATAAATATCATCTAAAAGAACATGTGTTTATTGCCGATTCATCGAAGGTTCATTCATAAGAGATTAATAAATATGTTTAAAAAATTTGACGTACCTACACAAATATAGAGTAATGGTACTTTTACTTTTAAAACACATATATTTAATAATATTCTCTAGCCCCTCATTCTATTCATAAGAATTAGTCCGATAAGTCTGAGACTCATGTGTGAGAGTGGCGGGATATTATTATTGCTTATTCACCATTCAGTGCTAAAATAAGAGAAATCTGCAAAACCTCAATAGTTAGAGGGCAGTCAAACATCCGCGGTCAGGATTTCGCATCCTAGGCCATCGCCAGGATGGTTGCTAACCCATCGCTGCAAACAACCCATGGTCTGCGAGTAAACAATTTAAAGAATTAAAAATTGTTTGGTGGAATGGGGATTCGAACCCACGACCTCGGGGTTGAGCGATCGAAACACTAAACCCTGAGTTTTCAAATAGCGTATGTAAACTTTAGTAAATTCAAAGCAAATAAATATTAGTTCTTCCACAAGCCTTTTCTTGTAAATGATTTAAAACCTCTAGGGAGTTGTTTGCTTGTTTTTCACATTATTCTTTGCGATACCAGGGAAAGGCTGAATGTCAGTATTTTACCCCACACCACTACGCCACTGGCGAAATTAGAATTAATCGAAAAACGCGACGTTATACAACGAATGACGTATAAAAGACGTATTTTTCAATGTTTTTCAATATCCTGTATCTCCTAAAATGTACGAAATCTAGTAATTCACTGTTTTCAATTTAATAGCATCTGGATTTTGGTATTCACTTTAAAACACCAGTTTTACAACTCTTTATTCTTTATATTAAAATTAACAGCCGTTATAAAGATAACCTTTACATCAAATATTCCACCCCTCGATTTCCGAATTGATATCGGCGAAATGTTAAGTAGCATAAAAAGGATATATTGGCCTGGCGATGGGAAGGACGTCTGACAAAATTAATCCGCGTTCTCGCTGGGTCATCCGAGATTCCAAAGCAATCTAGATCATGAAGTATCGACAGTTGAACGACGAACTTTATTCCGCACGGCTGGCTTGATAGATTCGTAACGAAATCGGAAAAGACCTCTTTTCCAGCCTTATTGTAAACACAATCAGGATGAGATTATGTTTGCATTAAAATCGGGATTTGGGGGAGTAATTTCATTAAGTTTTGGCTCGAATTTCAGCGAGTGCCGTAACTCTTCACGGGAAAAGAAGTGAATTGGAAATTACTGCAACTGTGGCAAAATCTCATATAGTTAATATATATTAGTTCATTTAATGTTAAGCTGTGTAGAGAAATTATCCTGACGTAACAAATCAATCATGTCAAAAAGATGTATTGATCTGTGAAAAACTGTAGAAAAGTCGTAACTGTAATTTACAGACCCGTAGAATTACAGTTCGTCGGTAATGCAGATCGCATACTTACCCACCAGCCTGAAGTTGTTGCCTCGACAGTCCCTTACAACTATGCACATTTTAGGTAACTATCGGTTATATATTGTAACCAGCTATTTTGAAACTATCTACTAATATCCCACTGATCACTGCCACTAATATCAATAGAGTTTTCCTATAATAATTGTAAGGGTAATTTGTATAACTTGCACTGATCTTGTAAAGGTACTTTGATCCAACAAAAATTTTTACAATTCCCTGTATATTTATAAAGTGCCTGTATTTTATATTAAAGTGCCTGACTTTTACTAAAAAAAATATACAAAATTTTATTCAAGTTGGCGACAGGCATGAATGCCACGCACAAGGTATGAACAAGAACTTTTAATACCCACAAATAACAGTTTTTGAAAAGTCCCCTCAATATAGATAGCATTGTTATACAATTCTTTGTTAAAACAACAGTAAAACATGTCCTTCTTCAAAAATATTACTACAGTATTGATTAATTTATTCGCAGGTAGTTTGCGATTTCGGTACTCTCTATGGTGATTATCGTATCTATGGTGACTGGTATCTATGGTATCTATAGTTTCTATCCTATCTATGGTGATTATGGTATCTATGTCGTTTTATTCAATTTTAAAAGTCTTTTATTATTGAACTTTGTTTTGTATGCATGTTTGTTTATTGATATTGAATGTGTAATGTTTTATACTTTAGTTTATAATACTCAATTCAGGTTTCTTTTAATTTTATTTTTATTTATAGCATAAGGTTATCATGCATATTGGTCGACTTAGGGACACACTGTATATCCAAAATTTATACGTAAAAATGTAATGAATGTTCCAAAGCGATATTCTATTAGCAGTACCACAATCATAGTTTAATTTTATCTCTTTCACATTCTGTACATTTACTGTTTGTTCAATAATATTTTACATATAGGTATATACCTAGAATTGTGCTTGTACAGTTTGCTATTTTGTCGCCTAAACAAATCAAAACGTTTCGGCAACGGCAAAATATGGCATTTATAGCCGCGAGGAAACTTTCCGTGAAAAGCTTAACCTCTCTGACGACCTATTTCCAGTTATCCCTGCAACACATGAGCCATATATGGTTAAATGGTGCAGCAAACGTCTCATATTCCCTAACATACGTCATTGTTGAGGAACGAAAATAAAAATAACTGACAAAGGAGCAACTGCGGTAGTAAAAGTACCTCATTACTATCGACATCAGACGAATGTCCTGAATTTATTCATTCAGGATAACGCCAGGTATTATTCATCATTATCCTCCATTCGCCTATTTCTGCTCTATACTCGACAATGGGATCAAATCGACTTGAAATAAAGATTTTCTGTAACTTCTTAATGGTTCAATTTTACTAAGTGGATTGATATTGTACTTAAGTTATGTGTATTATATTTACAAGACATTCATGATTCTATTCATATACAGTGTGTTATAATCACTGGAGATAAGGAAATTATCACCGCACCAATGAGGGTCTTTTCCTTTTTAATTATTATGATAAATATAAGCAATATTTTTTTATCAACGTCGTACACTAATAATGTGTACGATGTACACGACGTGTATACGTATGTATATCAGCTATGTACGGATGTATATCAGATGTTGGCATCATGTCCATATGATGCCAACATGGTTGGTGAAATGCGCGTCGAGTGCAGTATAGTATTTTGGTGTTTTATGGAAAACTACGTCGGTGTTATATTTTTATTTGTTATTTTCTTCTTGGGCATACCTTAGAAAATTGTGAATACGCGAGATGCAGTAAACATATTTTTGCAAGTTGCGAATGCATCTACTAAATAGCTTGGAAGCGCAGTTATTATTTGTCAAGCATTGAAATGTTAAGCTTATTGGCAAGTATCATGTTTATTTTTTTATAAATAAGCCTGCTGACATAGATAAGTCCGTGAAATCCTTCATTACCGACATGCCAGGCTGATATTTTAGGATTAATCGAAAATGACCCTGCATTAGGTTTAGAAAATTACGCATTATTTACATACGTACGTGCAAGTGACATAAATATATAACCATAATAAATATATTTTTGCCATTTTCCTCTGACGCAAGCTATTGCTGTGTATGTGGTTACCTATTAATAATTTACAAAGACGTAAAGCCAGTGTTTCGAAAACTTGTTCACTTAATCACATAATTGTGATTTCGATATGTTTTTAACAAGAGAACACTAATGACAAATACCTACTCCTAGTGACAAAGATCATAGATCACTGAGACATTAAAAAACTGTGTAAAAATAAAAACCCAAGATAACCCATTTAAGTATCTATGTTCTGGTGAAGTTTAGTAGTATTTTTATGAGGATAAATATGTCTGCAACAGGAATCGTTTATTTTTTTTAGACACCATTGATATTATTTTTGTTAACACTGGCGTAGTTTTCCACATAACACCAAAACACTATACTGAACTCGACGCTCGTTTCGGCAACCAAGTTGGCATCATCTGGAGATGATTAAAACTAACCTTGCCGCGGCGATAGCTCAGTCTGTTAGGTGCTGGGTGGTAGCTTGTGACTAACAGAATGGTATATCGCGACGCGAGTTCGAATCTCGCCAGGGGAGAAATGGCACCTCTCCCAGGGAATGGTTGTGTGTCTGCGTTTTTTTCATGTGTACCCTCCCTCTACACAAGCCTTAGGCTTTCAGAAGGGAGGTTGTCCATTTCTGTGGTGTGTTTTATGTTTTTTTATGTTTTTTTAAAAACGCATGCTAACATGCTAGCTGCTTCCTATTTACACCTAAACTATTGCTACGCTTCAATAAACCGTCGCGAGGGGTGAATGAACCATGATTTACTAACCAATATTCTGTATAGGTATATACAATAATACTCAATATTGTATTGGATTGGCCCTCTATCGCTATTCATACTATTTTTACACTTTGCAATTCCCAACTCTCAAATGCACCCAGCTGTCTGGAATTTGATACATTTCTAATTGGTCTTAAATTGCTACTATCTATTTTATGTTCTCAAACGCATGCTGGGCGACACTTGGCTGAGGCATCTGTTCTGTCATATTTGAGATGACTCATATGTTCCTTGAATCTAGTTTGAATTGACCTTCTAGTTTGTCCAACAAACCTTACCAAACCACGGGTTAAACGAGGATCGTATGGAATAGATATAAGATTTTTTAATTTTCTCTTTCATTTTGAAAAGTCGAGGAATTTCGAAGTGTGTGTTTAAATAGCGAAAATCCATTGTAGTACGGAAAAATACTTAATTTAAGTTAGCATCACCATTTCCTGTACAAAATTTGACAATTACAACTAGTTTCGAATATATAGTTTGGGTCTTATCAAGGAAACTTAGTATTTAGAAGGCGAAAAAATCAATATCTTCCTAAACTGGTCAAGTTCAAGACTGCTCTTCAGGGGTTATCAATTACTGCTATAATGTACCTAAAGAAAATTACAAATGTATTGGCGACTCTAAAAAGGAATGCGCCCTCTGCATGAAAACATTTGAACCTAATGAAAAGATAATTAGCAGGAAAAAAATTTCTACTTCAACGCCCTCTACACACCCTGCTACATCTCCGAAACGATGCGATTTAGGAAATAAGTTTACATCATGGATAAACATTATTTTAATCTGTTCTATCGATTCCTGAAGTTATCAAGATTCAACCTGAATCACCCTGTAAAAACAGTGATCTGAAATTAATATTGTAGAAGACACCTTGACGGAAGATAATTATATCCTTTAAATTTCAGACATTAATCTTTAATTTGAAATATCACATCATTGTCAAATTGTTTTCTTTCTGTAAATCACTTTTCGGTTAATTTATCCTCTTTACAATTGTTGGAAAGATTAGTGGGCTACGAATTTTGTCACGCCACTTTAGTAATCTCGGATTACAGAGTTAATAGGTACCTACATAATAATTAGTGTCATTCATATAATTCAATAATCTTTTATAAGTATGGGTATTCAGCCGTTTTTAATAAATGAGGTGTTAAGCTGATTTGCTTGTATTTTAAATTTTCCGCTAAGTTTATCATTTATAAAAGAAATAAAAAAATTTGGATATTATTGCAAATATATATATATATATATATTAGCAGACGCAAAACAAAAAGAAGTTTTATTTAATGTATTGCTCGAAATGACCCCATTGACTTGCAAATTGACCATCTGACTGATTTGATTATTGCCCATCTGCAAGTGACCCAAAACTTCCACTTCAACTGCTTCATTTCGGACTGGGCGATTTACTTCGCCTATCTTGTTTAGAAGCGAACCCGTTGTTACAAACTTATCCATCAGTTGTTTAACGTACTGGATGACTTACATTTTTTTTGGATGATTAGCATTAAAAATTCGTGCTGTAGCTTTAGCACAATCGTGATTTCAATACCAAATTGCAACAATTTCTGCGATACAATGACAGACTGAAACTAACGATTTGGTGGTCACAAGCAAAAAACAGCAGTGACTTTTTTGTGATTTAAGAAGAGATTAGGTTTGAATTTGTCTAAAAGAAAATGGATGTATGCCTGGAAAATAGCATAAATAGGACAATAGTCCTTAGAATGCGCATCAAAAAAGTAATCTGGTTGTGTTGTAAAAAAAAACTTATTATTGGTGTGCATTTCTGTAGAAATTGAAATTAGTACGCGAACGTCGGTTTGTCAACTTTTTGTTTTTAGTCAATAACTATCAAATCTCAACCGATTCCCCAAAACTATGCACCAGTGTATTTGCAATGGAAAGGGTTTTTAAATGATGTGTCAGAAGGAGGGTAGTTCCATTTGAAATTTTAAAGTTTTGGTTGCTAGGGATTAGGGGGTTCAACATGAACATATATATCAAGGTGGCCTGACTGTCAAAAATGCTAAGCCCCCCCCCCCTCTCCAAGAACATAAATCAACGGGTTTCGGCGAATTCAATTTTTTTTTTTTAATTTATAATTATGGGGGGAGTCAAGTTTCATTGAAAGACCCTGTATATTACATTATAAGGATATTTATTGAATTTTTTCCGTATGTTTGCCTTGCCATTTACTGTATAATGATTATTTTTCCTAAAACGTCAAAAGTTGTTAAACTGACGTAAACAATTGAATTCCATTACGTTATCAGTAATTTTTATAATTTAGATATTTGGTTAACATCGTAAATGCCAAAATGCATGGCCTATCGACACTTAAATTTAACTTATAAGGTCCTTGGGAATTTTGATATATAAAAAATTAGTATCCTTTCACTAATGGCATTCTTTTAACGTAAATGGTCCATTTTTCCATTAATACGCTTCATAATGACCAATTCCGAGTTTTTATCGATTATTAGGTATGCAAATAGTCTATTCACACATTCCATTAGTTTAACATTCACTAACTTAATTAATACCAAATGCGCGTGTACTGGAAAAATATATGGCTTATATTTTGTGAGTATTCATTTTTTATTAGATACTATATACTTGGTGTCCGAAAATAAAATACAACATCCACATTAAAATTATTCAAAATGGGACTTTATTTGGATCTCCACAATCAATTTGAAAAATAAATTTTTCATATTTAAAATGAAAAATAAAAAAACAAATCAGTGCATCCAATCAAATATCGTATTTGATGGTTTAGAAGAAATATACCTACACTTAAAAATAGCTATGCTATATTTTTTTTATTGATTTTCTCCATTGGTCTTAACTTTTTTCTTCAAGATTGTTTTATAAATCGACCTTGTTAGGATAATTATTTTTTATGGTTAACAGCTGTGGACTTGAACTTGACACAGCGCTCTTAAATACTATATCATTTTAGAATGAACAAATATATGAGAGCAAAGACTTGACTGACAAGCGAAGGCGATGTAAAATGCAATCACACCTCATATTAACTCATTAAATTTGTGGGTAAGTTCATTTTTTATGAAAATGAACTTACCAAAATGGCACCGATTAACATAGCCTATGGTAACTTGATTACTTGTTTCCACTCTGTAGATGTTCTGTTGGTTTGCTGAACAGAAATAGTGAAAACAGATTCAGAAACAGAAAATATTATTCAGAAACAATAATAATTGGAAGAGGAAATCAATGCCACTTATACTTTCTATACAGGGCGCCCTATTTCTTGACCCGTTGCATGGGTAACTTTTTTATTAGTAGAGATACAAAAACGCTTAAATGAGCAAATTATATTTGCTCATTTAAGGCGAAAAATTATATACGGGGGAAGGTTGAAAAGTTATTGACAAAAAACGAAAAATCCAACTTTTCTATTATCCCTCGTAGCTCGTTCATTTGAAGAGTTAGAGAAAAATGCTTCACATGTTTTTTGCAGTATTTTTCATGTAAAATGACATGCACTTGCTACTTTTTATATATCTCTTAAAATGGTTGAGAATCACAGTAAAATATATTTTTTTTAAATGTAATGGATAGGTGGCTGTGACATTAACCGAAAGTCCCCTTTTTTCTCTTTCAGATGATATAACATAGTCCATATTTTATCCTTACAAAAGTAATAATAATCGTTGTTTTTAAAGAAAGTTTATTGTCACATCAAGAATGCTATGGATTATGGAACAAAAGAATGTTTTGAGAACAGAAATTATTAATTAATTAATTATATTGAAGTAAATGTTCGAAATGACCACCATCCTGTTGGATACATACTAAGCAACGTTTCTGGATACTTCTTAAAACATTATTTATTGTATGTCCATGTATGCTTCTAATTGCATCTTGAATCCTGACTTTTAGATCCTCTATATCTAGAGGAGCTGTCACATAAACTTTATCTTTCAATAACCCCCAAAGAAAGAAATCTAAGGGGGTCAAATCAGGTGTTCGCGCTGGCCAGTCGATATCCATTCTATTTCCTATAACATTATCAAACTGTTCATGTAAATATTGTTTTACCTCGCGGGAATTATGCGCAGGTGCTCCTTCGTGTTGGAAGTATTTAAGATTTCTAAAAATATGAAGTGGTAATTCATTTAAATATTCCTCTGTTAGAGTATTCCTTAGAAAATGAAGGTAATTATTCGCATTCAAATTATCTTCGTAAAAATATGGGCCAATAATTTTGCCACAAAAAATTCCACACCACACATTTATCCCAAATTGACGTTGATTTCTTCTTTCAGAAACAAGATGTGGATTTTCTCGGCACCACATTATGTTATTATGGCGGTTAAAAATACCATTGTTGGTAAATCTACTTTCATCACTGAATAAAATCTTTTTCCAGAAGTCTAGATCCTCTTCGCATTTTGAAATGTACCATCGACAAAATGTCATCCTTCTTTGATTATCAGCTGGATATAAAGTATTGCATATGGAATAATGATAAGGCTTTAAATTGTTACCTTTTAAAATAGCTCTTACAGTTTCCTTGGAAGTGTTGCAGAGATGTGCAATTTCTGCAGTTGAAGAATCAGGTTTAAAATTTACATAAGCCAAAACATTTATTTCAGTGTCTTCATTGAAGTTTCTTTCATCCTTAGGCTTTGAAAAAGAACCGTATAATCGTATATTATTTTCCAGCTGTCTAAATATTCTATGATGGGGTTGTCTTCGTTCCATGTAAGTTTCAAAATAAAGATTCGCTGCAGCTTGTGCATCTCGATTTTGGTTATAATAACAAAATAGCATATCATTTTTTTCTTCGTTGGTGTACATATTTGCAACACTATTATTTTGTATGCAGTATTAATAATAAACAATAAACTACTTAACAAAAACTAAAAATGTCACTTATGATCTGTCAATAATTAAATGCCAACTAGACGTTTTTAAAAATATCAGGAATCTTATTTTTTGTTTTATTTCCATAGCATTCTTGATGTGACAATAAATTTTCTTTAAAAACAACGATTATTATTACTTTTGTAAGGATAAAATATGGACTATGTTATATCATCTGAAAGAGAAAAAAGGTGACTTTCGGTTAATGTCACAGCCACCTATCCATTACATTTAAAAAAAATATATTTTACTGTGATTCTCAACCATTTTAAGAGATATATAAAAAGTAGCAAGTGCATGTCATTTTACATGAAAAATACTGCAAAAAACATGTGAAGCATTTTTCTCTAACTCTTCAAATGAACGAGCTACGAGGGATAATAGAAAAGTTGGATTTTTCGTTTTTTGTCAATAACTTTTCAACCTTCCCCCGTATATAATTTTTCACCTTACCGTAGAATTACTAATACGAAACTGCACTAATTTGCTCATTTAAGCGTTTTTGTATCTCTACTAATAAAAAAGTTACCCATGCAACGGGTCAAGAAATAGGGCGCCCTGTATACTACTACTCATTAGCTACTTATATCAAAGTTTACACAATAAATATATATTATGTGAACTTTGCTTATATGTGGCCGGCAATGTTTCAAGAAATAATACTTACAGAACAATTTTTTTTTTAATTAATTCAAAAGTTACTTCGAACTTTTTTTTTCATTAATATGAAATATTTAGTTCCATTGTCAAGCTCTTAAAGAAGCGATTCATATCGCATTATTTTAATTATAATCTAAAAATTACCATGAATTTTTGACAGGTCATTATTTATCACTTTTAAAAATGACCGATCATTATTTTATAATATTGTTTAATTTCTAATTAGACTATACTCATGTTCTATAATAAAATTTGACCTCCGACCTTGACTTCAACCCTCTAGATCTATTTTCTTTACCCACACGACCTCGTCCCTGTTTCTATAAAAAATATTTGTGCGGGAACATTAGCAATCCGATGATAACGCACGCATAAAGTCCTACATTTAAAATACTGTATACATTTAGAAAACCGTAGCACATATATCTTAGTAAATGTCTTAGAAAGGAGCGATTAGATCGGAATATTGATTTACGTGCATATGGCTCCCTTGAATAACCGACCAAATGGGTATTGTAAATATCGAAAGTTAGGATGCGATTGTATTGGAAGTTTATGTTTTAGTTCAAAATATAAAATAAATACGATGAATATAAGAATATTGTTATTGTATTGTTATTACGATGCTTTTTATTTCGTTGCCTATTTCCGCGACTAAGGCCAATCACCGACGCCAGCCCCCTAATTTTTATAGCAGGATAGGAACCTTTTACTTGCCTATTATTTCATTCACAAGGGATCTCCGACTTTACATCCTATCCAAGGGACGTAGTACGTCTTCTACGCAAACCTCACCTAAGTTTGCATAGCTTCTGCGAATGGGCCTTTTCCGCCAAATTGAATTTTACTATTTTATTAATATCAAACGTTGTACTGGTACATAAGTAAAGGTAGAATCAACCCAATTTATTAAAGAATTGTAATTAATCGAAGTTATACAAGTATAAAAGTGATCGGTCTTCATGAATCATTTCAAATTGCGCGGTTCGCTGACATCACACTCCAGTAGCCAATAAAATGTATACAAGTTAAAGAACGGCTCCACGTTGCCACATACAATTTTACTTTTTTCTTGGCAGCGATTAAATTTACATTTTGGTAATTTTGAAATGAAAAGATTATGTATTTTTAGGTAAAATGGTAATTTTGAAATGAAAATATGTATTCTTAGGGGAAATATTCTCCATAAATTATTACTAAACAAATCAACATGATTATTTTACAATTTATCACTTGAGCAAAATAATTTTTAGGTATTTTTCGCTAAATGTGACAACACTGCACAATTTATGCTAGAATCAACTAAATGATGTTTGATAACTTAGGTTATAAAAGCTAACCTCCTTGTCTTAACATTGCGCACTTTAGCATTTAGAAAGTTCATATTTGTGACGTAGAAATCGTTAACCACTTCACTGTCAACTCTTGGAAGGTTGTCTGAAGATATCCCTCTTCAATTTTATTCATTTTAAATCAAATTAATCAAAACACAAAACGAAAGTTAGGTTAAGCACACTTCATTTGACAGAACACAAAATGCAGGGCAGCCAACAGACAACAACGAAGTGGAGTATGGCGTCATGGCGTGTTATTTGAAATATATGGTAATTTTAATAATTTTTTCAAAATATATCTGGCGAAGAAAAAAATGTAAAAAAATACTTTTTAAGCATAACTAAGTATATATTTTATAATAAGCAAATAAAAAAAAGATGTGGAAAAGGCCCATTCACCGACCTACAGGCCACAAGTACCACTCATCCAAGTACTAACAGCGGCCGACCTTGCTTGGTGTTGCTACCACGGCTTGCCCTGTGTAATTATGATAAAAGTCATATTTTTTTCTCTGACGAACAGTTGTTTGTGTTTGCCAGAAGGAGCGTAAGCGTAGCCGAGCGAATACAAATCTGCAAGTCGAAAACATCACTTTTTATCCGAATAATATATACTATTTTTTCATTCGATTTGATATGAACAATTTTTCATTATTTTAATGTTCAAACATCCAATATGAATTTTAAATCGTCATTCAAATAAATATCAGTGCAGCCATGACATTTGTTTGGATTTTAAAGACTGCGGAAGACAATAGTATTATTGCGTTATTAAGATAAAAAGTTAAATTATAACATTAGTTTGTCAAACTAAAATTATTTAAAAAATAATTTTTGATAGTGATATTTTTTCTGATGAGCAGTTGTTTGTGTTTGCGAGGCGGAGCCTTATCGTAGCCGAGCAAATACAAATCTGTGAGTCGGAAACATCACTTTTTATCCGAATAATACTTGTTATAGTATGTATATTATTCGGATAATCGATATTATTCGGAGATGGATTTCCTCCAATCATCTAAGTGCCGTTTCACATGGGACCGATGATCGGTGCTGACAATCGGTCGCAACTGATTATCAGTTCTATACAAGTGGTTTCACATGAGGTCGTAGTCAGCCATCAACATGTATCTGGAAAGTGCAGAGCATCGCATTGTTGTCGTTTTGTGCGTAAAAAGGTTGATAGAGAGGCGAAAAAAAAATCGAAATCTTGGAAGAGTTTGAATGCATCCCCTATGCCTTGAAAGGCCAATAAAAGGTGCTTTTGTCACCCTCTATTCGGATCTGCGAGAACATCCCCGCAAATTCTTTATGTATTTTCGAATGTCGATTACTTCATTCGATGAGCTACATCACAAACTGGAGGAGGACACTTCCTCTTTGGTACATGTAATACCACCCCACCTGGAACCCTCTTGAAATGGGTCCCAGGGGGTGAAAAACAGATAGCACCCAAAACATGCAATCTCAATTTTCCATGCAATCCCAATTTTCTCGAAAATTATTGAGCGTCCCAACTTCTCCTTTGGTACACGGAATACCCATCTCATATAGTCTACTCAGTATAAAAATAATTAACTGGAAATGGGTCCCAGGGGGTGAAAAACAGATACCACCCAAAACATGCAATCGCAATTTTCCATGCAATCTCAATTTTCTCGAAAATTATTGAGCGTCCCAACTTCCTCTTTGGTGCACGTAATACCCATCTCATATAGACTACTCAGTATAAAAATCATTAACTTGAAATGGGTCCCAGGGAGTCAAAAACAGATAGCACCCAAAACATGCAATCTCAATTTTTCATGCACTCTCAATTTTCTCGAAAATTATTGAGCGTCCCTAACTTCCCAAGCTTTAAGTTTCGAATCACGATTTTTGTAATTTTCCGACGATATATCCTAGATTTATGGTTTTTGTTCGACTACACTTATTAGCATTTCAGTATCAAAACGATAATTTTCCTTGCTCATTGCCATTTTATATCATTAATGTGCTTGCAAAATAGCAAATTTGACAATACAGTTATTTCAAACGTAACCGATGATCTGCCTGCATGTGAACAGCGCCATTTGTTGAATAGCCCTGATCACAAACCGACGATCGGACAAGCCACGGGCATACCGATGCCTTGAGCATTTTTAATCGGTCGACCGATGATACGCGCTCATGTGATAGCTACGTTTAAAACAATGAACCCTCCCGACCGTCAGCGCCGATCATCGGTCCCATGTGAAACGGCACTAAGATGAATATTTTTATTATTTTAATGTGCTTTACAAACATCCGTGAATTTTAAATCGTTATTCAGATAAATGTCAGTGCAGCCATGACATTTGTTTGGATTTTAATGAAGGCAGATGTCATTTTACATTTACAGCCGGAGAACGGCAAAGTACTTTTTCTCCGGCGGATTTAGAAGTGTTTCCTAGTAACCCTTAATTTTCATCCTAGTATAATAATATAATGAAAACGATAGCTTATATATAATGAACACGATGTCAGATATGGGTATCAAAACGAGCGTCCTGGTTAGACGTGGGTTGGAGAAAAAGTACTTTTTTCTTCAAGCGTGTTAATACTTTGCATTATATTATGTAGAACGTTTTTTAGAAAAAGACTATTGTTTTACTAATAAAGAAATTTCTCATTTTTATACTAATACAAAAAGGTAATAGTGTAACCATAACAACGGATTAAAAAAAACAGTCATGTAATGTCATGAAGACATGATTTCTCAGAACTGTCAGTTTGAAATTTAACGTCACGTCAGATGGCTTTTTATACAAACATAAATATCTGAAGAAATACAGTTTTAATGTTGACGTTTGAAGAAAGAATAGCATATTTCACTCGGAGTACAAAGCTCATTACGTGTTTCGCCCAGTTTACACAGTCTCGGCTAATGCCTCGTCGGTGTAAACTTCTGGACTAGACAAATAATGTTCGCCTTCTACTCCTAGTAACATAATATACTATTTTTAATGCTAGACGAAATATGATGTCTAGAGTATAAGAATGTTCAAGAAGAGAATGTCATCATCCTTTGGACACAATTTTTAAAAATTAACCTAGTTATTATTTCTTATTATTCAATAATTACTTATTAGTAACTAGTCAAATCTATAAGTGTGTATGTAGCTATTTATAGCTTCATTCGGCGTAGGTTTTTAATTAAGGTCAATATTTTTCCACTAGTGGACAATAAATATGTTATAAAATTGACTAATAAATAATTGTGGGTGCAGTAATTTAACATCGCTAAAGTCAGATGGAGATGGAATATAATCAGATAACCTATATTTTCAGCACCAGTGATGATAATTACAGTTGCCAGAAGATAAATGTAAATTTTAGTTTTAAAATATAGGGTTTTGTAAAATGGTGCATAATTTACAATTTTGTTTTTCAGTCTAGACTAGCTGTATTAAATGATTAATGAAGACTAATGTTTTTCATGTAAGTAAATATTTAAAATATAACAAGGTAACATTTAGTAGAAAAATAAGAGAATTGTTGCTAATGTTCTAACATGAATAGTATTAGAAATTATAAAACAGTCTTTTTATCCATAAAAGGTGCAAATCGTTTACTTTTTTATTTTTTATGCCGAGTACCTCGAGACGACTGTATCGTCGTTTAGAGACATCGTACATCAAAATTTGAAATATAGAAGTTAATAATTTAATTTAAAAATAAATAATACAAACATAATACCTAATTGAAATTATGACTTGGTATCTTTGTGCATAGTATTGGCATGATTTTAATGTTATAGCATCATATACTTTAATATACAAATAACTTCTATATTTCTGGATTCTAAAAAAAGAGGTATTTATATTTTAAAAACTTCATTTAACAAATTTTTCATTATTTGAAAGACAACGTTAGTACCTACTGCTGAAATGGTTTTTCTATATGGTGTCTATACAGATATTAATATCATTTCCATTGAGGATCACGGTTCCCAGACGCAGTATTAGCGTATTATTAGCAGTATTAGCGTAAATTAGGTATAATTTTATTACCAGGGACTGATCACTTAACCGATAAAAAATTTGCATGGTGTTTAAAATATGTTAAAATATTTATTACTGTTTATACTGTTACTCCTTTCGGGGTTCTAGTGATAAGTAAAACTTTTAATAACAATAAAAATCTTTATTCAACACTCCAAACACAATCCGACACTTATTGTACAATATCTAAATAATTACACACCAAAAACACTTATTCGCACTTATTTCACTTAAGTATTGTTTAGTTGCTCTTGATCGCTGCCTTATTAAGACTGACTCTATCGCCGGCACGCCGTGGCCTTTATATAGATGAACTAGGCTTCTAGATCCTCGTTAGAAATTTTAATCGAATATTCATACATAGTTCACATACCAGGGCAGTTCAATAAATAATCGACTGCCAAGTTATACGAGGGGTATTCGATAGGTATCGCTAGTGACATCCAGGAAATGTGGGTAAAAGGGCCTATCTCCCTTATTTGAAGATCTAAAGGGTTGAGACTTCGCCCTTGGGGGGATTGACTCAGGCACCCCCAGAAGCGGTGGTGCCAGATTGTGCACAATTTCTCTAGGACTGGGGAAAAAGTATATTTGGCAACGCCGCACTCGGATACTGTGTCGGCGATTTTGTAACACTGCCCCCCTCCTTGGAGCTGTTTGCCTGAACAGCTACTGGAACCTTCCATGTTGGTGGATCATTTCCTTTGTAGGGACACGGCCTCTCGATATGAACCACCTTGGCCTTCGCTTTCGGAGACATCTGTACACTAAGTCGTTGATCTGCCCTGCCCATGGTCTCTGAAGTCTGGGACTAAATCCTTTTCTTCTTTGAAGCTGGTACAACTACACCACATCTCCTTCCTTGTAGGGGGTCCTGATTGGACGTCTTATCCAGTCGCATCTTCATTTTGTCACTATTCAGAAGTAGATGGTCTCTAGCAAATTCATGTACTATCCTCAGTTTTTCATCTAAGTTGGCTACATACTCGGGAAGATTCACCTCATCGGTATCGTTGTAGGCTGATGGTCTGCCAAAGGTAAGGTCTATGGGAGCCTCATTTCCCTTCCAGTTAGCAACATCGACAGGGTATAGCCAGTAACTTCATTTTGGGAACTTTTGTAGGCCAAGAGAAACAAAGGCACTAACTTTTCCCAATCTCGCTGGTTTTCGCTGACAAACACGGAGAGATATTGGTTGATGGTTCTGTTGTGTTGTGCCTCTCAATCATGCGGACTGAGGATAAAGGAGTGTCGTCCGTGTCTTATTAATATCCAATAGCTCCATCAGATGTTTCCATACGTCTGACTCGAAATTATGTCCCTGATCGGTATAGATTTCCAAATGCATTCTATGTCTACAGATGACATTCTCCAACAATGCCTCAGCTATCGCCGTCGCTTCTTCTTGGAATTGGAACAACTTCTAGCAACTTCGAAAAATAGTCCATAGCTACTATCAAATACTTATTTCTAGATTCTGTCAATGGGAATGATCCTTCAATATCCACTGCTATTCTTTCCCATGAGCTACCAGAGATGTACTGCATCATCTTTCCACGGGATCTGGTCTTTGGACCATGCGATAGTTGATCCAGTAGCAACGATCTCTTACTCTAGCCAGTCTCCGATTGACTCCCAAATGTCCTCCACTTCTACTCATGTAACTCTCGAACTACATTCTCGGTTAATGCTTGTGGCACGATCATTTCGTATACAATGGCTTTTCCATCGGGACTCTCCCATTTCCGAGTGATTAAGTCATCTCGGAAGCACAAGGAGTCCCACTGCAATCAATATCCTTTCAATAGTTGCCCATGTCTGGAAATTTCTTGCCATTATAGTCTAACTCCCTTTTTCAGCCACTCCTGTACGACTTTCAATTCCGGGTCAGATGTTTGCTCCTAATATAATATCTGCTTGGTTACTTTTACTTGGTTAAACCATTTATTTAAGTTTTCGAGATTCCAATAATGGTGGGAAACTAAAAACGGAATGCCCTGTATATAAACAATTAGCTAATTGTATTTAGTATGACAATTACTTCATATAGGAATGAAACGATAATAAACAGTTGTTCCACAGTATAATAACAGTTAGTCTATGGTATAATTAATCTTTTTGTATTCCATTGATTGACTAAAACCTACTGTGAAATAAATAAACTGCACATTAATCAATCCTATATTTTTTGAACTTCAACATTTACGCATCAATTAAGCTTATCAAATAAACTTTTAAATACCGTAAAATATTGTCTACCCAAATACGTTTTTAATTGGCAACTTTACCAGTAGTACCAATAATAATATTTGAATCGATAATAACAAGGTATAATATCAGTGCAGATTTGTAATCATTCCTATAAACCTTTCTACTAAAAATGATTCGCAAATAATTAAAACTTGTTTAAACAACAACAAATGTGACTCATTTATTTATTAGTTTTAGATATAGATGTAGCATTCGAATTAAATGAGCTTTTATTTTTGTAATTGGTTTGTTTACCACCAGACTGTATTCTCCTAATCATCTTGTCTCGATTTATTAAAAAAATGCGTATATGAGAAAATTGCTTGGTAAACATTTGGCTGGCTTCGTCATTTATATATCTATATTTAGTTTGTTAGAATGTTTTTTACCATAATATAAAAATTACTTCTTACTAATGAAATGAATGATGAAGATAATATATTAGTGATAACAGTAAGTAAAACACCTTTATCTTTCATGTAATATTGCCGTTTTAAATGCTTAAAAGTTGTAATGGTACCGGTGAGTGACAACACATTTTGACACTCAACGAAGTCTTAACTCAACGATAAACAATCTCACTCAAGATATAGTAAAATAATATCTCACTAAACTTTGTATGAAACAAAATTGTTTTCGATTCAATGGTAATTTCTTTGAACAACGTAAGGCTACAGCAATGGGTAACTCTTTGTCACCATTCATTGCCAATCTCTTCATGAGTAAATTCGAAACAGAGGCAAAAGAAGAATTCGAGTATTTCCCCAGGGTTTGGTTTAGACATGTGGATGATATATTTGCAGTCTTTGATATCAAAAGTCACTGATATTGACAACTTTGTTTCTAAATTGAATAGTGGTTTCGCGTCAGTTAAATTTACATACGAATTTGAAAACTCTGGGCAACTACCATTCTTAGGTGTATTAATAATTAGAAATAAACTCCAGTGGTTTATTCATCGGGAAATAAACTACAACAACTTTTAGGCAATCCAAAAGACAAAATAGATACTAAGGAAATGTTGATGATTTACGAAATTAGCTGTAAAGACTGCAATCAAAAGTATGTTGGACAAACTAGAAGGTCAATTCATACTAGATTCAAGGAACATATGGCTCATCTCAAAATGGTAGAACATATACATAAGTCTGGTCTGGTATCGCCCAACATGCATTTGAGAACAACCACAAAATAGATAGTAACAATTTAAGACTAGTTAGGAATGTAACAAATTCCAGACAACTGGATGCTTTTGCCAAAATAATTCTAGAGGAGACTAACAATTCTATAACCGAAAACTTGTGTGTATGTATTTTTTTGATCACTTCTCAATTGTATATTTTCTGAATATAAAAAAATGATATATATTTGCATGCAAATTTTACTCATTCGGATTTTTACAACCACTAGATTAATATTTTGTCCTCTAACTTAAGAAACAATACCTATATATTTCGGTTTTTTAATATTAAAGGATTTTAAAACGCAAAAATCTACAGGCGCTGTATTTATTTGTGAAGAATATAAATCCATTGTTTCTTAAATCAAATAGAAAAATACAATTTCACTTTAAATTTGAATTCAAAATAGTTCTCAGTAATATTTGATGAGTTTAAATGTATTATGTACATTTTAAAATATTCTTAGGAAGCTTTTACTTTATTTTACGAATTTATTTAAGTTATTGGATAGCAACACAAAATTTATTGCATTAACTGAGAATAAAGATAATACCAAAATCTACATATTAGAATATATGTAGACTTTGATAATACTCCCTTTTCTGGTAATGCAGTGTAGCTCTGCATTCATTCTGTTTTTAATTATTTACATAAAGCAATAGAATAAGCGGAACAACCGACTTACCAAGTTTGAGATATATGGATTAAACCAACTTTAAGATAATATTTTTTTCTTAGAAGCCATAAAATTAAATTAATTTTGAAACTATTTTGTATTATTTTTTACTTAGGTAAGTGCGTTATCAATTTAATGCATTATAAAATGAAAACTGTTGATTCGCTAGTAAGAAATTTATGAACCGCAATAAAAATACTATTAACAGATACTGTAGTAGACCGAAAACATACGAATCGATAATTCTTATCAGTGGCTGTTAATCAAGTAATTGTGTTTTGTCATTAAAGAAATCAAAACTATTTTCAAACAAATTCAGATGTCTATTCGTTGTCTGAAATATACAGACAAAGGTATAGATAACTTTTCATTTAAATATAAAAACTTCCTAGAAACATATTCCCTAAGGCGGTACATATTCATGGATTTAATTTTTCCAAATCTACCCAAGTTGCTATAAATTCATAATTCTAGTGATTACTTTGTACCTCCATATTTTCTATAAGCTTTTCTAATACCCCGATCTCAAAGGCTTATAAATTAGCTTATATTCATTTTAAAAAGACTGGCTAATGAATATAGGATGATGAGGGATAATTTTAAGTAGCGTAAATCCATTAGTCTGGTAATCAACGTTGCTACCTACGCAATTATACATAGAACGCAGTACCTTTTTATCTCCTCGATTTTTTTCGAGAAACTTATAAGTTAATAACCATTGTTATAAAAACTCTGAATTGCGTATAATGATGTGCTGTATTACAGTATGTTTCATGCGCTTCTATAGGTTTAAAATTCATATACGCAGGTATCAGAAAAAAATTACAAAATAACTTCCGAAGTTTACACTGAGAAAAGGATTTAATTGGGATAAATAAAACTTCTTACCACCGATTAAATTATTTATTTGTATTTGGATCTAATTATTATTAACATGTCACCAATTTCAATGGCGATATTAAATAATTAATATTATCTAATAAATTTTATTGGCAAGGAGAAAAAATTATTAACTTGCTGAACTACATGTTTAATTTTCTCAAAGGGATTTATTTGGGACACATAATTTAGTTTACTATTGAAAAATAAACTTTAGTTTTCCAAAATGAGATAAGTAGAGTATGATATTGAACAGATTCTTACATTAATTTATAGAAAATTTAAATTTTATAGGAAATGGGATAAATCATTTTTAAATATAATAATTACATAATAATATATGACCTGCAATAATTGTAGAAAATGCATATAAATGTATTCTGTATGCGGTATTGCTTAAAGCTCCATACATAGGTATACCTATTTAATAAAAAAAATATTGATAAAAAAACATATTTTGGAAGGAGCCAAAAGTTAACAGTATGTATTTTTAAATCTGAAGCAAAAATGTTGAAATAGTAATTATATTTGGACTGAAATAAGACACAGTTATTTTATTTACATATTAGTTTTATATAAATATAGTTTATATAGTATATAGTACAATTTGAATAGAGAACTAGTTGAGTTAGCAAAAAAAACTTTTGACTAGATTAATTAGGTAACATAAGTTTATTGATATAGGTATGAACTGACACTGGTAGGTAACAGGTAGGTAACACTGAACGGCTAATTTCACTTACTTTACATGCAAAGAAACACACAACACGATACAAAAATGGTCACTATCCGAAAAGCTAGAGAAAATAGTGTACGCGCAAGCCCGGTTTCAATTAAATATTTAATTATGTGAAATAGGTAAATGTGTTTCTTAAAAATAAATATTTGGTTCTAGAATTAATCATTACAGTAGAATTATTAATATCAAATATTTATTTTCAACAATTAAATAAATTTGTTTAATTTATACAGAGCACTTATAGTATATCTACTACTAAATATTTTGTAGGTAAATAATTATTTAATTTTGGAAAATAAATATTTAAAAAATTGTTGGAACAAACTATATATATAAGTACACTTATATTACAATTATTTACAATTACATATATTAATTCTTGGTATATATTATTCTCTTTACAAAGAAATATTGAAAAATAGTTAATAATTTTAAAAAACTTATTGGCGGTTTCAAGCAAGATTTTTCCCTCAGTGTATTATGAACGCTTTTCGTTTTCATCTTGACGCCAAATTGTTTTATAAGAGCTGAGCTGATTATAACAAAAGAATATAGTTGTATAGTTAGTAGTATGTGGTTAGTTTCATTACAGTTTCACAACTGTCTTTGAATCAGAATGCCCAATGTAACGCATGAAATACAAAATTTCCTGTTATATGGCCATTTATTTAACACTGATCGTTTTTTCCAGCTTATGCGTTGTATTTTATTGGCTTATTCTTAAGGGTCACACGATCCTATTTATAAAAATGATATAAATTCCATATTAAATAAAGAAAGAAATCGTGCGTTTGCTTCATAAATTATTTTAAGGGAAAATATAGAAATAGATGCTAGAACGCGTCTTTTGTGCAATAATAAATAACATAGCCGATACCCTTAATCGAGGAAAAGCACAATAGAATACAGTAGGTTGCTTTCCCTAAATGTTTTATTTTACCGATCTTATCCAACCTCGCTATATAACTAATATTATTTAACGATTAAATATTGTTTCCTGAAATTATATTATTCACAATAATTTTATATAAAAGTTTAGTAAGCATGAGTTTTATAAATTTAAATTCGGTGTAGGGTAAGTATCAAAACAAAGAATAATTTATTAAAATAAAACGTTTAGGAAGGCCTAATTAGTATAAAAATATTAAATTTTGGTGGAAAAACTGACGATCGGAAAATTCAAGAACTTTTAGAATATATATTTTTTTATTTCAACTATATTTCTATAAAAGGGTAGCGTTAAAGACCACACTGTATAGTTATTAAAATGTTTATAGCATAGGTGTGTAAACTTTAGGATATATAAATATTATTTTTATTCCATACTTCTTTCTTTTTAAAATTATTATTTAGATGTTCTTTAAAATAAATGTTTCTTAAAATTTCCACTGCTAAAACTACCTTACCTGTTTTGATTGTTATTGTTATCACATTACTTTATCATATTAATTTATTATTATCATGCAGTAAAGGTCATATTTTTACGTGTGCGTTAAATTAAATGTAACGTAAATGTTTATTCTCATAAATTCATTAATGAAAATAAGTTGGTAAATCTGGCTGACGTTATTTTAAACAGTTTCTTATAGGTATGAAATACAAGAATGCAAAGGATATGGTAACATGATGAAAGAAATGTACAAAATATTGTCTTACATATATCAATTATATCAAACCTGCATATTAACACGTTTTGAAATATGTATAGGTATCTGTAAACATTATAAACATTATCTAATCATAATCAGTTATATTATATTTTCTTGACAACTAGTAGGTAAAAATAGGTATGTAGGTATATTATGTTATTTAATCAAATGAAACAATACACGTTTTGTTTGAGAAAGGTATATTGTTTCATATTCGTCTTCAAGAATATACCTCAATCAGTTTTCAGAAATATACAGGGTGATTCGCGGGGAATGGAGTATTAGAAGTAGGTATATGAAGAATAAGTCAACCGATTGTTTTGAAAATTTGGTTACCGAGGTAACCAGTTATGTTCATCGGCATAAAATATTTTCTAGAGTGCGGTGTTGCCAATTCTACGTAAAACTGGTAAATTCTTCGTTATTTTAAATGGAACACCCTGTGTATGTTTTTTGCTTTTTGCCGTCAAGTATCAAGTTGCCTCAACCTAATCAAGTTAACCTTGATTTGTTTGAGGCATTAGGTATGTTGGACCCCTCATTACTTACGTAACTTTGCCCTCATTTAAGCTTGTTCGTATCTCTTAAAGTTTCCGATATTCCAATGGTGAGAAACGAATTTGTAACAGCCTGTATAGAGGGTGGACTAGAAAGAACTTTTTTAAATGACTTATAAAAGTGGTAGTAAATCAATTTTTTTAAATAAAATGCCCTGTATATTATTGTTGACACGTTTCTCTATTAATCTGTGTATACTGTACTTACCTATCTATACCTAACTAGCATCGTTTTCGATTTAGGATTCACCTATTTATAAATTTGTCCTAGAAATAAATATGCATTGTTCTCTCATAGCGGGTAGGCCATGAAAATATTTGTTTTGACGGAAATATTATTTCTTGACATTGATTGGTTGACACTAGTTCCATATTTTTATTTTTTCTATCAGTTAATAGCCTAATGGCGGAGAAAAATTACATAAATACAGTTCCAATGGATTTATTTATTATGCATAATATAGACAGTGTGATAAGAACTAAGTTTTAGTGAGAAATACCTGAAAAGACGTAAGCAAAAAAAGTTTATCCCGTTTTATTTATTATTTATTTATTATTTATTTATTATTTATTTATTATTTATTTATTATTTATTTATTATTTATTTATTATTTATTTATTATTTATTTATTTATTTATTTATTTATTTTTTTTTAAGCAGTTCTATCTTTGCTAAAAGGAGATAATTGGACCAGTCTCGAATATTGACAGATTAAACACGCCCACTAGGTACAATATTACCTAGATCGTAATAAACTTCCTTTACAGACGTCCCATGCATTTTAAAGGGGTCGATTTTTCTAACGGGTTGTTTAAAGAGGCCAAACTAATATTAGAAATTCCAAATTGGAAAAATCAAAAAGTGAAAACGTTAGTTAGATGTCTCAGAGGGCTGTATATTAACTATGAAAACTATCTTGTTACATATTTAACGTTACATTAAGGTATATTTATGTTAAACACTCACGTCGTTTCGTTGCTTTAATTGACACAGGGTGTTCGTAATGAGGTAACGAGGTTAATCTATCCCAGATAGGTAATACCTAGAAGCATCTTTATTATTTATGTCAAAATATGTTAGATCAATTTGACACCTTGACAAATGAAGCATGCGCAATTAGTGTCCAACTACTATGATTTTCCAGCAAGCAAAAGCATGGTTATTTCTAAAAAAACACTCTTACAATTTCACACCAATTAGTAAATGAATATATCAAATAAAGTTAATAATTTATTTGTTTTCAAAGTTTACACCTACACTGTGTGTCTATCAAATTAAAATTTGATATTTGAGATATAAGGAAAAAGAATCTTCGATGGATCTACTTACTCATTGGAATTTCCAATTCTAGTCTTATAGAATCTACTTTTTTGACTTCGAAGTAAGGACGCCTATGGATAAATTTTAGTGCGAATTTAGATAATAATATATATCTAGTGGGCGTATTTCATTGGTTCAGATTTCAAACTGATTCCGCCAAGATATACTTAGAAGAGTGCCTCAAAAAAAAAGAAACACTATAATATGCAACATTATGAGTTCTATTTATCAAATCATCAGTAGTATCGATTTTTTTAATTAATTACATACCAATCTTTCTAGAGTAGGAATTTCTAGGAATAGACATGAATATAATAGCATTTCAAAAATGATATAGTTAATATAGTGTAACTCATTTCTAAGAAGTGAATTACTATGATTGGCTATGAAATTATACATAACGTCCTAGTAATATCGGTCACTTAAAAGTTATATGCACAACTTATAGATTTACAACCATCAATCATCTCAACAAACATGTCCACCGACTTTATTTCTAGTTTAAAATGTAGGTAAAATTATATGCTATGGTATGTCCACATTTGAAACATAGATTTTACTCTAAATATTTTAAGCCTAATTTCTATTTTGGAAAAGAAAATTCGCTTAAAAGTGGTAGGTATACATTTTTAAACTAACCCAATTCAGAAGATGTAATTTGTAATTTGTTGTACACCCACCTGTTTTTGTTTTACTATTACTCAGAATTGTAATTCTGACTCCTGAACAATTGCAAAGTTGCCCTTCCTCCTACAAACGTTCAAATTCGAATAAGAACTTATTTTTTAATAAAACTTTCCTGCAAAAGTCCATTAAATTTAGATATGTAAAACGCGAAAGGAGCGCTCCCATCCTTCGAGTCAAATCAAGGGTGAAATCAAAGATTCCTCTTGTTTTCTCGACAAATTCCACTTTGACAATGTTCTTATTTACTTGCGAAGTAATAAAAGTTTGTCCAGGATATCGCGAGGAACTTTTGCGCTTACAGATAAATTTTATTTCCGTAAACTTCGAGGGACTCATTTTGAGGATAAATCAGTTGACTGTGAATTTTATCAGGTACCTAGACAGTATATTTTTCCGAACTACTTACCATCAGACATAAAAGGTATGAAGTTAAAGTTCTGAAATCGTCGTCAATTAACCTTGTTGGTGTCATTATTAATAATAATAGTACACAAATTGTTAATACGACGATAAGGCATGACGTACATATCATGCCTTAATCGACGATGAAGACACTTAAAACTATTATAAAACAGGATAATGTTGGAAAATAACAAATTATGTTTTTGTGTATTTGTATGTATTTATTAAGATATACAGGGTGATTCAGGTTTAATTTTGATAACTTCAGAAATCGATAGAACAGGTTAAAATAATGTTCATTCATGATGTAAACTTATTTCCTAAATCGCTTCGTTTCGGAGATAGAGGGCGTTGAAGTAGGAATCTTTCCCCGCTTGGGAATTACGTTTCATTACAATTCAGTTGTAATAAAGCACATTCTAGAGCCTTTAAATAGCCGTTAAATGTGATGTATAAAAATATGCGAATAGTTTACGCGAACCATGTTTTACAAGTGTGGTAGAGCTTAACTTCAGGCGGAAGCTAGCACCTCCATAAACTAAAATAGCCTAAAAATAGCCGTCAATTCTCTATAAAGTCCCATCTCAAAATTCGCTTGTGGTGGAGCTTATTCCGCGACGTATACTATATACTACTAACTAGTTTATTTTGAACCGATAAACATTTCTTGCATTCAGCAGTTATACCCATCCGCCAGCCACATCGCACGTATTGCCTATTTCTACCACCCCTCCTAAAACTTAGGTCTGGGTACGCCACTGTATACAGTTGCATAAACAGGTATATTACACAACAAACACAATTTAAAATACTCCTATTTCTGTAGAACAAGGGTTAGATTAAACTAAATTGTTTTACTAAACTAAAAAGTTACAAATTTTGCTTAATTATGGCACATGAGAAATTTAAAAGGATATTAAAAACATCAAATTAATTTTGATGGTTTATTATACAATGTATATATATATATTAAATGTATTACTTTGTTCCCGAAGTTGCAAATTGCAGTCTCAAGGGCGACGAAATTGTCTATAGATTCGTTATTTAAACAATTTCCAATAATATTTCCTGCCATATAATTATATAATCAACACATCCTTATTTACTATTCGCGATTAGAATTATGTTTATGTACGAGTTTATACAGTTTGGACAATAACCAGTTCATCTATACATTCATTATCACATAATAGCGGTAAGTTTCCTTTGAAATAAATCATAACAATAACAATTATTTATATTTATTTGGTCTATGCTTATCGGTTTAGTAGTACATTTATCGCACGGATCTATCGGAAAAATGGGTCATCCAATATAGAAATATATTTATATTTATATACGAGTATAGGTATTTATATATTTATATATTTAGAAAAATACACAGGTTCGTAAATTCAGGAATTATAATAATAACTGTACAGGGTGAGTCAACCATAGAGTAAAGTTCATTATCTCATTTGTTTAGAGAATTACGAAAAAACGTTAAATACAAAAGTTTTATAGAATATTAAGGTGCACAGTTTAAAATTATTTTTGAGTATACAGGGTGGTTCAAAATAGCGTTGCGAATATAACATAAGTTCTTTTAAATGGAACACCCTATTTTCTAATTTATTTTTAGATTTTACATGAAATTCTATAACTTTTTTGTTAATAATGTCATATACTTAAACCCAGTAGTTTTTCTAATATTTTAATTTTTTTAGAAAAATATTAGTTTTTACTCTTATAAGAAACTGACAGTACCGCCATTGTTTCTGAAGGTGGAATACTCAAATTTGGTACAAACGTTCTATAAGGATGACAACAAAGGTATATGTAAATAAATTTGAGTTAAATACTACAGGGCCTTCAAAATAAATTTATACATTTCGACTATTTTATCTTAAAAAATATCTATTTTTTTAAATGGTACACCCTATATATTATTATTTTTTCTGATAGATTTTACAAAACACGTCAACTTTTATTGAGTATGTCTGTTGGGTTTACACCGCTTAATTAATTGCCAGGTCACGGTGACCTGGTTCCAAATCCTTTAATTGTGATTTTTTAATGAATAATACAATGCATTTTTCTGGATGTCTCGTTTTTATTTTATTTACTTGACAACTGTCAAATTCCTACTAGCTGGCTGGATGCGCATGCCATAACCACACCGGTTTAGCCTTCAAGGCGAGAGCGCTCTACACTCCAGGCCAGCTGATACATGCTAAACGATTATACAATGTCATATACCTAGTTTTTATAATTTGGGAGTTATTTTAATTTTATTCATTTTTACACTTGTTTTTATTACACTAATGGATTCATTGGGTGGCTCCCTCGATCATGTGATTTAACACCTTTAGATTTCTTTTTGTTAGGCTACTTTAAAGATCGTGTTTATGTGAATTCCCCTACAACACCAGATGATATGGAAAATAGGATACGAGATACCTGGAGGACAATAAACACCCTTTATGCTATGGAACGCGCAAGAAAATATAGTAACAAGACTAAACATGTGTATCTAAGTAGACGGGCATATTTTTGATCATTGATTACTCCATAATAATTAAAAATAAGTTACTTAGTAGGGAAATTATTATTATTTATATTAGTTTATGTTTCCACAATAGCGTAGGTAAGTGTAAAAAAGAATAAAATCAAAATAATTCGCAAATTATGACAACTAGGTATATGACATAGTCAATAAAAGTTGAAGGCTTTTATAAAATCTATCAGAAAAAATAATAATATACAGGGTGTGCCATTTAAAAAAAATTGAAATTTTTGAAGTTAAAATAGTCGAAATGTGTAAATTTATTTTGAAGGCTCTGTAGCATTTAACTAAAATTTATTTACATATACCTTTTTTGTCATCCTTATAGAACGTTTGTACCAAATTTGAGTATTTCACCTTTAGAAACAATGGCGGTACTGTCAGTTTCTTATAAGAGTAAAAACTAATATTTTTCTAAAAAAATTAAAATATTAGAAAAACTACTGGGTTTAGGTATATGACATTATTAACAAAAAAGTTATAGAATTTCATGTAAAATCTAAAAATAATTTAAAAAATAGGGTGTTCCATTTAAAAAAACTTATGTTATACTCGCCACGCTTTTTTGAACCACCCTGTATACTCAAAAATAATTTTAAACTGTGCACCTTAATATTCTATAAAACTTTTGTATTTAACGTTTTTTCGTAATTCTCTAAACAAATGAGATAATGAACTTTACTCTATGGTTGACTCACCCTGTACAAACGAATGCGTCGATAAAACTAAATATTAGTTAATATTAGATGAAAAAGTTTCAATGAATTTTCTTCTCAACAGTAGTTATTTCAGTGTATTTTTTGTACGAGAATCTGCCAAAAGATGGGTTTCAATGGAACATCCAGAGACTGGTCGATTTTTACTTGAAGGGTGACACATATTTATGGTATTCACATTTATACAGGGTGGTCAAAAAGGAGAGGTTTACCCCCAACGTATAATTTTGAAATAGGACACCCTGTGTATTTTTATACATTTGCATAGAACGTCCCTTACGAATAGTAATAAGTAATAGTTGTAGATATGAACTTAAATGGTTGTCATAAGAGTAATGTGTTGGAGAAAGACTTTGTAGTGTTTGCAGCCTAGCATGGAACACTTTTATGTATATCACCCTCACTGTTAGAGCTATTTCTATCAAACCCTGGAGGTATCAGAGTATTCGTGAGAGGACGTTCTAACCAAATCTGTAAAAATACACAAGGTGTTCCATTTAAAAAATATAAGTTGTGGTAAACCTCTTCTTTTTGGGACACCCTGAATAAATGTTAATACTATAAAAATTTGTCCCGCCTCAAATAAAAATCGATCTGTCTCTGGAATTTCCATGGAAATCAATCCTTGGGCGGATAGTCGAGGATGGACCCACCCTGTATAAGAACTGTGGCATTACAATAAAAAGAATATCGCTTCGTTAAAAAAGTAAAAAGCTAAAATATCGAAATCCTTTAGTTTTGTCGTACGTGCCACCACTGCAGACAATTTGTCTCAGCAATTTAACAGCTGAAACATCTGCACCGGAAAAGAGTATTTGCTCAAACACATTAGGACAGTTTCTGTGTGCAAGCAACTTTGCTCTGGCGCATTTTTATGTCAGGGGACGTCCTTTCCACAAACCATTAAACCCATTCAGTAGATAATTTGTCAATATTATCTACTAACTGACGTATTAGAAAACTAATGCGAAAGTACAAAAGATGCTATTTACAAATAGTTAATGTATAGATATCCAGCCACAAACCATAAATTAGAAGATTTGTTAACAACAAAATTATTCAAATATGATCCAATGAAGCTCCTATTTCCTATGTTACCGATAACATAAGTTATAGGTTATAGAAAACATTTTTGAGCTGTGTGATCTTTTCTAGTGGTATATTACGACCATTTATGACAAATTATTGGTTTATTATGGCAAATTTATATCGGCAATGGAAAGTAGTTGGAAAAAGAAGAGATACGAATTTCTGGAATTTTAATATTGGGTCCATTTAAGTCCATAAATTATTTTTTTATTGTGCGCGATATCTATGTGACGTTACTAAGCGAAAATTCAAAATTTGCGCCATTTTTTAGTGATTTCTAGGATATTTTCATTTGTGTTGTTGGTGTCACTGCGTGACAACTTTACTTTTGTTTATGTTTGAATTGTTTGGTTAGGGTAAACATCATAGTAAACACGAGACATTGTTTTTAGTTTATATTTTTACCTGTGAATTGTTGTCTCTGCCTGTGACTGATTACAAGTGTATTCGTAATTTGTAAAAGTCATTTTTGAATATTTTTAATCGACTTTGCAGTAATACTGTTAAGTTAAATACTAACCTTACATTTTTCATCCCTTTCATTTTTGAAAGGATCTATAGGATCTTTATCATAAAAGGATCTATAACCGGTAAATTGTCGGACATTGTCTGTACAAAACCTTGCTCCATGTTTAATAAAAGTTTACTTCACAAGAAAACAACAATACAACACGTCAAATTGTCAAGCCAAACACAAACAGGACATTTCAAATGTCAATTATCGAAATGTCGACTGTCGTTTGTCGTCGTTACAAACTGAAACTAGCCACATATTATCAGTGTGGCCTCTTTATAGATACATATTCCCTAGTTTTCGCTTAGTGACGTGACGAATATAGAATAAAATTTCAAAATTGAATTAAAAATTTTCTACCGCCACAATCTTAATAATTTTTATCCTAATAAATATAAAAAAATATATATTTTATAAAAATACAGGTTTCCACTTTCATTTCGATTGAAGGAAAATATCCCATTACATTGAATGTAAAAATCATTTACTTAGCTTATTGTCTGCAACCCTAAATTTCAAAGAGTTTTAAATAATAAATTGTTCCTGTAACTTGCTGAAGTTGGCATGTCTTCCAAACATATTGACCCAATTAACTCCATGCGACCCAACCTCCCATTTTCTGTGGATGAAGGTGAGTTCAATTGTAGAGTGAAGATTCTCCCTGCCCCTTCCTCGTGTTCTGAGAATTAATATACCTAGCCATTAAAGTAAAACTTAGCATTGAGATTTCATTACAAAGCCGAACTCTCTTCGGATAATCCTGTTCTAAAAGTTCCAGAACGGAAATAAATTTGTAAGGATGCAGATGCAAATCTTACCTCGGTATTCTGGGGCATGTGCTCGTAACTCGAAACAATTTATTGGCTCAATGGCCTCGTGGGCTTATATCATTCCATTCATAGATATATTTATATAGGGGAAAACGGCAATGAAACGGACACTTGATTTCAAATTCCTGAAATTAGTTCAGTATCTCCTGAAACATCAAGGTATAGGGTTCTAAAATAAACACAAAATATCCCTAAATAATTTAGTTACTTTTTGACAGCAGTGCCATCTAGCAGTAACTTACTGAAACTATTACGAAATTATGTCCAAAGCAAGAAATCTTCTTTATTGTTAATTGACTTTTTCGCATTGTGTAGGAAAAATTCACAAGAAACTCAATTTTTTCTTCTTAGTTTATGCAATTTAAACAATTTTCTCTGAAGGGGCAAAGTAAATTTTCATTGAATTTCGTAAAATTGTGTAAAATATGGTGCATGTTGAATGAACCGGCCGTGGCACATCATTCTTGGAAATTATTATTCGACAACTTCAACTTCGTTTCCTGATATTTTTGGTATTATGAAGATTCAGTAATTATGTGTTATTTACTGTTATAAGTTCATTGAACGGAAATTCCAACTAAAGGCACTTCTGGCACATCTTTAAAATATCTGTTTATATGCAATAAATCCATGGAACATAGAACTGCTCAATGTTATAGTGAAATTTAAAAATCAAGACCCTGTTTTATAAAAACAACGCGGGAGTTCTACACTCTAGAATTGTCGTGTAATTATTGCGCATTACATTCAGCTGCCATCCGTTGGTCACTCTGAAGAGCTTATTCTAGTTGTAAAAAGTATAAAAGCTAAAACATCTGACATAAAAATCATTTTTTTTAATTTTGATTTGAAAACGCAAAACATATCCAAGTTTCCTTGACAATTTTTGCAAATATATAAAATTTTTGGTTGTTTTTGGAAAGTCTTAACATTTTCTCAAATTGAATACAACCGGTTACTTTATTTTAAGTATCCAATTATTTTTTATATCAATACGGACGGCAACCGGCAACAATTCGTATCGAATCGACCATCTTTTATTCCGTTTTTCGACATAACATTTAAGTACTCGACTCATATTTGATAGCTTCCAAGCAGTGGAGTTCCCTTCTATTATAAGTGTGTTTCTGTTTTCTTCTTTTTTTCTATCTATAAATTATAAGTTTTTTCTATTTTTTTTTCTATTATATGTTCCATCGCCATCATAATTATCTTTTAAAAATGTCTTATATATTTGTGTTCATCAGGATATAGTAATTAGTAGATAACAGTAGGATATAATCCTCTGTAAATAATTTATTGTTATATCATAATTTACAAGATCACATAATGTCACCTGCTAGACAGTAATACATATACATAAGATATCTCACTGAAATAAGAAAGGTTATAAATTGTATAATGATGTATTTAAAAAAATACCTTTTGTTTAGTCTAATCCTAAAAATCGATTTTCGGGAAGATTAAAATAAATCACTTCTTGCTCGAACTTCTAATCACCTAAATGTCTTCCTCGCTCTGCAGCAGCTAATTCTTTATGGAACATTTTTGGCAACATATTTTATATCTAATATATTTATTAATATTATTCTCTTCTTTATTATTTTTTGTAGTTTTTTATTATTTTGAATTTCGCAGTTGATATTAGACATATATTTTAATCCCAACTCGAAAAGCTTTTCCATTAGACCAAAAAACCCAGATTTCCGAGTCGCAACCCGATCGAAAAACAGAATGTCAAATTGGTTGTCGTTCGAGTTTATTTGCAAATCGCGTTCGAATCGATCGATCTAAAACGGAATCCAGTTGCAGGTCTCACAAATGTTGTTTTTGTGAGTATATTTGCATTGAGGATATGTTTTGTTTTCCATAGGTATATATTTTAATGTTCCATTATCTTTTATCTGTTAATTTAAAAACTACATCTCACAATTTTAAGTTGTTTGTCAACGCTTGTAAAATTGTCAACAAACATATTTTATAGGAAAATGTTAAACTGCTAATATAAATTATATAAATGTATCTAGAACAGAGTAATTTCCATATGAATCTGGTATGGTGAATATTTATCAAAGCTTAAAATCCAATAATTATTTTTTAATGAATCACTGGCTCTTGTGATGAATTTTTTAAAATAAAGTTATTCGCATTTCATAAATACGGACATACATCCGCATTAATAAATAGTATTCAGTTTCAATACCATTATTTCTCTGTATGCCATAATTTTGCATTACAAATGTTTACTTCCCTTTCAGATATGGTTTAATTGTAGTTTTTAAAAAACGTTTTTCATCATTTGCACTAAAATCTATTGTCAATTACTGGCAACCTTCGGTCTTCTGGGAAGCGGTGCCGTATTTAGCGGCCGTCAAAATACGTCACTAAAAACGGTGTCGTGTATAATAAGTGAAACGTTTTCCAAGAGAGCGGTAGCGTAGCGCACACCGTAACGTAACAAACCGGTGCCGTCTCATTTGAAGCGGTGAACTGTACAGGGTATTCGCGTATATTTTGACCCCTACATACAGGGGTTATTAAGAAAGTTAGAAAAAAAGTTTAAATTCAAAAGTTGTTTGGTCTTTCACGTATTATCTTTTACATAGGTCGGAAAAAAAATTGCATGTCATAAACTTGGGAAAACCAATTGAACATAATATTTTTAAATGGGACACCCTGTATAATTTTACACGTTTGAGTAAACATGTTTCCTGATTTCAAAAATACATATTTTGTTGACATTTGCACTGACAGTTTTCGAAATATTCGACAGCGAGTACCATAAAAAAATACAAAAAATACAAAGAACTAAAAATATTTAACAGTAGAAACCAATAGTAATAAAAAATATTTAACGATTTTCGATGTAACCGCCTTAGTTATTTAAACATTTTTTAATATTTTCATTTTTTAATATTTTTTTATGATTTATTGTAAACATTAAATATTAAAGATTTCGAAAACTGTCAGTGCAAATGTCATCAAAATATATATTTTTGATATCAGAGAAAAAATGTTTTCCCAAGCGTCTAAAATTATACAGGGTGTCCCATTTAAAAATATTATGTTCAATTGGTTTCTTCAAATGTACGACATGCAATTTTTTTTTTGGCCTAGCCAAAAGATAATACGTGAAAAACCAAACATCTTTTGTATTTAAACTTTTTTTCTAACTTTCTTAATAACCCCTGTAGGTAGGGGTCAAAATATACGCGAATACCCTGTACAGTACGAATCAGTTCAAAGTTTTTTTGGGGTGTGTTGTGTATAGCGGTGAAGTAGTTTTATAATTTTAATACTATTTTCATTATCTTTCTATTCTCATTATTTATTTGATGTAATTTAGAACATAATAAACTCTCTAAACTTGTTTTCATTATTAAATAGATGACGACACACTAGAATCTCATATGCACCTTCTTCTTAGCGTTTTCGAAAAATTCAAATTGAGGTTTCTGAATTTGAGCCTCTTCTTCTGATGACTCTTCGTCCTCTAAAATAATTACGAGTGCGACGTCAAAATCATCCATGGTGACATTGCGTTTTCAGACGCTCCTCACTGCCGTTACGACGGTCGTACTTTTGTTACCGTTTTAGTGACGTCGCTCACCGTATTTTGACGGCCGTTAAAAGACGGCACCGCGTCCTAGGAAACCGAGGCTTAAGCGATGAGAAACAGGACCGTACCGATATTGATTCATTAAACTTCTGGGTAAATCTGAATAGCCATTAACTTCGCTCAACTTACCAATAACTTCGCGCCGCAATTCTTGGCACAACTTGCTGTTTAAAATTCTTCAATGTGTTTATTTTACCTTATGGATAGCTGTGCTTCCTGGGTATGCAGCATTAAAAGATATGCTGCTCGCCCGTATAGATCAGGTGATTATCCTTAATGTGATTCTAGGCGTCCTATCTTTAATGTGAATATAGTTTAGGGTACATTATTTCTGTTATATACACGTTTGTATTTACCATTCTTCGCTCTCTTCACGTTGACAACTAAATAATCTAACAAGGATGTCAGTAACAGCTCACAAGCCATCATCATCGTGTCACTTCATGACATTTTTAAAATTTGAATTCTTAGACTGTTAATATAGTCCAAGAATTCAAATTTATAACTTCAAAACCTCGGCAAAAATCTGTTTCGGACATTTTTCTTAAAGATGAATTCTACAACCTAAAAATAATATGTATTAATTAATAGTTCGCTAAAAAATACTCGTCTTAAAAAAGTGAATTCAATATCATTTACAAATAACATCGCTAATAAAACCAAAAAATGTACGGTGTATTTCTATAACAGAGTAAAGTCTTCTTAACTAATTTTTGTAGCAGCACTGATTACCTGTACGCAGGTAGATATATAAATATACTGGGTGGCTCAAGAAAAAGTTTCCACCGTGAATATTTTTACAGATTTGGATAGAATGTCCTCTCACGAATACCTTTGATAAAGAACTCTTTTTTACAAATAGGGTCATATAAGGTTTTATGAGTCTATCTCTTAAAAAATATCGATTCGTTGCTAGGCACAGTCTTTTCTAACACATCGCTCTTATGGCACACATTTTTGGGCATATCTCGTTCTTTACAAATATGTAAAACAGTAGTGGGACCTCCATTTAAAATATTAAAGTTTATATCGATATAGCTCTATTGAGTCTCTTAAGTGCAAAAATTAAAGAAAATCGACGTGTCCGAGCGATTTTTCACAAACTTTACCATTTTCCATATAATGAATTTATGCGGGACTTTATAAGCTCACTGTATGTATAATTCAACACGCGCAAAAATTGCATTTAATGTTATTACTTCTAGCAGTTCCCATTAGAGAAATATCCCACGTCTAGAAAAAAATAGACGCTGGTGTTCAACAACGCCATTACGTCAAGTTTATGAAAAAATATTATGTTACGTTTCTGGGTAATCCGAATGCTTTTAACCATCCGCGGCCGTCATGTGCATTTTTTATTAGGATTTATTATGTCGCTTATTTTTCAAAAATAACGAATGCACTCGACGATAGATCACAATTTCAATTTATTATTTTCGCTGGGCCAAATTAATGCCGTGATCTGCAAAACAGAAACGGAATTTTTACAACTTAAATATGCTGCTCCAATGTCCGTATATACATAATTTTTCATTTTTTCATCATTTAATATTTGTTTGCTCTGGTATTTTTCTAATATTTCGCCTCAAACAGTTTGTATTACGCATTAAAATATTAACGTACTTATTTTACATATACAGGCAGACGTTATACAGTGAGGACCGAAAGTATCTTCTGAAAGGATGACAGGGTATTCAAAATTAAGTGACCCTCTTTTAACTTTCTTATCAGTGAAAATAACCAATCAATCCAAATTTAAGCCTCACCGAGTGCTATGTAGGGGGTGTGTCACGACTTTTTAGCAGTAGACGCATCTTTAAAACTAATATAGATACGTAGATAATTTATATTTCGGTAATAAGGCATCACATTTCATCAATTGAAAATTATGTGTTAACGTTAAAGTTAACCGACTCAGTGAAGATCAGTGATAGTGTACTTTTTATGGTAATTTCAAACTGTTGAATCTTTAACCCTTCATCAGGAAACAACTAGTTGATTTAAAACAATATGAGAGCATGGTACTTACGAATTTTGAGGTTATAAATATAAACCTAAATCAATTAAGAAACACGTTAGACGGGGTGTTGAACATTGATCGTCGTAATTAATTGAATATGTCAAAACTCTGTTATAAAATTTTACATTTCTAAATGCGTTAAAACAGATTAACAATAATTTTTGTTAAGTGTGCATAGCATAACACTTCAATTAAAAGAACTGTTTATGGCAGTCAAACTGCATGTTCCCTTTTTTACATGTCATGTTATTATCAGATATAGACGCATCAACTATACTTAAAATAATAAAGTTTATGTATATTTTCGACAGAAATGGACGTAATAAAATATAATCATTATTTATTGTCGTTGGAACGTGCATTAGACGTCTTATGGCTAAAAGAAAATTGTCAATTACGTAGGTACCTAAATTATTTTCTCAAGTAATTTCAATTCGGCGTTATGCACCCTGTATAAGTGTCATAGGGAAATAAAATAAATTTCTTACATTAGGCTATAATCCACATGACTGCGCTTGGTTATAATTCGAAATAAATTAAAATTTTTGCCGCCATAATAATAATCCAAGAGTTAATTTTATTATAGTTGTGTCCTACTTATGGATTTCTTTTCCAAATGTATGCCGTATTATACACATTTTATAACTTCTGTATTAAAATATAAAGAAATCGGTAATCTTCGATTTATAACATGTTTGCAATATCTGCAAATATGAAGTAATGTATGTAAGTAGGTATTTTCATTCCGGATTACACCACATATAAGTAAAATAATAAAAAGATTAATATAACTGAATTATATAAATACACAGGGCGTTTGTTTCACCGTGACCACCCATTAAATATGTCAGAGACTACTTAGATTTAACGAGTGAAAATTTGGACACTGGAGTTTGGAGAACTTTGATAAATGTTCCCTATACGAATTCTCGGCCGTTTTTGAAAAATCTGATTTTTAAAATATTTGAAAAATTCTCTACCTAACTTAAAATAAAATATTTCTCAAACAAAATTATAATAACAGTTGTTTAAATGTATAGAGCGTGCTGAAAATTTACTATCAAGTTTCATTAACTTCAAGCCAAGAAAAGTAGATTTATTTAAATAGAACACCCTGTATATTATAGCATATTATGATGTAGAATTTTATTCTCTACCAATATGTATTACACTTCCCTATACCTACCTCTTTTCGTTTTTTTATGTTATTAAGACTTAACTACAATAATAAAATAATTTAAATTTCTTGCAAAGATAGCTATAAATAAAGTGACAACAGTATTCTGTTAACAACCAACAATGAACCGATGACAGATAAGTTGTTTATTTTATATGGGAATACAGATTGGTAGAGAATAATTTCATTATTATTATTATTTTATTTGAGGAGAGCATATACTCAAAAACCCCAGTGTCCAAATGTTCACTCTTTAAATGTAAGTAGTCCCTGACATATTCTAATGGGTGGTCACTGTGAAACATGCACCCTGTATATAATGCTTCAAGAAAACTATGTAATATTACTAATGAAACTTCAAAATACAAGAACAAAATTAAAATTTTAATTTGTTACCTACTACAGATAACACTTCACTCCCTCTGACATGAATGTAGGGATATTGGCATATAGTTTCGTGTATTGATTTTTAATAGTAAGGCTGGCAATAGCAAACTTGTTAGCAAAGAGTTAAATTTATATCAAAAATCTAAAACGCGTGTAAAAAAAGAGCAGCCAATACAAATTACAATATAGCCTGTCTAAGGGCTAACATCATTTAGAATTTTCAAAAAATGGTATTTAAAAAAACACGTTTTAATTACATTTCAAGATAACTTAGCTTCCATTCTTTATACCGGGTTTCCCATTTCATCTGACTAATGGCAATTAACATGGGCTATTACATTTCATTGAATTTTATATCCCTATAAAATACTATGAGAAATATTGCTAACATAATCGATAGTACTGATCGTCAAACACTTCTGATTATCAAAATAGTGAAGCGAAATGCTTCTTTAATTAAAATAGCATTAAAAATTAATTTTAGGTTAACTATTGCACTTTACATAGTTCTCTTAGCACATGATACTACGTGGCATGGTGGCCTAGTGGTACGAGACACGGGCTCCAAGACCAAAGTTCGCAAATTCGAATCATAATCGAAGTAACATTTTTTTTAATTTTACTTTCTGATTAATTACAATTACAAGTGTTTACTTATTAAAATAAATATGGACATATTTTAAAAAAACTTATAATTTTAGAATTATAGTTTTTTTTTCAAAAAAACAACCTATTACTAATTCACGACAGTTCCTCTGTAACTGTTTAACTCAATATCCAGATTGAGGTATAAAATGTAGTAACTAACTATTATCAGAGATAAGTACACTATTAGTAACAGCGCAGTGCCTGTAATAAATAAAAAATATGTTGCTTGTTGATTACTTATTTTATATAAGATAATAGCTTTAGCTAAAGATAAAGGAAACGTAAGTAAATATTGTCACTTTAAAGATTAGCTTCAAAAATAATAACTAGGTACTGACAATGAACCATATTTATTCGAATAAGTAAACACTTAAAATGTAATTAATGAAAAAGTAAAATAAAAAAAAGTCGTCTCTGGTGGGATTTGAACCTGCAAAATTTCGCGATTCAGTCTGAAAGACTATCGTTCAACCAACTAGTCCATCAGATGACATAACATATTAGTGCTAAAACGCCCATGTAAACTACATCTATTAACTTAAAACGAATTTTTATTGATATTTTAATTAAAAAAGCATTTCGCTTTAGTATTTTGGTAATCAGAAGTGTTTGACAGTCAGTACTATCGATTCCGTTAGCAATATTTCTCATAGTGTGCCCTGGGAATATAAAATTCAATAAAATGTAATAGCCCATGTTAATTGCCATTAGTCAAATGAAATGGGAAACCCGGTATAAATAACTCAACAAAGTTTTAAATCAGTCGTTTGTATAACGTATTCCCGCGTATTCAATTCGAACATCTGATTGGTCCAAAGTTACCAGGTAACCTACTCCTTTATAAACCTTGGGTATACCTTTCTTTCCCCTCTTATTTTTTAGATACAATTTACAGTTACAGTTGAGAAAACGCTATCTAAATTCAAAAGTAAAATAGAGTCCAAAAAGTAATTTGAGAGTTGAAATGTCATTTATGTCGAAATGTCGTTTATGTTGAAATGTCACTTAATTCAAAAAATTAAGTAGATTCAAAAAATATAAAAATATAATAATTTATATAATATATAAATTTGAAAATTATATCTAAAAAAAATAAGGGTGAAAGAGGGGTATACCATGAGTCTGTGTCACACTGTATGGTGGGAGAGCCTATTTATATAATATTATAGGAAACACCCCACCAAATACGACTTGAATGGATGAGGTTTACTGTTAATCGCCCGTATTATTTTTGCGGGCTTACAAACCGAAGATAAGTAATGTAATCTCACTTCATTAACCACTTCTTAGACCTTCAACCGCCGATAACGCGGCACGCACATCCCATTTTGGCCACATTATTACATCACAGTCAAACTTCCTAGAATATACGTAGTCCAGTAATTAGAGGCAACTTTCCTTCTTCAGCACTTTCACAAGGTAATTCCGAAATGGATAAACTTCGTGGGACGTTTAGAAGACGCGACAATATTCTAGGCAGTGACTATTCCAGTATTCAGATTAATCCAACTTTTTGTTTTTTACATCAAATGCAAAACGTACGGTAAATACAGTGTGGTCTGATTTCTTTGACTGGCTCGGTCGCCCGACACCACCACTTTAGATTTTTATCTATGGCGGTATGTTAAAAACGAAGTGTACCTACGATTTTCAAGCTCTCGAAACAAGAGAAATTCACTTAAATGAAGTATTAAATAGGGTAGTTAGAATGTAGAATGGTTTTAATGAAATGTAATCTGTAGATAGAAACGGACGACATTTCGAACTCTAAATTTAAAAGTTCCAATAGTTTAAAATTCAAAATTTCAGATGTTCTTATTTATTATCGTTGTTTTCGTTTAATTTATTTTTTATTTGTTGTTACTAATTAGAAATCATATGCTAATTTTCTTTCTTCCTTCAAACTTGTAATAGGCATTAATAAAAAAAAAATTGGTTTTACAAAAATACTGTTTATTTGTTAAATAAATAATATTGTGTAATGTGCTGTGCGATGTTGCTAAAATTATCGAAAAATCCTATTCTTTGGTTCTTAATGACTAAACTATTCTTTTCGTATATATACCTACATTACATTATTGGAAAGGTAAAAAGAAACCCTTTTTAATGAGTGAAAAATCCAATATGGTAGACATAAGAAAAAATAAAGTTGATGATTTTTCCAGAAAACTGAATCGTTGCTCTTGAAATTTTCTTCCAGATTTTAAAAATTCTCATAAATAAAAAAGTTACAAGAGGTTAAAATATCTCGAACACCTGCGTAAGCGCCATTAAGTTTTGTAAAGCATTCCCCATTTCACCGTTTTCTTATCTCTCATAGTTTCCGAGATATCAATACATTTACCACACTAAATTGGGACATAATAATACATATTATTTTGGTATATCTGTTACTGTTAGGCATTCCAATTATCTGTCAAAAATGGCCGCCTTGGACCAAACAAATCCGAGGAAGAAGAATAATAGTGCTTCCAATTTTAGCTATAAACATACATTTTAATTACTAGGGGTAGTATGTCTTATAAATACTTGAAAGTGCTTTTTACTTGCATATTTTGTTATATTTTTCATTTTTTGACAGATGAATGTAAAGAATACTGACCATAAAACTCATTCCAATCAATATTTATGAATTCTAGCAAAAGATTAATCGTCTTTAATATTATTTGAAAATAAAAACGGTTTTAGAATACCTGAAGATATACAGGGTGCTTCCAATTCGATGCAATATATGGGGATCTCGGAAACTGTAAGAGATGCGAAGTCGGTTAAATGGAGGCAGAGTTGCGTATTCAGGGGGGCAACATAATGGTGAAAAGAAATCAAGGCTAACTTGATTAGTTAGCGAAAAACCGAGAATTTCGATTTTCGTTTTGATTTTTTTGCGAGCCTATATGATGAGGTATTCAAAAATAAAGAGCACTTTTCTATAGCAACTTTTTGCCCTTTATCGAATGGTGTTAGCGAATTTTCCGCAACACGTTTCGTTTCCCGGAAACGAACATCAACTTAATGTTTTTAAATACGGACCTGGAATTTTTTTCTATTTTTTGAAAACATTTTTGTAACTTAATTAGTTTTTAGTTAGCTTTTGTTTATTTATCGTAAATAAAAATGAAACCTCAAAAATATTATTCAATATCTAGAATTAACAAAAGTCGAAACAAAGATACTAATGATGGATTTTTCTTAGACAAAACGTTTAAATCTGGTTCCTTTTATGGTGGCATTCTATCAAGTTACAAAAATGCTTTAAAAAAATTGAAAAAAATTCCAGGTCCGTATTTAAAAAAATTAAGTTGATGTTGGTTTCTGGGAAACGAAACGTTTTGCGGAAAATTCGCTAACTCCATTCGATAAAGGGCATAAAGTGGCTACAGAAAAGTGCTCCTTATTTTTTAATACCTCATCAAATAGGCCCGCAAAAAAAATAAAAACGAAAATCGAAATTTTCGGTTTTCTCAGAATATTTCGAAAACTAATTAAGTTAGCCTTGCTTTCTTTTCACCATTATGTTGCCCGCCTGAATACACAACTTTGCTTCCATTTAACCGACTTTGCATCTCTTACCGTTTCCGAGATCCCCATGTATTGATCGAATTTGAAGAACCTTGTATAGTATATATATTTTAGAAAAAATTTTTTTTTTTGACCCAAACAAGCCATTTTTTGTCACGTATTCTGGCATGCCTAAAAGCTTTTTAGCTTAGGTGGTGCTTGTGCGTCATCTTTTCTGTATTTTTAATTTGTATTTTTTTTATAAATTCCTAGGGCTCCAAAGGTAGCTGCTGCAGAGAAAATTGCGAATAGCGACTGGTCTAAAATAAACGCGCCACAACGAGCTCTCCATTAATAGCAGCACTGAATACTAACCGGATTACAAAGTTTGTGCCTGTAATGTGTGGATAATCCGGAGGAAGTACGCGGGGAACCGCGGCATTGCGTTCCGGGCGGTTTCCACCGAATAATCCAAGCCCCATTGAAAATAAGACGCCCGGCGTAACGTGAGGAAATTGAAAGAAAGTGCTCACACGCATCCAACACAATGGCGAGCGGTAGGAACCGCGGCTTACCCCTTTCTCTCTGAGCATATAAGAAAATTAATTACAGTTGAAGGTAATTCTGCATGTTGTACAGGGTGGTAAGTACATGAAAGTGTAATCATAATTTTATTTTCTTTGACGTTATTTTACGGAACCATCTCAGATTATTTGAGCGCTTTAAATTTATTTTTAAGATACTACATTTATAATTCCATCCATAAATATCTATAAAATCTATAAAAGCAACCTCCAATCTTTTTAGAAAGAAAAAATAAATAAGTACCAGTGTAAAACAAAATTGATTTGAACAAAATGCCCGTGAAATCACATCACCTTGTAAAAGCGATATTGATGTTACTTTCCAATCGACAAATACCTGGTAATATTTATTCATAATCCAATATAAAAGTAAAAAATGTCAAATGTTTCTAGATGTATTTTATAACAATACTTACCTACATGTTTATATTCACAATAAGGTCATGCTAAATGGAAAAGTTGATGGTAAGGACTTAGAAGTTTAATAAATCATTCGAAAATTCAATAAACCACGTGAAGTTCATCATTTCACCCGGTTTTGTATTGTGACTGGGGAAGTTAATAATCCCCGTCTTACCTTGGTTCACTATTGTTAGATTCTACACTGCCAACAATATGGTTAACATGATAAATCCAAGTATGAAACACAGAAAAAGATCATTAAAATTTTATCTTTCGCTGTAGATGGAAATCCAAGTATTATAAGAATATATGTTTTATACTCAACTAACGGTTTAAAAATACTTTTATAAACTCTAAATAAAAAATACCTATTGCAAACCTAGACGAAGAACTAATTTAAAAAAAATTATTTGTAGTAGGTATAGTAAATAAATAGTGTTATTCAGAACTTATCCATAATAAAATTTGGGGATGTTCAACATACATGTACAAATGTGGTAGTGCAAAAAAAATAATTTTTTATTTTTACTAAAAATAACTACAAATGTGGTAGTGCAAAAAGTAATTTTGGCGGGTTCTGATAACTATTTAAAAATGTTTAATTGCACGTCGCTGTATACTGGTCCACTGTAATGGAGTGACCTTGGGACTGACAATGCAAACTGGCGATGTCACGGAAAAAACTTGGGACGTTCTAAGAGTATACCGACACCTGGCGCAAAAAAGATTTGCAGCGTTTTTACTTTAAAATAAACTGAAAGATGGATGTGACCAAAGTGACGTGTCTTTAAAATGAATAAAATTTTGTTACACTAATTTTGAAGAATTGCGCCACTTGATTACTAGGTATTAGAAACATGAAATTTATAAAAAATTTGCACATACCTTGTTACAAAAGCTGTTCGAAATTTTGTCCCTCGACTTCTACACACTTTTGGGCACGCCTTATTCAATTTTGCCGCACTAAAGCGAATGTTCCTCCTGGTTGCTGATCTTGTAAACGCAAATTATTAAGTAAATTGGAGATTTTCAGCATATTGCTGCAACAACCACTCACGAAACCTAACTCGTAATTGATAATCCACTAGTCAGTGCTTGAACACGCTGGATATGATACGTATAAAACTGAGCTTCGTGTAGTAAGCGCCACACCGTTGATTGGGATACCCCAGGCACCTGCCTAGCGATCTGACTTGTACTTATTCGCGGATTTTCACCAGATTCAACACTTGTTCTTCAGCTGCTAAAATACGTTGTGGTCGTCCCGGGCCACCATCTCATCCACAATTTGGACGTAAATTACCAGTACCACGGCCACGTTGTACCACTGCCGTAAAAGTTGCATAATTTAGCGTGTGTCGATTGGGAAATCGTTCAGCATACAAGCGCGAAGCTGCCAATGAATTTTGTCCAACTTCGTCATAAATAAGAATCATGCCCATTAACTCAGCATTACTGTACACATGAGCCATTTTGAAAATTTTACAGTTTAACACTCCTACGATAAATAAAACACCTGCACTGCGAGAGCGACACAGATAGACTGATGACTGATAGACAATAGAGATATTATCCCCACTCCAACTCTATTCGCTCGGTCTTGACCAGGCGTTCCAGGTACAAAAACTTGTTTACTGTTTTTTGTAGGAATGTGGTATATCAGATGTCGTTGAAGTACAGTTGCCCATCTACGTAGTCCTTTATAATGGTACAACTTTAAACATTGTTTACGGGAAATCCTAAGACTTTTATTATACATTTTTTTGGTGATATCGATTTCTTATTTAAGGATGCACATATCCTCAAAGTTTTAGAGATAGTATAAACACGATATTATTATAGTGACAATATAACATTTTTTCGTTCTTCTACCATACATGTAATATTCTTATAAATATTTTTCATGTATTAATTAAAAACTAATGTCTAGTCTTCAAAGATGAACCTTACACAACATAGAGAAACTTTTCTTTTAAAATAATTTATTATTTCGAACTTTAATAATTCTTATTTTCATAGAATGTGACATCCGCCTTATGGGAACTGCAGTCCGGTTTACCTAGCCCTATGTCTTTCTTGGCAGGGAACTCGTACTTATATATATATAACATAAAATCGACAAGTCCCATGCTGTTCCTAAAAAGCTAGATTAATGTCACGCGAGAACTACTAAAGTCTGTAATTTTATTACAATTATTTGCATGCTCCAATTTTATGGCCACTAACAAATATATTTTATCGGCGCTGATATCGCCGTAAGTATGATTATAATCTGCACTGCGGGCAGGCCGCCTATATCGCCAATGATTAATCAAGAATAACTTGTGATTTATTTGATTTGTTGACTTATTATTTTAGTTTTTAACTATAAACCGGTAAAATTCACTTTGAATTTATGAAGGATAGGTACCTACCTATATTGTAATGCCAAATTCTATTGGACATACTATAGGTACTCGATTTTCAATAACTGACTGCTACAAATACAGAGAAATAGATTGATGACTGCTTGAGTCGTTAAGTTCAAAACTCTCATAACTGCGACCTATCCTATTAAAATATTCTTTTACTTTCCCTTCCCTTTCATTATAGGTATTTGCGTTTCAGTTTGGAGCTTTTCAAGAAACATAACACTTTCTAGGAGTTATTTCTATGACATCGTCAGGGTTTGTAAAAGCGTATTCCATTCTATATCCATATATGGCCCTGAATTTGTCGAAAAAATGCTTCGCATCCATACAATATGTGCTTAGTTTTTTGTTGTTACTCCAAACACAGTCTGTCAGTGTTAATCATCTCCAGATGATTCCTTGGTTGGCGAACCGCGCGTGGAGTGCAGTATAATGTTTTGGTGTTATGTGGAAAACTATAATGTCAGTGTTATCTTCACACCAAAGGTTCTAACCCCTTTCAAGAAAAAATGGTTACTCCAAACCAAATCGAATATATCGTTTTTAACTATCTATCTTCTTGAGACGATATTTCAAAGAGCAGACTGCTCTTTGAAATATCTCTGCACAGAACACTGCTCTGAGCAGTGTTCTGTGCAAATATTCCTTTATGTGCCTAACTGGAGATCTAGTAGCATGGCTTTTCTATACGAAAAAGATATAATAAGTTATCTTTTTTGCATGCCTTGTCCTGGAGTATTTAGCAGCGTATGTTGTGCTCACGTCTTCAATGTCTGATTTCATCCGATAGAGATAGTAAGATTTCTTTTGATACCTACCTATTTATTTTAGGCAGGAGGGTACTTACCTATTGTATAAATCAGAGAAATTTCCCCTCTATGTCTCTGGTATAATATAAATACGTATCCAATATTTTTTGAACGGTTTATTACTGTGCGCAACACATATTACCGATCCCTTGTATTACGGGTTGCCAGTATAGACTAAGTGCACCTGAAAGTTCCGCAAAGAATATGTGGTTCAGAACACAAAACCGTGAAATACAATATTTATGTCAGGGTTCATGCAGTCTTTCATGTAATATATTATACACTCGGGGAACATATAGTCCGTCCCCTAAGGCTCATAAAATCTTTTTAAGGGAGTCGTATGTTTGCTTGATGATAACAGAAAGTAAGAGGAAGCACTTTCTCATTCGTTTTATTACGGTTGTGGCGATTTTAGAGAATCAGACCTTTTAGGAATTACTGACTTAAATGATTATACTAATTTTGGTTTGTTAAAAAAAAACAGTTAGATTAAACACAGGTAGGTACCTGAAATAATAATAATCTCTGAACCCCACATTTTAAACACAAGTATTTGCGAGAAAGTCTGAGACTTGTGTAGGAGAGGAGGCGGCATATTGTTATTCAATAGGTCGTAATTGCGCATCATGTACGACTTACGAAGTAAAGGAACCTGGAAAGCCTGTCAAACAACAACCAATGCTAATTTCTCAGATTAACATCTTGGCACGCACGCCAAGATGGTTGACAATCCATCCCTGTGGAATGGGGATTTGTATCCATGACCTCTGGTTTATGCGATAGAAACACTATACTCTGAGCCACCGACTTAACTAATAACTAGAATTTGATTTTCATGTTTCAAATAAGAACTATTTCCATTTTTAGTTAACCTAACTCATTGGAATTGCTTGGTTGTAGGTACCCCAACATTTTCCGTGGCATGTGAAATTTTATATATACTTAAATTTTGTGTTCATTCAATTGCTTGTATACTCCATTCACTCAGTGCTTCACCATGTACACAATATACATACTAATGTAATGCTTGTAATGAGTTAATGTATTTAACATCACCCTCATTAAATCTCCAAGTCCTCTTTGCCTTTGCACATTTTTAATTAATGCTCTCAGATTACACCTTTTTATGAGTGAAACATGAGTGTATATTATACACAAATTTTTAGTTATTCTAATAATGTAGGTATTATGTTTATCGTGGTTAGTTTACTGTATTTTTCTTTTCTAATTCCCAATTATCGTAACATCACCACTTCCAATTTCTACTTTAGTTTAATTTAAAGAAGTTTTATTTATCTTGGCATCAAGATAAATATCAAGATTTTCAAATTCCTTCACTCCATCAATTAATTCTGCTTTGGGTTTACCAACCTAAGGCTTGCTTCAGTAATACTGTGGTTTACAGAATGATAATCGTGATAATAGCTTGCCCTCTTTCACTCAGGTCAATCCTTAGACAATGAAGGGTAGATATTAGCTTTATTTGCAGAGACAATCCAGAATAGTTTGTGACAAATTCACATGAGAATTTGGTTTGAAAAATCAGGTACTGACAAATAATTCGTTGTTCGCGGTAACACATCAACAAATACACAGTTGGTTGGCTTGCCAGAACGATCCAAGATCCAAGGATTATAGCAGCAATTGACTGGCATATCCTAATCAACAGCATAATCCCATGTACTTATTTACCCAACTAATAAAAACCAATTAGTGAAATAATCGTTCGCAAAGTAATGGACGAGTTTCAAATTGCACGTGTATGAAGGTTAACAATTGCTTACCACAGATCACTGCAGATCTTATCAAGAACTGCATCTGAGAACATATATCTAGTTATTTGACCAATTAGATCAAAAACATTTCAAGACTAGAACTGCCAATGGCTTAGGCTCAATACGAACAAAAATAATTTTGTATATATTATAAGTTAAAAGTGAAACTTTGGGATTCATTTTGACAGGTGTTAATGTGAGGGTATGAAATAATTTACAGTAATGTATAATTAAACACTTATGTGTGTCTTATTTGTCGAAAGTTTTATCTAGATATTGAATATTCTCATATATGTATATCTGAATAACATACGCATACGTCCGTTTAATTATTTTAAACTGTGAATTATTTGAAATTACACTATTACCTATTGAAATTAATTCTTAATTCGGGTGTTCCACCTTTAATTATATGATCCACACTATGCCATTTTCATTTACCTGCAGTATATTTTTACATATAAATAAAACACATTTGATTTTAATCTTATATTTAATATCGGAGAGAGAGAGATAGAGAGTAGTTAAGCATTTATATACAAGTTGAAATATATATATTTACAGTAGTTTTTCCATTTTTAGACCCCTGATAATCTAATTTGAGACGCACTTAAGCTGTCCCAAAAGAGCACCACATATTTTGAAAAAGTAATTTGCAAAAATAATGCTTTCTGTACACACAAACACATATTAGTAATAAAATAAGGTTTATTATATTTTTTAACGACTTTTTTACACCTTATTATAATAATAGGACCTCTAATGTTACAATAAATAGACATATAATTTTTTTAAATAAGTTGATGGTTTAGATACTTTATTTTACATTAAGTAATTATCAGAATGTCTAGTAAAAATGTTACAAAATAAAATACTGTCTTCCTAACTATCGACAAAAACCCAAAAATACAGTTGATACGCAGAAAATCTGAATATTTACCTCTTCCTCACAAAGAAATATGCTGACCTAATTAATAGTGGTATGGATTCATTATCACAAATTGGTTGCAGCACTGAGTTTGCATACTATTTCAGGGATGGAACATATATACACTAGATTAATTTTAATTTTGTATTTCAGTGCTATTTCGTTTTGCTGATTCGGACAAACTCCTATTTAAATTTCAGAGTGTATCGACATTTATAGTAATTAATATTAATATTATTATATGAATTAATATTATCAATATTAATTAATATATAATATAATGTTAATATTTTGTTTCAGGGTTTCTAGTAAAAAAAAGTGAATTATAGTGTTTCACTGTAGTTTGGGCTACAAAATACTTAACCATATATTTGTAAGGGATGATAATTGTTACAAATGTTATTAGAAAGATGTGCTTATTTATTGTAATAGATAAATATTCAGCAGTTTCTCTGAAAGTAGAGTTCCTAAAAATTAGCTATACTAAATATAGAAAATCCGTTGCACTAATAAAACAATAACATATAGCGAGTATTGCTTTACTAAAGCAATTTTTCCAACTTTTTAAAAGTCATTTTTAATAAAGACATTCTTAAAAGAAATGATCACACAAAAATATTAAATACTCCTATCCTACGAGTTGTAAAATCAAATACACTTGAGACTATACTTACTTTAATAAGCTTCTAAAAACTAGTTGATTTCTCTTATAAGCGTATTTCGTACAAATTCAAAATATATTATTAATCTGGAAGAATGATTATGTTTAAGTAGTTACGGAGACATTTATTTCACTCTGAATTATGAAAAAGCATCTAAAGCGTATCTAAACTATATTTTTCTGTGACACAACTCCTAAGTACTAATGTCGATTAACATTGCACGTTTTATTCATTTTATACAAAATATACACAAAAGCCTTAAATATAAACACTTTCAGCAGGGACAAAAAAATATAAAATTGATTGATATCCAAAATAACACAAAATGCAATTAATATAAAAAACTGACAAAGTCAGTCTCGAGGTCAAATTTGGGACGTTTGGGTATTTAAAATTCCAAAACATTTTACTAAATGACAACAGAAATATGACTTGAATATAAAAATAAAAGAAAAGAATAGAAGTTGATTGTATAGGCCTTATTGATCAGATTTAGAAATGTTTATGGAAAGGGCTCTTTATACAAAATGTCATCGATAACCGTGAAAGGTTTATGTTTAGGAATTAAAAAATATATCGAAACATTTACTGAACTTCTAATTTTTAACGCCTTATAGAGATTATTTTAAAGCTTTTGACGCTTTCTTACAAAGGCGTATTGTCCAATAGTAGTCAGTCATTAGGTCCGAATAATACAAAACTAGGCACCCATAGAACAGTCCAAATGTTTCAGGAATTGATTGTTGTTGTAATTTTTATCTTTTTAATTAAAATTTTCCCCTTGTTCGCGAATTAAAATAGACCACATGACATCGCTATTGGCCTGATATTAAAATATATTCTTCTATGTTTTGTAAATATATGTACAAATCTCTTAATCTTAGGTAAATCTACAATGTTAAGTTTGATAGAAAAATCCACAGATACATTTACAACACCTACTAGAGATACATGTTTAGGTACAATTTTTTGACATTGCAACACTTATATTAAACCTCTGCTAAAATGCCCACATCGATAATGTCAACTTTTTTATTTCTACCAAAACTATAAGGAGGTAACATCAAAGAATGCAAAAAGTTCCTACATTGGATCGTAATATCTACTTATCACCAGCCCCCTTATTTTTCAAAACAATTTCGGCTTCCTTAAAACTACAGAACTAGCCAGCCTCCCATAATTTCAGTCTTATCCAATTTTGTGTCCCTTAGGGTTCAGTCCTTGGGCGTCTTAAGTCCTAATTTTAAAAAAGTGTTACAACTCGGTATTTGTGATATTTTCCCAAAAATATATTTTAAATCCAATATAGGGAAAATTGCTTTTCTACTTGTGTGTCGTCAAAACTGAGGTTAGGAGACTTTATCGGAAAAAACATTCGTGACATATATAACATTTATCCATATAGTAGATTGCATATTTCTTGTACTGTATTCCTTATTGCGTTATTTTAAGAATTGTTCTATCAAAAACCTTAAAAGAGTATAAAAACAAATGGTTACAACTGTGGGAGTAACGCATTATGGTACAAAGATATATTCTATTTATGGGGAAACAGCTAACAGAACCATCAAAAATTGAAACTTAACATATAAAAACCGTCATAGCTAAAAAATCAGTAAAAAGTCTGATGAATAATAATTATAGCACCAAAAATCACTATTATGTATGTTTTTACGTTATTGCTGCTTTTCTTTTATCAATTCGTCTTTGTGAAGGGTATGCCTGGCTCCATCTTTATTGTGTGTGAGGTGGGGTCGTAGTACCCGGCCAAGTAATAAATGTCATTGTTGTCGTATATTGTCGCATAGCGAGCGGGATCGTTTCCTAAGCGTTTAGTATACTCTTTCAGAGGCAACACCTCACATTTGTGGGAAATTGTCTGCACATCATTTTCGTCTAGGTGAGGGGACTCAAACAGGGCACCCTGAAAGAGGATAAGAATGTTTACTCATTGAATATGCAGGATATCCCTAAAATGTACTGTTTGGAAAACGTGTTATGATAAAAACAAATTAAAATTTAAAAGTCTCAAAAATTGGAAGTAGTTTACAATAAAACAGTTATTTGGTGGAAGTATTGTTAAAAGATTTTTGACATAATATTTTCACAATTCCCGCAAATGTACCCGTTATCCTGTATATAAATTATTTAAAATAACTCACTGGATACTGAAGATCCTCCGGACATCCAACTGTCTCTTCTGGGTGATAGAACCACTTCACTTTAACAACCATTGTACCACAAAGTTCCCACATGGCTTCAATCCGTCCAATGTAAGGTCGGTCAGGTCGTCCAGTGGATAAAAATACCGCCGAGTCACCCACCTTGTTAAAAGATACAATGTAAACAATTTTTTAATTTGTACAGCTTAATTTGTGATAAAGAGAACTCGAATCAATAACAAAAGGTATTAACTTGATTTTCATTAACTGGCTTAGTAGTTATTTATTCCAATTTGTCACAAATTAAGTATTTTTTAACTAGACAAAGATTCATGCAATTCTAGGGCATCCAAAATGTACATGGACGAGAAACATTAGTAGAGTTTTATTTTTTCTTATTTACTGACAATGTTATTCATTTGGTTATTCACTGTGTTCTTATCCCGAAAATTAAAATTAAGTTCTTATTACTTTAACTGTGATTCTACAAGTTTCAATCATTTGGGATTTGATTATTACGGTATATGTGTTTAATAATTATTATTGCACTAGCTGCTCAAAATACAATTAACGATAAATTTCATACGCAAATTTTTTCTGTTCCAATTTGACCAATTACGAAAATATTACAAAATCCGTATAAACTTTTTGCATTCGTGATTTCCATGAAATATTTTTTATTTCCCCGCTCCTGGAATGTACGCAACAATTTACCATTTTTTATTAATTATGGGGTTACTAAGTTTGGGGCTTTGATTTGGTCAAAGGAGCCTATTGATTTTGAGCTAAAAACCACAAAATTAGTTCACTTAGATTTATAAATATGTCGGTGAAACCTACTATTAAATGGAAACGTGAAAATAGAAAGTTTTTCGTGTGAATTACGAATAACAATATACTTTTTCATTTTCGTAGGTCAACTAAGAATTAATATTAATATCCAATTATTGCTGCTACTTCAATACTGTTAAGAAATTAAGAAAAGTTATGCACCTCCTAGCAACTGAAAGTACAAAAATAAAATACATGAATACCCATATGCTAACTAAAAAATATGTTTCCGTAATATTTCGACACTCCATTAATCTAAATCATGTCTGACGTTTAAATTTAAACTAACAACATACATATTCAAAGCGCCTGAGGCAAATTATAGCATGCAAACAATAAACTACAGTTAAGTTGCAGAAAACGAAGCTGATATTGGTTATTCTTTTGGAATGGAACATAAAGCAAATAGAACAAACAATAGTTGTGTATGTGCAGCAAAAAATAATGTTTTTGTGGCTATTTCTGGATCATATGACAAGCTGTGACATATTCACAATAAAGCAATTTATTATTGACCATCTTTTAGGAATCAAAATGCTAAACCATTTAAAATGCATTAAAAAAAACATTTAAAAATTAATCTTATCCATAAAATGAAGGTGTCATGCAAAAATTCAAGAATTTGAAGTGTTACATCGAACTTGTCAGACATTTCATGCAAATAAACAAGCAATATAATAATATATATAATAATGTGATTTTCTAAAAATGAAGTGTTTTTTTTTACCTACTTATTTTTAAGGATTATGTCAAAACAAGGGAACATATTATTTTATTCATTTATTCTATAATGTTAGTATCAAATTTTATAAAACTTGTTCCTTTAAAATGTATAAATGCATTCATAAAATATTGTGATAAAAATAATCTTCCCTGTTATTTATTTACATCAATGCAATATATGTATAGTATAGTGGCCTTAGCTATGCTCAAAAACAATAGCTTACCTTCTTAACACCATTACATAAGAAATATTTTTTTAGTAGGGTTTGTGGCTAGTGCGAATGAAATAATTAAATCATAAAATGATTAAGAAAGAATACCCTCGGCACGTGGCAGCTATAGAATAGAATTATTTGGCCTTACTGCTTAAAGACTCAATTTTGCATCTGCCAACATTGTAAATCCAAATATTTCTAACTATTTGTATTCAAGATCATGGAAATTTGAGAAGAAATCAAAATTAATTTGAAAATTTTCGTTATTTCCTTTTAAAATTAAATCATGAATAAATTAACTAAAACATGTTTTTACAGCTGATTTTGAATAAAGTAAGACTACCTGATAAGAAAAAAATGTCAATTATTTGAATAACACAATTATCATCTGCTATATGACACCTGAATACACATTATTTGTAAAAATTTAGTATATGCAGACACAAAATTCTTTCTTTAAGGAGGTAGTCCAACTAATATCATTATAATACTGCCCTTAGTCGAAAATACAATTCTCGACACATGGAATGTAATACATACAGTGATCGTTTCCTTCCCACGCTGGATAGATTTGTAGAAGGACTTCTTGGACCTACCCTTGGCCCGTTGTCGTTTATATCCCTTTCCTGCCCATCCCCAAAGCTGTCGTGCGGGAAGAAATGCACTCATCTTACTTCTACTTTCACAAGATTCTTGCCTGTCTCGAATCTTCTTCGATTTCTAAATAGAAAAATACATTTAGTTGTTATTTGTGCAGCAAGTGGCTGTTACCCGATGATTTTCTGATTACACAATTTGTCCATGATTTTATGATACGAGTAGATACTTTATTTAGTGGTTTTTTATTTAATTCATTTAAAATAATTTAATTAAACTTTATAGTGTAACTTTAAGGCTAACTTGCAGATTACTAGATAAAACTCATGGGATGTGCACAATAATAAGTTTCAAACCAAATGTTAAATGCTGATATGGTCATACTCACTTTCGATTTTGTAGCATCGATATCATCTATGGTGACTTCGTCTTCTGGATTGGCAACAGTTTCATTTTCTTCCGTAAATTCCTCAACTTCTTCATTCTCCTCAAATGAAGACTCTTCCTCTTCAGCAATCTCTTTCACCTCATCCTCAACTTCTTCAGCCTCCTCAAATTCTTCCACCTCCTCTACTTCTTCAGTTTCATTCTGCTCCTGATCCTCAATCCTCACTTTGTCATGATGTTTCTTGTGCTTTCTGTGCTTTTTGTGATGCTTCTTATGCTTGCAGTTTTCATCGTTGCACTTATGTTTCCTCTTCTTCTTTTTGTCTTCATGCATCAATTTTTGTCGGAGCTTTTCTCGCTTTTTCTTCTTCAGCCGTTTCTTCTCTTTATGCTGCTCACGGCTAGGTTTGTTAATATCTTTGTTTTCCTTCTCGGTTTCGAGGTCTTTTGGCGGTTTTTGAGATTCGCGTGGTTGCTGTGGTAAGGACATGTTCAGTTGAGTAACTTTGAGTTTATCATCAGTTGAAACGCTTGTAGAGGCTCTTCTTCGTCTTTTGCATAAGCTCAAGAGAGGGTTCGGATCATATTCTGCAAAAAATATATGACTCGTAGTTTTATGTTTTTCCAAAATGTGCAACATCGAGAATTTTCATTGAAAGTGAAAAATGGAAACAGTATAGGAATGACTTACCAATGATGGGATAATCTGGAGGCAACAATCTTATGTCCTCCAAGGCAATTCTACCACTATCGCCGTCATCGAACTCCACCGATACGAACTTGCCATCCAATTGGGGATCTGGCGTTCCAGGCTCTGCTACACTTCCTGGATAGAGGCAGCGGTATTGTTGACTCCAGTAGGCGCACACTCTAGTACCGACTGGTAGATCATCTGTATTCTTCGGAGCTACCTCGACGATCTAGAATAAAGGAATTTAGTTATACTGATTGTCAAAGCATCAAAAAAAAAAATTTACTTCCTACTATAATCAGATTTATTCGAGATAATTAAAAGTAAAGTAATCAAACCATGCACTGTAGGAAATATGACACTGAAGACTACAGTGTCAATGCCGTGTTAAATAAAAATAATAGGACCAAAAACGGTGTGATGTTTTGCTATTATTTATCTTGGCGCAAATATAAAAAAAGTTAAAACGTTTTTTAACTACGTACTTATTATAAATGACAAATATTTTCCCTGAGATTTTTAAAAGTTATTTATTCATTTTGGTCTGTGATTCAGGTATTATCGTCGAGTGATTGCGCTGCCCCTTACAGAAATAGTCATTGTGATGTTTATTAATTTTTGGGGACGTGAATTCCCGGTCGCCATCATTAGACTTTATTGTAAGTTATTTTATTTAGTACAATATTGCTCTTTTTATTAGTACAGTGTCTAATATAAAATGACTACTATGTTTCTATGAAGTTTTTCAACCCACGAGATTGTATTTTTTCAATAATTAAATACCAGGGTCTGTTCTTCGTCTTAGATCTAAAATATACGGCCAGGTAAATTAGTAATTATTGATCGCAACGTAAAAAATAACTTTAAAATATTTTTTTACAAAAACAAGACAGCCAATCTTGTTATATATCTACCTAAAATACCTATAACTGCGATTATACCTCTAAATAATATACCTATTAACTTTAAAGAATAACTTTTTCACTGTACGCTTCAATAAGTGTATAGGTATATATCATGCCTTTTTCTTTGATGTTGGATGTACCTACCAACTATACGATATGAATAGGTTACCCATATTTTTTCATCAGACCCGGTAATTCATCATTCACAGCAGTACAATTTAATGGTTTTTGACACATTTTGGTTCAGAATTTGGCAATAAACCGATATTAATTTGGAGAACTTAATTTTCCATTAATGTCCGCGTTGATTTAATTCTCTTGAACAAGACCCGTCGGCTGGCTAATCATATTACTCGCGAAAATTCCTGCTTTATAGCCAGCATATAAGGGTTCTATAATAAAGTTTTTGTTTTTAAGGTAAATTGACTTTTTATTAAAACCACATTAAAAGAGTGCCATTTAAATGTACTATTAACTAAAGGGCCCCATTTCAAGGAAAAAAAAGTCGGAATTATATAATTTTACTTTTAGGACAGATATTTGTCGCATTATTAATGTAATCAACAAGCAATACTAATAATTGGAAAATAGAAAGTTAATATTAGATGTTTTGGTTTAGATTACTTTATTACTTACAGAAAAGAGGTTAATACTTTTGTGCTTATACCTACCCTAATCGCGTTACCCACGAAAATGTGTGAAGTTCCTAATGTTAAACCAGGATGGGCATTCCAAGGAAACAAAGTAAATAAATTGGCGATTCTCTACATATAAACATTTGAACATATTAAAAAGATAGTTCTTGGGAGGCTGCTGTGTGCTAATTTAATGATAAATAACACGCATTTGAGTTTGTACGTAATAATTTAATGGTGCTTGTGACTTTTTTGTATTATAAAATTAAAGTGGCTAGAAAGTATTTGCATATCTTTATTTTTACGTATTGTAAAATGACATCCAAAGCGAACAAGCACAACTGGTATTTATGGTGTTTCCCTGTTATGTGCTAATAATAGAAGTGTTAAGATAGAAGTTTGAACGTGTATTTTGAGAACCAGTTCCTCACTCATTTTCACCTAGAAAGTATGTAATAATTAATTAACAGGAACACGTTTATAATATTACCATTTCGTTACAGTATAGGTACCTAAAAACAGAATAAATTTTAATGTAAAAATAACAATTATTTCACATTAAAACACAAACACTAATATGGCATTATCGTACACTTTTTTACCGCCCGTCGCACTTATTTTATCAAAAAATAAAAAATTTACCACTTATGGGACAATGACTACTTTTACCACTCTATTGTTTATTTTACCATAACTGAAGTCACTAAATTTATGGTAGTTGAATAATTAATTCCTAAATGATATGAAATGCAAAACTTTTACTCGTCTTCCTCCATATTTGTTTTCAATTTTCAGCGGCCTCATCGGTAATTTGAATCCCCCATATTTTACATTCATTCGAACCCCGATACATAACGGTCGTTTGGACAGACAAAGACAAAAGTATTCGATGACACGTCCAACTTGATTGCGATCTAGTAGACTATGACGTAACTAACACGAGACTTTTGAAGTGAAGTATCTAGTGGTTGATAGTAGTGGTAATGAAAATTGTAAACTGCCTTTAAGGAATTTCTATTTCCTATTATTGCAGTGTTAGATCAGACCAGTTTGCAGATTATTTTTGTGTGGAAACTTGGAAATAAAGTAAGCAATTCAACATATTTTCAAAATATATGCCCAATCAACTTCGATGATGAGGTGATAGATCAGACCAGTTGATTATTTTTGTGTGGAAACTTGGAAATAAACAAGCCTTTTTCTGCCTTCAATACCTGCCCAACCAACTTCAAAGATACAAAACTTGAGATGTCTTCAATGAAAACATACCTTAATTGTAGTTTTATCGTATAACGTTAAATTATTCGTAATTATTTTTAGCTTCTGCAATGGCTACTAATTATTAGGCATCTGATTACAAATTACATACGTGAAATCAAATTAAAAAAAAATAATAATTTTATTCTTGCATAATTCCTGAAAAGTCGAAATTTGAAGTGACTTTAGTATCTCAATACGACCTTTGGCAAACAAGCGATTGCATATCCCAGCTATGCCGCTGTACTATAGAGTAAATTCAAAAAACCGGTCGTATTCATCCAAGCCTTATTCCAACCCATTCGGCCTTGCTTGTCGGGTTACTCTTATCCGTTCAGTGCATCTGATCTTGTCTCCGTTCTCTTCTCGTATTTTTTTACGATATGACAAGCAGTTTATAACTTTTATGGGGCCGGAATCGTTCGACGGTGAAAGATTCCATAATGGGAAGTGCCAGGTGGAAGATGGACATTATTGTTGCGGGAAGGATGGGGTTCACTGTTGGGTAATAATTTTATGGTTTTATTGGAGATGTGCCAGTATGGCCGTATATCAAATCAAATTGTTCTGTTTGATATAAAACGAGCTACATTATAATAAGGTACCTACGGACTGAACCTTTATACAACTAATCGCTATAACCTTACAATGTCTTGAACAATTAATAATAACAATAAATCCACTTTTACTTTTGGATAGGCACCAGTATCTACACTATTATCTCGGATATTCTGACAAATGACAAAAACAAATTAAAAAGTACAAAAATATGGGTTAGCAGCATATTTTAAAAATCTCAAATATACCTACCTACAGTAGGTATACAATATAATTTTTTCATATCTACATCTTTGCGTAATGTTCTCTCACAAACACGTAGATATAAAGTTTCATGGGTCAATTTCTAATAATAAGGAAGGAATTTTAAAAAGAGTGCTATAAGTTATAAGAGAAATTGCGTTGCTCTCTCGGCGTACTTATTTGGAATCTCTATAGGTATATATCCCTTATTATTAAAGATATGCATAGATATTTAAACATTACAAAAAAATTACTCGAATTGATGAAGACTAAGAAATGTCATAGGAAAGGGATCCGCTTATGTGAATAACCCTACACATATAATATCCAGAAGCTTTGCAGTTTCCTCCTTTTGTTTTTTAGCCTGCTAAAAAACAAAAGTTTTACAATATTCGGGAAAAAGAAGGCACCTATAGTTATATTAATCACGTCCCAGGTTATAGTGAAAAAATAGCTCGCAGAATAAATAGAAACGGGTGTAAAACGATTAATGTCAAAAAGCGTATTATTGGGAGGATTTTGATAAACAATAAAGAAAGGGTTAATAAATTAAAACAATCGGGAGTATACCAAATTAACTGCGCGGATTGTAATGCCGTGTATGTGGGTCAAACCGGTAGAAGTATTGAAACTAGAGTAAAAGAACATAAAATTCAGCATTTTCGACGCATTGTATAGAAAACAATAATTTCATAGATCAGAAAAATGTAAAGGTACTGCATCGTGAAAAGAAAGGAAAGCGCTTAGATCTGTTAGAGCAATTAGAAATTAAAAAATCTTTAATTATAAATCCTTGTACTACGAATGATCAGATAGATTTTACACTCTCGCCCTTCTTAGAAAAGGTACTAAAAGCTCGGACTTTACCAGATGGTAGGATCAATCGAGGGTAGGTGCTCGTAAACAAATAAATAACGAAAACGCGCTTGAAAAATAGACATTTCCTCTATTGAAAAAGGCCTAATAAACCGAAATACTAGTATATAGAGTGTTTTCTATATATTTCTTGGAACATCTAAATGTTCCAAAAAAATCAATGTTTTTTTCAAAACAAGGATCTACATTTGTTTCCTGTGTTTAGAGACTTTTTTGCACGTATTAGGCGCTACACGTTTTCACTACATACCTAGATATTGGAAAAGGATCATTCGTCACTTCCTATTTTCTGAAAGTGACAATTTACCTGATTTTCTCACACACAGCAGTAAATCAAATGTTTGTTATGATGAGTGTTCTCTGAAATTTTGATCATCACACAATTTAAACCAACGTTATTTAATCGTAGTATGTTGGTCCAAAATTCATTTTCTTCACATTTTAAAGCACATCTTAGGTATCTGTTAATTTACCAAACTAAAGAAAACTAAATCAATGTAATTTAACAAAATAATTCAATACTTCATAATTACATTATAAAATCGAACACAGCGGCAAAGAAACCCTAGATATCACAATGGTCGCCGCTTCCTCAGTAAAGTTTAAAACAAAGTGCAGCTTTCAGCTTTACCGCTCACGAAGTGCGTTCTGTCGCCGTAGCCATAATTAGAACTAATTAGTTCCCGCAAAATGCCACTACCACTTAGGCATGTAGTTACTCCATTGGCTGGCTTTGGTTACAGAACTTAACCGTTGTTAGAACTTAAAACACTATTTTTACTATGCAAATTTATATTAAGTCAGTACCGACTCGACTTTACAATTTTGAAAGCACTCACTGCAAAACTGAAAATCATTATCAGCCTCCAACATACTTTATTAGGACTAGTTAAAAGTTGTCTTTTGATGAGTCATTTAAAATGTTAATCTGTATTAATTACATATTCCTATTACTATTTCTTATTAAAACTTAATAAATGAATAAATAACCACTCAGATTTTTAAAGTTATTAAGTAATTTAATATATCTAATGTCACAATATTGGCAATAAAGTTCTGAATTTGCGTTCTAAAAATAAACTACCTATCTTATATTCGATATGTAGTATCGAGTATAAAAGTATCTATTTGACACGGCAAATCAGAATAATACAGAAATAAGCCAAAACATCTTTAGCCTACTTAGGTCTACTTTAGTCTTTAGCTATTATTCGAATCAATTAATATTATCTGCCAACGTGTTACCTATTTTAAAATAATACAAATATGAAATTAGCGATAATATAATATACATAGGTATCTCATTTCATTGAATATATCTACGTGATTATTTTAATTTTAATCATCCTATTCGCATATTTACCCTAATATTATACCCTAATATCATATTAACAATTAATTTATAATTTACACAGATTGCGCACACGATACCTAGATTGGAGTAATTGAAATATGTACCGATAAACAAAACAAATAAAAGTTTGCTAACGAGTTAAAAAACTTACTGCATCTCTGAGAATTTCCTCCCTGGACATAATATGCGGCCTGTTTCCTCTTTCCCCATCCAACGTAATGGAATAAACATCAGGAGGTTCCAACGCATTCAACTGGCCAGCATAAAATAATCCTCCCATAGCTGTTAACACTCTCAACTTATCAACATCCAACAGCTCAGCAGTGAGTGTACACCGCGTGTCCTCTGGTTTAACTTCTTCGACAATTTCTTCTTCGGCAACGCTGTCTTCCTCTTCCTCCTCTTCCTCTTCCCCCTCCTCCTCTTCTTCAACTCGAGGCACTGTTTCGGTAGGAGTCTCTTCAACTTGATCATACTCGCCAATGACGCCAATGTCATCTTCTTCCTCTATCAAGTCTTCTTCGACTTGCTCGACCAGTTCCTCCTCGCCGTCCCCTTCTTCAGTTATTGTTTCCCACTCATTATGGTCATCATCAGCGTAAGTTTTAATGGTAGCCTCGGCTTTAAGTTTCGGCCTTATCTTAGAAGATTTTATGTCAATCGCGACGATGTGGTTATTGTTCTTATTTTTCTTCGATTTAATAGTAAATGTTTCCTCGACATATCTTGGAGGAGTTGCGTCGGGGTAGGCTTTATTTTGCATTTTCAATTTCTCTTTCGCTGCTAAGAGATAACCTACAAAATTACTTTTAGGCTTTTTGGCAACGATCGTTTCGGTCGCTACATGTTCTCCTGAAGAAGACATCAATTTCTTAGGCCTGCCAACTTTTCGTTTCTTAGATGATGAATATTTTTCGGGAGATGAATCCACATCCGACTGATTTATTTTATAAATATCATCTAACTTGGGCATGGCGCAGAGTGTTGGTGGTTTCAAAAGTTCAGATTTGTCTTTATTGGGCTTTACCGGCACGTCCATTTTGTCTAGTAACGGCGGGGGTGTGGAACTCCTATCAGAATGAGAAGAGTGCGTTGACTTTTTTCTCGAACGTTTCTTTGAACAATCCGTGGAATGCCTTTTTGGTTTTAATTTACTTAATTCCTTCTGTTTTTCGCGGTACTGGCGTTGAAGTTCCGCCAACTTCATCCTCATATCCAGTTCCATCGCATTCATACAGGGCCAATCGCCTTTGCAGCAAATAGGCTGCGATTTGCTAGCTATGAATTTCTTAACCTCCTCTTCAGATTCTGGTGTCTTATAAGTTCTATAGTTTTCCTCATGGCATGAGCAGCGCGTCTTTTCTTTATCTGCATCGCCTTTTTCGTACGACTGTTTGTTCCGTTTCTTATGTTCGCGATCCTGATGGTCATGATGTTTATCACTCCTCATTTTTTTTCTTCTCGGTTCGTCAGAGGAATGCTTCTTAGATTTCCTCTTCTCCTTTTTTCGTTCTTTGGACCTTTCCTTTTCCGGTTTGGGTTTCTCGTTTTCTTCCAGGATTCTTTGTTCTGCCAAGGCGCAAAGTAGATCTAAACCACCTAGACTATCGTCGACAGGGAGCTTTTGAATGACAGTTTCACTCCTAACTTCGTTTTCAGTTATAATTGGCTGTGGGGTGCTACTGTGAATCTCAGGACTCTCACATGCTTGAGAAACTTCTGGTTCTTCTTCAGTTTTGTTTCTGCAGTTCTCGAATTCAACGATGCTGTTAGAAAGGAGTTCTAGGCCACTCAAATCGGGTTTTTGTGGAGACATCGTCTCTTCGATTCCTCTAACAACTTCTTGTTCAGCTTCTTGTTCTTCCATCGAAACACTGGATCCTATTACGTTCTCTCCTTCATTGGAGAGAGCCATTGGTTTTGGTGGCTCTTCAACCACCTCCATCATTTCAGGTACTGAAGTTTTTGTATCACTATAATCTATAGGAGTTTCGAGCATAAGCTTCTCAGAAATATGTTCAAGCTTGCTCTTTGCCTCTCCTGCCACATCAGAAATAGTATGGGTGGTATTGTCATCTTCACTACAGAATGGTGTGTCTGTCTGATTACTTGCGTCTTGTACCGTGGACATTTCCTCTTCATGTGTGTGATTCTCTGGAGGTGGAGTAAGACAAGCAACTGGCGAAGTTGCCTGCGACCTGCAGGACGTTTCACCGCTGGGAGTTTGCGATAAAATTAAGTTGGTAGGGTGTTGATAGATAACATGAGTAGTTACCAAAGGAGCCATATTGTGATCAGTGAAAACCGTTCCAGTATTATTTCCGATTGTACTGACCGCCTGCAATGTTTTGGTTTGGTCCAAAGTTGCGTCCGTTTCGATTTTTATTAAAGTCGTAGCGGGTATAGGCATGGGGATTTTCCTCTTGGTGTCCGTTGTCACTGCCACCAACCTGGTGCTGTGCGTTTGGGTATGTTGGTGAAGAGTTGTGCTGCTCGAAAGATAATCTGATGAAGCTGAACTCAGTAACTGCAATGGAGGAGGAGGCATTGATGATAAAGATGGTAACAGGACAGAAGAAGGTTGAGGGTAACTTGGCCATACCACGGCTTGTTGTAGGGGTTCTGAAATTAAAAAGTATAAGTTGCAGAGGTTCCCCTTTGCGCAAATTTCGTTGCTAATCGAATTGCCTCTTGAAAAATACCAATAAAACCCATTTCAGACAAAATTGTTTATTTTGTCTTCATCATTTATTGACATACCCAAAGATTTAAGCTAGAAAAGTTAAAAATGAGATCAATGAATTACAAATGTTACCTAGTATTTCTGGTACCTAATATAATAATAAAATTATTCGTAGTTTTTTCAAGAGGAAATTCCTAACTCTGTTGCTACCTACTTATGGCAATGCAGTGATGTTCATAGTGTGAAAAATTGGAGCTAGAACTGAGGTGACCTAGACATAAAGCAACACTAAGCAGATCAGACATGGTTTGCTAAGATGTGGTGAAAGATGAACGTGTATGGAAATGATACATGATCAAGTTTAGCATTTGTAAGAGGATCGAATAAATAAAATAACAAATGAACTGACCTATTCCGGTTGTGGTAGGTAAAAGAAGGAGGCCCCCTGTGGTAGGATCGCGAACTAGTTGGAACCCCACGGGAGGCATTGGTACCGGCAGTGGAACCATTGGCTCCACTGGAACAGGCGCTATAACAAAAATTAAAAATTAACAGGTAAGAAAACAAAACTGGGATTACAATAGGGAGTGATAGATACATTTGTGTTGTGTCGATGATATCTGTGAATGCAAAATGGTTAACACAAGATGACGATCGGATCAGACAAGTGGATTTTTATTTTTATTGAGTAATATTGCGCTTTTAACGACTTCTTGAAATATTTTTTGAATCTCTACTTTCGGTTTATTTATTTTTGTAAGAAGACAGGGAAATTATTTGATAAATTACCTACATTTATCACTCAGTAAAGTTACCTAAAACTAAAATTAATAATAACTCCTGTTGTAAACCAGGACTAGATCGGTCCTTATAAAGTTAATATTTTTTTTTTGCTATTGGTATATTGTTGAAGTTAGATCTAATCCTCAAATATATTAGATAATTAATTACAGTTAATGCATAAGATGCTACCTACTTTGCAGGACATTATTTGTTTCTGAGCTTGGGACTTAGATTTTACCATATTTTTCTAAACTGAAAGTAGGTACACCAAGCAAATTTGTGCTTTTATTTTTGATGTAGGTAACTCAACTTTGATACTGTTCCAGATATTATACATAATATCTACATAATGGCAAATATTAAAATAAGCCTTTACAGCAATTACATAACAATTAGAAGCTACACAACCAGTAAAGTGGCTCAGGTCTTCCGAGAAACTCTTTATTTAATTACATCATCACACAAATCATAAGTTCTGGGGTTGACTCTGTTTACCTAAGCAAAAGAAAAAACACGTCACCATCTTCCCAAAAAGAGATACACACAAGCACACGATAATCCACCTGACCGACTCCCGCGTTACGCCAACAACAGCAACAGGTCACGCTTATAAAAAAAAAGGCATTACTCAACAAAAACCGGTCCGAAAAAATGACAAAAAAAAAACTGGTCGACGTCGAGTGCACTCACTTACCCGGATACTGCCACAAAGTAGGCGTAGCGAGGGCTTGACTGTGGCCTCCGCCCATCTGCCAGGCGGCCAATCCCGCGCCTCGATCATCTGTGCATTGCAGCAGCGTTCCACCCTGCTGACCGCCCATTGCCGAGCTTGCAGCCATACTACCGGTAGCCCCCGATGGATCTGCAAAGGAAAAGTTTCCCCATCAAGAATGAATGGCACAAGGCTTACTGGGTTTATCTTATCATCATCGTTCGGGTATGATATGGTATGTTGTTTTGAGGTGGTGCTTGGATAATGGGTAGGTATGTTTTATTTCATTGTAAATCAAGTGCCTAGCCTTACGTTTGACTTATAAATCTGGGATTTGCATGACAAAGACTTTATTTATGGTGTAGGTTTAGTCTACGAGGGTACTAACTTGGTGCTTCAATTGACTGAAATGATGCTTTCAATTGAAGAATAGTTCAAAATTGCTGATGTAATTTCCCTTTGTCAGTTTATTTATTTTATGCAGTGTGTAGATGTTTATATCGGATATACCTAGGTGCCTACATAATGATCTTAAAATACCTATTGGTTATCTGTTCTCTTATAAGTATAGGTACTTTTTTGGTTATAAGTGTTAGATAGTTACTCGAAATAAACCAAAGGAATATTGTGGTTGGTTGAGGAACTTTAAGTACCTAGATAGGTGCCTACCAAGATTTGTTATTTCATCTGAGGTTACCAATCCATTACCTATACATTTCGGAAAGTCAAGAAATCTTGAAACAACTAATACCTTTCTATTTTTTGTGTTACTAAACACAAAAAATTGTAATGTAAGTGGCACACTCGTAAGTTGAAGTTACCACCGTTGCAGGTGCTCCTTTTCTCGCTATATGTACAGTGAGGCGTGCACAACAGAGAGAAAGGCGAACTGTGGTGGCTTTAAGCTGATGACTGTCGTACAACACTCATCAGCGTAAAGTCACGACTATTGCAGGTGCTACCTTTCTCGTTCTCGTTATACGTGAACTGAGGTGTGCAGAAGAGAGAGCGACTCGAACTGCGGCGACTTAAGCTGATGAGTGTCGTACTAGTTATCAAAGGATTCATTTCCTACTACTTATCAAAGAGGCATTTTCAAAAAATAGTTATGGAACCTACTGGTTATTTATCTGACTATATTATGGTTGTATTAATCCTGAATTCCGACAACATATAGGTGGTATCTTATGACTAGATATAAATTTTATAAATATCAAATGTTCTGGTGTTGTTATTAAACGACCTATCCATTCATAATTTCAGAAAATATGTCTGTAGATACATAAACATAGGTATTTTTAAGTTTTCGAAGTAGGTACCTACAATATAAAACAAAATAATTTTGGACCAAACGTGCAGTCCTCATTACATTGGAGGATAATGGCACGAATAAAATTTTTTGTGAGGAGTTGCTGTCTAGACATTTTGTAAGTTCTGAACCTACTAGAACTCGCCAATATTCATTGACCGTGGTCCATGACCTGGGATAGTTTGGGGCCGAGCGGGATTATCGCCCTTTACTCTCCCTATTGCTGTATAGGTCTGGGCTGCCTCGTAGAGGTAGACCCCATCCTTCACCAACCCCGATCACAAAAAGTGATAGGTGTGGGCGATTCGTTGAGTCTCCTCCTGTCCTGGCTCTACCCTGCAGGCTGGGTATAGGATCTTCTGAGGCTCTTCTGTATCATCTTCTTTCCTCGGACTAGAACTAGTTTTGAGGAACCAATATTTTCTTGTTAATTTATCGCATCTCATGGTTATTAAATTTATTATCTCCAGTTACAAAATAGCTGTAGTTACAAAATTTGATGTTAATACCAGATTCAGTCGACAACAATATGAGTACTTAAATGTACTTTGAAACGTGAAACATTTGGAAAGGCTGATATTTCTGTATCTACCAAGCTCTCTGCAACAAAATAGGTATGTATATAGGTACTTTAGAATTCTATTTGCATGCCTAAAAACAGAATCCAATTGCGTTTTAGTTTTTTTTACCGTTAATTTGTAAACTTTCGTTAACATGAGACATTATGAGTACCTAAGATATAATCTCTGTTAAGATGGATCTGAACAATTGGAATCGATCTACAGGAACGAAATAATTGGAAATTTATATTAATTTTTCAGCCTCATTTACTATAAATTACATATTCTTACCGATAATAACTTCCGCTTTACTGACATTATATTACATATTGCTAATTATTTTACAACGTACGAAACGGCACGACACATCTTTCTGCTTTCGTTGATGCCTTATCTTTTTTTCATTAATTATAATAATTATATCAAGTTAGCCGCACTTCCTTTAATCGAGAGGACTGCACTAGGGTATTATATTATGTTACAGCGATTATCGCATTACTCTCGTTAATTAGCTTCAATTTTTATGGCTTTTATCTGATTCCGAAAATAATATACCTTCCATAGGAAACACATGAGGAAAGAATATGGAATTAATTACCTACTGCTATTATATAAAACGGAAAATGTACGTCCAAAAGTGAGTAGGTAGGGGATATTCAAAATTCTTGTCTATCCATTTCACAAGTCTGTCCGTTTAAACACCGTTCTGCTTTGGGAAAATGTAGTTATAAATTTAATAATTTGCCATGATTATCTGCATACCAATATAAAATCAAAACCTCCTGATAATGTACTACTCTATACAACACAGCTGTATGGGTTAGATTCGGCAAAAAATATGTCCATGGAATTTTACGCAAGACTTTCAATGATATTAATTAAAATTCTTCAACTAGTGGATCAACACCGCGAAGAAACGCCAGGGCTTCATCAACTTTGAAAATACAATAGTTCGTGGCCTTTCATGGCCGGTATCTGCTGAACGAAATGAAACTAATTTGCCATGATCGATACTAATCTTCCACGATGCCACGATCTTCAGTGATTCTCGTATGGGTGATCGGTGGCTGAATACCTCTGATCACTGATCAGAGGTATTCACGAAACACTGAAAGTGCCAACTGTTAGGAATTTCTAAATGTCTGTGAATAAGAATCGACCAAAGCAGACAGCCCCAGAATGATTTCGTAACTCCGTGAGACAACAGGCTTACAGTTAGTACTGTATCGTTAAAATCAATACCAGTACCAGACCAGTTTTTGATCTTGCCCCATATCGAGTGGTATTGCGTGATCTTGGTGAGCAATAAACCATTTTCATTGAAAACGAATATCAGGCATGTGATCTTAATATCACTGAGACATCTGAAAATATTCACTTTGATTTGACTGGATACAGAATCACAGCGGTTCCTTTGGATTTGATCAAACTTACTACTTGAACTATGCCTGTACATTTTGACTTTATAGAATTTTATAGGTGAACTGATTTTTTTCTTTGTTAATGTTCAATTAACTGAATAGTCCTTGTAAATATACCAATACGGTTATTGGCGTTAATTCACGTTCTCATGCAAGTGACTGTCGGTTTCCTTTAGCTACGAACGTCCCCCTGATTTTTTCCTCACTAAATGTCTGTTTACCCGCACAATCCATGTTTCCCTTTATATACTTATATTTTTGAAAATATATGGCCGCCCTATCTGTTAAAATTGATCATTTGCTGAATTATTAACTATGCTGCAAACTAAAACATTATTTAGTGTAAACATCCTAATTTTGGCAGTGTCATCCATTTTTTCATATTCTGATTCATTTCCCACGTGAATAACAGCATATGAATGGATATGTGAATTTCATTTCCTCTTACAACTTCTCGATGTTTCATGCCGGCTGCCCGCATATATTATCTAAGTTTAAAATAAAGCTAAGCTACTAAGGATCATTCTTACAAATATATATTTATAAATAATGTCTCACGTGCTACTTTTATACTTTTTGCTCTTACATCAGCACCACCTAAGGATATTGGTATTTTGTGCATCCTGATGAGTCAGTCAAAAAGAGGAAAGCAACTCCCCTAAGTCCATAAATCGTTATTTAATGTCAGATTTTGACTAATGCATAGTTGCCTATAAAAGCAACAATTAAAGATGTTATTTTATTTAATTACTGAGTAGGTATAAAAACTGCGTTTCAATGAAACAATTTAATCGACTATTGCGTAGCTTGAATTCTATTACTGATAAAATAATATTAAGAAAAGTGACAAGGTGAACACTTGCAAATGACAGTACGGAACGATTACAGATAGTTTACCAACCTCGCAGGATTCTGAAAATATAGTTACTGTTATCGGGCCGGTGGCTCAGGGCTTAGCGTCTCGATGGCTCAACCCAGAGGTCGTGGGTTCTAATTCCCACTCCACCAAACAATTTTTAATTAAATTATCTACTCGTAGAGCAAGGCTTGTTCGCAGGGATGGCTTGGCAACCATCCTGGCGATGGCCTAGGATGGGAAGAATGTCAACTTGGTGTTATTGTGAGAGATTAAAATCAGTTGATGTTTGACTGCCCCCCTAACTAATGAGGTTTTCCAGGTTTCCCTCATTCCAGCACTGAATGGTGGTTAGGGCCTACCAACGTAAGCAAATGCGGCCAGCGAAATAATAATATGCCGCCCCCTCTCCCACACAAGTCTCCCACTTTCGGGCTAATCCTTGTGATTAGAATGAGGGGTAGAGATATTATTATTATTATTATTATTATTGTTAGATTTTTAAAGAGGTACCAGTATATAATAATAATGTCTCGTCCCCTCCAACTCATTCCAATCACAAGGATTGCCCCGACATTCTGAGACTTGTATGGGAGAAGAGACGGCATATCATAATTCTGTAGACCGTATTGCAAATACCTAATGAATAACAATGAATCATTAAAACTGAAAAGTATATGTCGGAATATTAATTGAATTCTTCTGTATTAAAAATGTAATCAGTAAAGCAGTTTTATTATTTTCGATAATTCTCCAGTATTCATTCGCACAACTTATGAAACCACAGTCTACAGCTTATTAGCCTCAAATTTTATACTCCACTATACTGATACATACCATATTTACTTAAGAGAATATACGCGCACAAATATAGCATATGAAACCAAAATCCCTACCAAACCCCGTCAAAACACGCTCTTAAAAATAACCGTACGTTTAATTTTAATAATGTACAAGTTTTAGAAAAAGAGCGTAAAAATTTGATTTGAAAAAATCTGAAAATTTGTTCTATCTGCAGAACTTCTGAAGATGGCCTAATAAAGCCGAAATGCCAGAAATAACAAAACAGATTCTTTCATATTTAATGATCGAGAAATCAAGGAACAAACTAACAGAGTTAAATTCAACGTTCAAAAAAGAAAAGTTTAAGTTAATACTGAGGTTTAATACATTACATAAGTAGCTGATATGATAATTCTCCCGTCGTCTATTTCGAAGAAAACAAAGAAATCCGTAACTGCAAACATCGCCCCTCCAAATAAAGTCCTCGTCATATCGCAGATTTCATAGTCAAAAGCAAAGAACTCGGCTAAAGCTAGGCACTCACCCATCTCTGCTATCCTGGCGATTTCCTTGATCTGTGCCCCTCCACCGTTAACGGTGGTGAGGAGGCCGGCAGGCGGCAGGGAGGGAGAGGCAATGAGTTCGTGCTGCTGGACGCGCTGCCTCGCTATGGCGATGCCAACGGGAATATTGCCGCCTGGAAAAATGCAATGTGGCATTGGAAGGCGACTTTCGGTATTTTGAATTTGATCAATATTTCCATAATGTCGCTTCCAAGAATTTAAAAACTTTATCCTAACTCTTTAATCGATTTTTTTGTGGTTTTGGAAATCTAAATAATCGAGATCGATTTGATACAGTTAATTATTTATTAGGTGTTAGAGGAAATATTTTCATTTTCATCAAATCTTTTAGTTTTCATTAGACATTTTACTTATTTTTCTAGAAGGAACGTTAACACTTTGTCAAGTTGACCAAAAAGGAAAAAAGATGTTTTATCGAAATACCCTTGGAAATACCAATTTTATACAGATGAATTTAGTCAACAACAAACTTAATATCTTTGAGAAACCTGCAAGGAAACTTCATACCATAGGTTGTGGTGTAAAAATTTTGATCAATCAAAGTAAGAGGTCACATAGATTTAAGTACTTAAACTTACCATTTGTACCAAGAATGGAATTGTTCATGATGCCATTATCTCCATTCTTTTGGGTGGGCGACGTCACCTCCAGCTTGATCATGGGCGACGCACTTGTACTTATCTCCGCCACCTGGCACGCCCCCGGCTCCTTCTTCACATTGACTCCATTCCACTCTATGGGGTTGGTCCTGGAGCACCCGTTCACGGTGTCCGAGTACTTGGAGGCCTTTAGCGGGGAGCCCAGCTGGCAGCTACACGCCTTCTGGGATTTCAAGCTGCAGCATTTCTCGTCGCAGTACGTCTTCTCCTGCGCCTTTTTCGGGCTAGGGGGGTAGTCCGGCTGTTGGATAATAATGTTGGAGTTGAAGCCCTTGGCGAGCAGCTCCAGCTGCGTGACTGGGATGGGGGAGTAGGGGGAGCCGGGAGGGGGCGTGGGCGCTCCGAAAGTATAGCCCGACGCTGAGAAGAGCGAGTCTGAAACTGAAAAAAACATATTATGTAATATGGTTCATTTTTGCTAGAGGTAAAGTAAAACTAATATAATAGATATTAAAATAATAGGTACCTATACCTACAACCTGTTGTAACGGTCTCGTTTTTAATAACTAATAAAATACCTATTTCTTATCTCATTCTGTGTTTTTTACCTTTTTGTTAAACACCAATTCTGTATTTAAAGTATTATATGTATTCAGTGTATATTAAGTGATTATAATCCCAACTTCACTATATGTGTTTGTGCGCCATCTGGTGTTAAGAACGTGAGCGGATGGATGACGTAAAAGAACGAGGAAGAAAAAATATGGCGAAGACTTGGTGAATTAGGCCGCTCTCAATTTTTGCATGGAAAAAGCTCATGAAACGACAGATTAAAAGTGTAATAAATCAGCAACCCCAAATCTGATCATTTCTATCGATTTCTATAGTGATTAGGGGAAAAACGATCGTTTAGTACGAGTTAGGTGTGACTGGACAGCCGACGTATGAATAACGTTAAGTTCTGCACCACCTTGAATTGATGCGAGTACCTTACTATCTACCTATTTTGGAAGTGCTTCTTGAACACTTGTATACCGTGCCTTATTCTACTGACTTACCTATGCACAGGCCGTGTGTGCGAAAGATTTTAAGGGTCCTTACCGTTACCTCTCGGACTGTAAATATTTAAAACTTACCTTTTTCTGTAGAGCTTAATACAGCAAAATCCTCTCTCCTGTTTATAAATTTGAGAGTGTTTGTTATAATATGTAACTTTATATGTTTCTGTTGTGTAACTTTCGTAAATGTATAGTTGGATAGGAACTATACCTTTACTAAATACCATCAAAAAAGATCAATTGATGGCCCCCAAGTTTGGCAGATAATAAATAACCCTGCAGTACTTCACTCTGCTCACCCCTGATAGAGTGTTTCAACACTATAGTAAGTATCTTTTTGGTTAATAAAATAATTTAAGAGAAGTATCGTTATACAATTGGCGCCCAATGTGCCGTCAATAATTAGTATATTTTTGTATCTTTACCTATAAATCATACATAATGAAATTTGTCGTTATACTGTTTATTATTTTTGCTTGCGAATTTTCAAGTGATTTCAAGAGACTTTATCAAAATTTGGTTGTAATCCTATACCTGTCTGGTTAAATATCTGCAAATAGGAAATAAATAATCTGAAAGCACGTATTTATGTCAAAACTGCTTAAATAAATGATAAGATAACTTACAGAAAATGTGTACCTAAGTACTTAAATAATCCTTATGGAAATATATTAACAAAAATTTCGTTTCAAAAATTATTTCAAGTTATTTCAACGCTGCTGTACACCAGATAGAATCGCATGAAAATTTGATTGTTGGTCGTAAATATTATTGCATGACTCATGGCGTCATTAAGTCTAGGAGTTGTGACATTATAGACACTTCAATTTCATAAGACTCTTTAAAATATTCTCCATCATATTTGTTTCACTGCTTATTTTTTATTTTATTTCATAATTTTTCAAGGCTTCAAGAAAATCATTTCTCTATGAAAAGCAAAGTTGATTTTCTGAAAGTTGAAAAAATCTGCTGTGATGGATAATGGCTCCTGAGGAACTACTGATGGGCATTTAAATTTAGTTAATTTTAAAACAATTAGGATTATTACGGCCTTAACTTTCAAAAAGTTACTAATGTTTTGATGCACTGTAACTGAATTTTAGTATGGAATTTAAAAAGATTAATCATGAACCAGCGAATTTGCACAACTGAAATAGCATTTTGGTAGAAAATTTAAATCATTGGCATATCGATGGGGTTGAACCGACGGCTTGAAGACCATAGTACCCCATATACCAGCGGATATATTGTGTTTCGCTGCGTGTCCAAGTGTGCCACGCACTATTTATCGCGGTACGCGGGCATTTAAATTCCTGTGAGTGACATTCAGAATGATCGTTAAGCGAGCTGTGAGCTAACTTCCGGTCCGTCTAGATTGCGAAGTGCACGGCGCCTCTGCATGATGTTCACTTGTTATTTATTGTCTTCTATTACCTTCTTCGGCGTGGTAAATAATGTCGGTGAGCTCCAGCGAAGACGCTTGTTCGGCATTTTGCACCCGATAGAACTTGTGTAGATAACAGAAATTGCTCTTCTTCGATCTTTCTGTTAAATTGAAGTAAATACCTATACACATGTTAAAAGGACTTCAATCATAAGAGAATAAAATCCAGGCCAATTTACAATTTCCCGAATATAGCAAGTGCTCTGGCGCGATAGCAATTTTAATTTAAATTTAAATCAGATGTGTCACATTCTTAACGTTTTTAATTACAAATTGTTAAATTTGTGTAATTGTATTCGTTTTAAAGTATTAAAGACGGTAACCTCGGTACCTGCTAAAAAAATTGACTAAATTTATATATAATAATAATAATAATAATAATAATAATAATAATAACTTCTGCTATTTACTGCTAGATTTTTTAAAACAGCCGTCACATCTTACTTTATCGTTCTTAATTGTAATCAGCAATCAACAAAATGTGAATATTCATTAAATGTCAAATTAGATAATGAAATACAAAAATTCAATTAATAAATAAATAATAAGGCATATTCTGTTACGTACCCTGTAAATATTTTCAATTTTATTTAAGTATAATCAATAAAAAATCAAATAAATACGAATTATCATGATATTCTTATTTCCATCTAAACTGTTAACTAACTGTTTATACAGTGGAAGCATGTGAGTCGTTAGTTAAAGCCTTCATGCGGAAGAAAAATAAAATAGACATTAATAAAATTAATTAACGAGTCCCTGAAATTATCATAAATACATTACTTCAGCATGTTTGCTTTGCAAACGCTATTGAGCATGCAAAACAAATAAATACATGTTACGACAAACTGTACATACATTTATTTGAACTAGTACAAAGTGCCTCAGGAAAGATCTGATTATTATCATCTGCACTGGAAATTGATATCATTTTGTGTAGAACTCACTATCAGATGAGACAAATGTAATACCTATAATGGGAAAGAAACCAACGCTATTAGTTTAGTTCCACTACAGGCATTCAATCTGAGTACAGAGAACACAAATCGCATTTTGATTTCAAAATTTCATAATCAAATTTAAGGGAACTTTAGCTAAAGTTGCGTTTTAATGACTTGGATACATTTGTCTCAATCATAGTAACTCCGGATTTCATAATAAAAAATAAAGGACATTTAGCGCTAAACTTGCTATTAAGTACATCAATACTTGGATACTACTATTGAGACAACCGGATCCAAGGTATTATAAAGTAAGTTTAGCTACGTTCCTTTATGAAACTGGCCTTAAATTAAATAAATTTAAATAAAGAGCAGGTTGAAACAGTGTATTCAATCAACATGCTTATGAAAGCATTTACACGATCAATGGAAACCTGGAACGAATTGATAAAACTTAAGTCAACCCACTACCTGGATATAGAAATGAAAGATATTTCAGACGATGTTATACTTCATGATGTAAGGATTGCGCCTGTACTTATATGCACTTGTCCTGCACAAATCATAGAAGTAGATCAAAAATAGATGTTTCAACATTTATTCAAAGACAATATTCAAAAAAGCAAATTTAGAACCGAAATTTTATGTCAATGTAAACGAAAACATATAAAAAGGCACATACATAGTACATACCTATAGGGACATTCTATTCTAGATGCTAGCTATATGTTTATGTGCCTTTTCCGTTTATGGATTTACATTGACATAAAACTTCCGGTCTCAAAATAATGGGCAAAGACTGAAAGAATAATAATGGTCAAAAAGTCGGCAATTTTTTTAGTAAGGGTTTCTTCCTTTTGCCCAGCACCCATGATTAACTGCACAGATGTCATTATTATTATCATCTATATTCTTGTTTAAAATTTTATAATTTCCCAATACTATCTACATACCTATAGATACATTTTTTGTTTGCCGACTCCGTGTTGACGGGTAGAGCTTTTTACGACAAATTGATATAGTTTTTGAATGCAAAACACTGAATAGTAATACCGTAATTTATTGGTGGAACCCACATTTATAACGTGGAATTTTGCACATGACTTTTTAAAAAATTGCTAAAATTCCATGCATTTTATACGTATGCTGATATAGCGTATATTCTAATGTAACTTCTGTATAGACAGAAGTTAGATATAAGTTAGTTAATTGGTGTCAGATTTTATAATCTCAACTTCTATATCAGTATCAGATTGTAGCTATAAGTCGCCAAGTGCATATAAGTATAAATTGCCGAAAAAATCTTGAGGTTTCTTCTCAAAATGTTCTGGTAAGAAATTTGTCAAGTGAATTTTTCAGGTAACAAAATTCCAAGTAACAAAATGCCAAGTGCAAACTACCAGGAATTTTGGTTGGAAAATTATCGTTAGTAGAAGGGTAGATATATGTCTCAAACCATGTTTTGCACGTAGTTTTGTTCATTTCTTGCTTACTGCTATAAAGGAAAAATCATCAAATTAAACTAGATACTTGAAGATTAACATCCAGAAACATAGAAAAATCTTAATGTTGAAAAGATGATAAACTTTCGATTTTTGAGTGAGTAGTTTCCTATTCCACTATTGTTTGAAACTATTCATATTTGTGGCTTCGGCATTCCTACTTTATTTATGTATCCTGTCCCACGAACAACACTTGTATTATCAGTGTTGTTGGTCACACTGGCGAAAAACAAGAAAACAAACCATTTATAGATGCAACGTTATCTCATAGAGTATGTGATTGTTTTAAAAAAATGTTTTAACAACCTTGTCTATATCTTTAGGCTAGCATATAATGTTAAAGACTCAAATCAAACTTGTTCATAGACTTATCCGACTTAGTGTCGTTTCCCCATTGCTGCATCCGTTTCTGTACGATTCTTATCGCGAGCCTCCATAATATTATCCACGCAGACGGCCGTTTTTCTTTTTCATTCGGTTTTCAGTTCCCTCCCGGTAATTATCGTCCGCCTCATATGCAGAATTAAATGAACACATGCATACGCCGTTGCACCTGTAATTACTGTTATTAAGCTTAGTTTAAATATCGCACGAGACATATTAATCTATGCCCGCTATGATAAATTAACAGGGCGTTTTGATATATTGTACCGGTAACAAAAAAGCGAAGGCATATTGAAAATGCCTCATATTTGTTACATTACAAGTACCGGGATATCAAAAATTATCTTGGTCAAGGGTGGTTGTGGAATGTAAAACGTGTGTCTTACTTTAAATTTGAAATAATTATGTCACTGTCACACTGACATCATCAATAACCTACAAATTTCATACCTATTTATTTCAGTTGTAAAACAATAATGAAGTACAAATTATGAAATAACGGTTTTAGTAACAAGAAAAACTAAATTACAGTAATTGTTGGAAATGTCCCCCGTTTTGTTTGATGCACAAGTTGACGCGCCTCGTCATGCTGTGAAAAGCGTTTTGCAGCATTTCTGGCGTTATGGTTGCACATTGCTGAACAATTCTTCGTTGCAGTTCTTGCAAATTATTTACCGGAGTTGCGAAAATCTTGATTTTTAAGTAAGGAAATATAAAATAGTCCATAATTGTCAAACAAGGTGATCTCGGAGGAAACTCAAGTTCTGTATACAAACTTATCAGCCGGTCATCAAAAAACTCGCGGAGGAAAGCAATATTTTCTCGTGTAGTATGTGCTGTTGCACCGTCATGCTGGAAATAACCGTACCGAAGTTCATCATCGTTTAACTGTTGCACAAATTCAGCCAAAAAGTTGTGTCTGTACCTTTCTGCGTTAACGGTGAAATCGAAAAAAATTGGCCCAATTATTCTTCTGCGAGAAACTGCCATCCAAACACCAATTTTTTGAGCATGTAGTGGCGATTCAGTAAAAACATGAGGGTTATCATTGCTCCGCATTCGCATATTTTGAGAATTGATGTATCCCGAAAGGTGGAACCACGCTTCGTCAGAAAAAAAAGTTAAGTCCAGAAGATCGTCATTCATTAAATTATTGACAAACCAATGGCAGTAAGCAAGGCGTCTGGGGTGGTCTGCGGGCAGAAGAGCTTGATGTGCTTGCATCTTATATGGATGCATGTTCAAGTCTTTCTTTAAAATCTTATGACATGTTCCATAAGAAAGTTCAATTTCCTGAGAAAGACGTTTCAAAGGTTTTGCAGGCTCCTCTTCCATACGTTGACGAACGTCATTGACAACTTCTTCTGTACGAACTCTTGGTCTACCAGCACCTTTTTTATGAGTCACACAACCAGTTTCGCGAAACACTTCAACACAATTTGTAAGGCACGCATAAAAATTTTCCGGTAATATTCCCACGTTTGGGAAGTGCTCTCGAAAATTGTCCACACACAAACGTTGACTGTATTGCCAATTTCCATTAACTAGCGCACCCGTTCGAAAATACGCTTCAATCATGAAAACTTTGTGCTGTGTGGTAAGAGGCATGATTCAAAAACTGGATTAGAAAATTTCAGCACAATAACTTGACAGATTCTGACACAACAAAACATATTAAAAAATTTAAAGTACACACGTTTTACATTCCACAACCACCCTTGACCAAGATAATTTTTGATATTCCGGTAGAAGTTATCGAAATGATACATATAAATTAAATAAATAATACGCACAAGTGACTGAAAATAATCTATAGATACATGTTCTAAGAGTTCAATTAAAAATTATATTGCAAAAAGACACGTTGCTATTTTAATTCAGAAGGTGCTTAACTATCAAAGTGGGTCATGTCATGCATTAATAACTACTCGATCAAGAAACTATTGAAAAAACAAGACAAGGCACTCAATATTATCATTCTCTCCATCCATGAAATATCTATTGAACAAAACATATTTGAGAGAATAAATAAATGATTGGACGTTTTCATTAAAAACCAATAATTAATTCACACGAATACGTGATTTCACGATATTAAAGCGCCGCCGATAAAACAGAATACCGTTTCACGAGCCTTTCGAGAATTCCGCATACTTTGAATGAGAACTTAATTCAATCATCATAAACATGGAAATAAGCTCTTAATACTGTCAGGGAAAATCGATAGGAACTCCTCTCTAGCATTAGTCGCCCCGAAGTTCCAGTATTCACTACTTCAGAACTTCCACCTTTAGACTTAATTGATTTTCGAGTAAAGGTGGCTGGGTATCATAAGTAATTAATATTGTCAATTGGCTACTTAATTACTATCACTTCTGCACGATTACTAATGATTACTAATTTACCAATGAAAAATCGGGCCGATTACCTAGGTACATTCGATATGCTTGCAGAAAATTGGATAATGGCAATAAAAACTATGTACGATGAAAAAAAAATATATATGCTAGTCTGCAGATTTGTGATTATCAAACTACCGTAAAAAAATATTGTTAATTGAGTTGCTTATTATGTTAATGATATATTTAAAAATTTCGACGAGTCATGGGAAGTTTGGAAAAAAGGTAAAAAAAGAGGGTGGACTACAAAATAATAATACAATAGACCATAAAAAACAATATTAGGTATTACAAATTAGATTTCAAGATACGCTGTCAGCTTTAAGCCTGGAGCTACTACCATAGTATTAGAATAACCCATTAAATGTTTCTTTTCGTGCCGCTGTAGCCGATGTGGTTAACCGGCAGCTAAAGGTTTGTTCCCACAGCAGTCAGCAGTCATATTAGTCAGACGTTTATTAAGAGTTTTTATAATATTGTAATGACTGTCGAACAGTTTGCTTATTATCTGTCTTCCAACCAAGGAATTTATATACATGGAACGATTATAAACGACTGCGCATCCAATTTTGTGTGGAAACATGGGAGCAGCCATTTTGATGTCACACTGCTCCCAACTTCTACATTTTGTATTGGTATACCTGAGCAAGACCCTAGAATTCTAGTGTATTTTTCTTTCTAATCTAAAAATCAATGGTTCAAATCTTCCTAACACGGCAACAGTGGTATGGGTAAATTTGGTAAATAATGTTTGTTTTGTATTTTTGACGTCTTGTTGGTTTATATTATTGTGATTCTCTCGATTTGATTCTGTTGTGTTTTTTATTGTGTTCCTTTGATTTATAGACTTTGAGTGACAATATTTGAGTATTGGACTTTCGTAATTATTCCAGGCAAATTGGGATTTTGAATGTCAAACTTAACAATAATTGAAAGTCTTAAGAGACATGCAATCATAGTTCCTAGTTAATATAATAGTAAAGTATGAAAACTGCGAACATAAACAATACAAAAAAAAGATAAACTAGGATAGTTAAAGTAAGGTAAAGGATAGTTAAATTTTATAGGCATAATGCACTTTAATTATTTAGTTTTCTAAACGGTTAATGGTGTATTTTACATAAATAATGTGAAAAAAAGGTAGGTACGTAGGTAGGCACACAAAATATTTCGTTTGTACCTTCATCAATTTTACAAGAAAGTTTGGTGACGATATATTTTATTTTTCACAAATAATTGTAATTAAACTATAAAATATTGAACATTTCTTATACCTATTTAGAATTTTTCTTAGCCTCAAAAGTTTTACTTGCTGCTTTCTGTGGTTTTTATTTGTTATTGCTATCTAATTGAAGAGGCTAGGTTAATACTGTTAAATTTCTCACAAATTTTCAGACATCAAAATGGCGGATTCAAAATTGGAATACTCGCGCAGCTTTGATAATCGTTCCATGTATATAAATTCCTTGCTTCCAACCTATACTGTCGCAGCAGACGTAATCGATATAAAAATTCGATTCACTGATGTTTGATATTATGACACAAAAAGTAGGTACACCTAGACACAACGTTTAACGGTATTCTATAATAAAACTTCTTATACTATGTATTTAACGACAATTTTTCAATGATTTTTTTTAATTTTTCATGTGTGAAGAGTCTGTTTTTTAATATATTTAAAGAGGTGTTGTATAAAAGAGTGTTAAAAACCATAATTGGTTCAAACCGAGTTTTGTTGGTGCGAAGACCACAATCTCTTTTTTATGAGCGTGATTTTGTATCGAACTTGATACATCCACACTTATCTGCTTGTACTGAACCTACATCCTTTTCTTTTTGCGTACCAACGCATTCTTTGCAGTATCCGTGTGGTCTCGACTGACTGGCTGGCTGGCAATGTCGCTGGACAAAACAAACGATTACTGCCCTCCCGACGGGTTTCGGCACGACGCAAAAACCGTGAATATTCGAAAATTACAAATTAAAGTTACATTATCGGTGTGTAATTACTTTCCGGCAAGAAATTGACGGTCTCGCGAGAAATTCCTACCAGTGGTGTAAAGCAGAGTTTATGCACTCGCGAATTGTGAAAAAGAATGTCTTTTCCACTGGTTAATCAATTTGCAATGCAATTCAAATAAATACTCACCATTCAGAGCAAAATATTGTAAGACATCCGACGCAGGAATTTGATCAAATCTATAAGCCTTAGCGAAAAAAAAAATGTTATTGCGGGATTAGATTCTAATAATGTGGGGTTTAATAATTAAAACAGGCCAAAATACAACACAACATTCTACAATTACTTATTCAATACAAGTTATGCTTCGAGGCTTTTCAAATCTCTAACTAACTCTCTCTATATAAAACTATATGCTTCACCGAATCATTTTAGCCGGTCTCGAGTAAGCTCTTCTCAAGTGATAAGCGATCAAATTTACCATTGCATGCCGACGATAACGCAATAAGTGTAAAAGGCTGCAGTGCATAGTAAGTCAAAAATAAGAAATAGTTCCATATTATTTAAAGAATATTAAGGTGCATTAAATTAGAAAAAACAGAAGCGAACGAACGAATTCGTTTGCTTAAGCCTGCGTAATTTATATGAAGAACAAAACGGGAGCGAACGAATTCGTCCGTGTTTCTGCATATACAGGGTGTCCACCTAGTGCGCGTAAGTCCAATATCTGGGTTAATAAAAGAGATAACTTAATTTTTTTTTCTACAGGGTTGTCTAATATCCCGAGCTGCACAAAATGAAAATATATTTACATATTCAGGGTGTTCAGTTTTTCCTGGACAGGTACCAACTTCATTTTTTTAAATGGAAACCTATATTTTTTATGGCATTATCGAATTCTACGTAAAAAATTAGTGGGACTTTGTGCATAACACTGCTATTGGAATATTGATAGTTTTCGAGATATTTGACTTTTAATTTTTTTTTCTTATGTTTCGTCACTTCTAATAGTTGACATAATTATGGTTGTATGACAGCTAGAAATTATTTTTTTTCAGAAACTGTAGAGTGAAGATGGCTCTTTCGAAAAACGTATCAAAAGTTGACCTGCGATATACAGGGGGCAACAGAAATCGTACCAAACCTGATGGTTTAAAATTTAAAAAATCTCGATTTTTTCAAATGGAACACCCTGTGTTTTATGATTTCATTAGATGCCTTTCTGTAGACTCTACAATTTTATAATAGCTTTCCCTATACCTAAGTTGCGTAGTTTTTGCAAAAAACCCACTTTTATGAAAAATACCCGATTTGCGCACTCCTTTGACGGAAAAAATATTGAAGTGAAGAAAATATAGAAGTTCATGGGAATTATCAACAGCAGAAACCACAACATTAAACTAAATATTATCGTTGTTACTCCCATGTCTCCTGGTAGTTTTCTCATAATTCCCATTTGCTGTTCTTTCAAATCTTTCTTTCACATTTTCAAAACAGTCAGCACGTGGGAATCTCTATAAATACGTGCTGCTAGCAAATAATTCCCATGAACTTCTTCTAAAGCATTCGCCAGTTTTGCTAATTCTTAATTATATGTAGAGCTTTTATGATTTTTTACTTTTATTTACAAATAAATGGTAACTTTCCATAAAGACTTGTTTATTAAACTGAAATTATCTAAATTTTTCAGTTATTTTTATTTTAAGAAGTGTAAACTAATACATTTTATAAAAATAAATAGCCTTACAATATTTTTTCCGTCAAAGGAGTGCGCAAATCGGGTATTTTTTATAAAAGTGGGTTTTTTGCAAAAACTACGCAACTTAGGTATAGGGAAAGCTATTATAAAATTGTAGAGTCTACAGAAAGGCATCTAATGAAATCATAAAACACAGGGTGTTCCATTTGAAAAAGTCGAGATTTTTTAAATTTTAAACCATCAGGTTTGGCACGATTTCTGTTGCCCCCTGTATATCACAGGTGTCAACTTTTGATACGTTTTTCGAAAGAGCCATCTTCACTCTACAGTTTCTGAAAAAAAATAATTTCTAGCTGTCATACAACCATAATTATGTCAACTATTAGAAGTGACGAAACTTAAAAGTCAAATATCTCGAAAACTATCAATATTCCAATAGCAGTGTTATGCACAAAGTCCCACTAATTTTTTACGTAGAATTCGATAATGCCATAAAAAATATAGGTTTCCATTTAAAAAAATGAAGTTGGTACCTGTCCAGGAAAAACTGAACACCCTGAATATGTAAATATATTTTCATTTTGTGCAGCTCGGGATATTAGACAACCCTGTAGAAAAAAAAATTAAGTTATCTCTTTTATTAACCCAGATATTGGACTTACGCGCACTAGGTGGACACCCTGTATTAGAGCGAACAGAGACGAACGAACGAATTCGTTGGCTCGCTTCTGTTCACTCTAATTTAAATGCACCTTTAGAGCACAGTATGAAAAGGTATAGCTACCTATTTATTGACTAGGTATTTTAATATACCTACCCTGCATTATTGATTATTGCCCCTATTCACTTTCAACCATATATAAACGTAGGTAGTTAAATAACTCATTGCATGCCATGTATCTATTTATTGCATTTTACATTCATTTTCCATCAAACTGACCCTATCCACTGGCAGAGGCAAAATATTCCAATTACCACAAACCAGAGCTTTCTGTTTTCAATTTTGGTTTTAATCTCAATATTTTCACATACATATATGGGATGTGGTAAATTCGATTGTGATATTTTGACAGCGATATCATATTTGCATTCTACATTCCAGGAAAAATGTGTTTTATTGTCAAAGCACCAAAGGTTATTTCCTATTTTGTCTAGGTTTGTAAATATGTGGATCCATTAATTGTCATATTTGGTACCTACTGAGTAATAGAACGTAAACACTGAGTTTATAATAGATTGGAACTGATGTATGGATTGAAATATAATTAGAAATAATATCCATCTACAGCTTTTATTATCGTTTTATATTTAATTAGGTATTACAGATTTACTGTCTTCATATAAAAGTGGTGGTTATATCCGGGTGGAAATAATTTTAGAGAATACCTACATAAGTGGGAACTATACATTTCTATCAATAGTCTATATACCTATAATAATTATCTTAGATTTGTGCGGTATTCACTTATAACCTCTAAAAATCAAATGATTTAAGTACGATTTTTTCTTGCATCCCAAAATATTTCGTAGGTACGTGTTTTATAATGATCAGATTTAATACGTCAAAAACTATATACATAAAGAGTTTTCTATCAATTTAATTTAAAATTTGACAAGACAAACTTTCATGATGTTTTTGTTTAAAGAAAACATTTCAAAGGGATTGACGCAAGTTACAATCTAATCATTATTATTAATTACCTATACTTTCATTATTACTTTTCCAACGAACTTCACTAAACATGTAAAGTACGGTCTTTAAAGTGGCCGCATCCATATAAATTTCAATACCTACCTGACTAAATTTCAGTCCAATTAGGTGTAGCTATAATTAATTATAATAATAATTTAGTTAACGATTACGAGTGATATAGTTTTGCATAAGATGACATTTGCGCCTATTTGCTCGATAATTAGAGGCAAGTGGGCATAATAAGGCTCTTAACGATTAGGTATGCTTGAAGGACTTCATGCAGATTTCTGTAAAACGTATTCTGAGAATCTACATTAACTACCAACGTACCAAGTACACCCATTTAGTTGTTATATTTCATGACACATAATGAATACTTATAAACTAGCATTTTTTTAGCATTAATTCGTCTCCTTAATAAGTTGTAAGGCAGTATTGTGTATTTTTTTTACAGATGTTCAATGTGGAGTATTGATGGAAGTAATGGATTGAAGATTTCGCTGTTCACTCTGCATCAAATACAAAATGACGCAAAACCATGTGGATCTTTGTCACAGCTTTTTTTTGTGTTGATTCGAAGATTTAAGAAGCTGTATCTTGGTATCCAGTTTCATATGGAACAAAATTCGTCTTTTATCTTAAAAAATATTGTCAATACAACCATCTTGATTGCATTCAGTTGTGCGTCTTACAAAAAAAGTTTGAAGCCAGCTTAGGTATACAGAACCATGAAGTGAGCGCGAGCGGGAATAAAGTACCTAACTAAGTATAGTCTTTTTAATCTAATTTGAAACTGTATAAAAAATTCCGACAAACGACACACGTGCGTAAACAAAGAGGCCGCCGTCGAAGTGCAGGTGTTTCTTTTGTCGGAATTTGTATAGTCAATTGAAACTGTAAAAAAAATCCGACAAAAGAAACACCTGCACGACGACGGCGGCCTCTTTGTTTACGCACGCGTGTCGTTTGTCGGAATTTTTTATGCAGTTTCAATTGAAATTATAAAGACTATACCACACAAAATTGTAAATAAGCCGCACGAATAGTTTATTGGCCGATTGTTTTTAGAATTTATAAGTTCAGTGGCCGAATTAGGCCAAATAATTAGGTACATCATAATTTTCAATTAATTAATTAATTTAAGAGTTAATCAAAGCACAACTATATTTTCTTTTATCAAAACCAATTTGATAATTATTTTAGTTTATTTTTTATTTTTATTAAACTAATTAACTAATTAATGTAATGTATTTATTTGCATATAATATTCAACAGGTTTCCTATTGGGCCGATTAAAAAAATTATAATGGAGACTTTCATTTCACGCCAGACACACGGAACGGACTATAGGTAGGTATGATATTAAGAAAATTTGAAGCACCCAGCTTAGACAACATAAGTTCTTTATCTAGAACTAAAATAGTCTGAAGAGACAGGAACAATTAAGATTTCTGAGAGATATAAACAGCTGTTAGGCAAAGCACTGGACCATCAAAGTTTTGTTTGTTTGTTTCTAATTACCTATTTTTTTTGAAAACGTGTGCATGTGCATGCTCTGGTTAAGATTTTTGCTCTGTTAAGAAGTATTTACACTACAACATTTTTTTTTTAAATAAATTTGGCAATTCTCTAGTGCTAGTGGTAAAGCTAAAATTTAAATATACCTATATATTGGGTAGGTACACATTATTAGTTTGAAAGAAAACTTCCAAGTGTAAAATTCACATCCAACATTTTCATGGCGTTATAGAGGTATTAAAGTTATATTAATCGACTTAGTTGCTGTTAAGTCATTGTCATTAACGTTATAAACTTGTTTTTTTGTTTCCTCTTGCATGCTAACATGCAAAATAAAAGAAAAAGTAAATGAGACTATACGTACAAAGGATAGTTGCGGGGCACCTAAGGAAAATTAGATGTGTTTTTTAACGAAAGATAATAATAATAATATGTAGCTATTTAACTTTTTGTTGTATGTAGCCAGTGTTCATGTCCTGTATCACCCGTGGCGACGGAAATCGCCTACACAGAGTGAATGTGTTGCTTCCATTGTTGCCAGCGTTAAGAATAATAACTAAAATGTAGTATTCGCGAGATACCGCCTCTTCATAGCAGACCATATTTAATATTTTTTATTATATTTGAAACACTCTGTATAGTAATTTATTATTGCAAAATGGCTCATCACAAGCCTTTTTCAAGCTTAGACAACTGCGCAGCGCTGCAATAAGCAGCTGCATAATCTGTTACTGGGTCTGCATTTAAAAGTGATAAAACCTAGGTACGAGTATAGGCAGGCGAACATTTAGTTAATACTGTTACTGATTACTCCAAAGCTACAGTTTGTCCAAATGATTATTTCTGCCTTTAGAAATTAATAAAAATAGCAGTTTGTTAACCCACCTAAGATTTATTAAAACATGAGATATCAGATATCATTCCAATGAGATTTAAACTTTTTTATTTTATACAAAATGCGTTTTCTCTAGGGAAACTAAATATTTGATTGTACGCCAATGGTACCTGCCGACCTAAAATTATATTTTTTCTATTTTGCAGTCTATACACAAGTCATTATGAAACGCAATTATTGCGTATCGAAAAGAAACAATTTTCGAACTCAACTTTTTGTTTTTAAACGTTGGTAGCAACAGATTTATATCCTTTGTTTTGTATGGTTTTGTTTTGTATAGTTGGTATAATAATGGCATATAAATGGTTATAAATCATAACCTAAATTTTCAAGCAAAGAATGACACCAACTGTTATGTATAAGAATATGTATAAAAATCCCTATACGGGAATTCAATTTTTTGATGATTTTTCTTCGCTTATCTTCATTCATAGGTGTAAAACACGCAAAATAGAAAAAAAAATAGTATAAACAATGCGTTTCATAAGGCGTTTACCGCACTTGTCCCGAGAAAACGCGTGCGATAAACGTACGCCTTATGATACTCGTTATCTATATCTAATATCTATACTATTTACATTAGCTAAATCTAGTTCCATAATATAATACACAGGCGTAAACGTAAAAGTCTTTTCTACCTATCTAAAAAAAAGTATAAAAAGCACGTATGTATTTCAGTTATTTTCCTGCATAACTTTAGGAAGAAACAATATATGAAAATACGATTTAAATTGTTGAATTGATAATTATATTTTGCTATTCTTAAACACCATTTATAATATTGATCCATTTTTATTAGGGACGTATTTTTTATTTTGTATGGATTCACATCTTGAAGCTGTCAGCTTGGTGGATCTAATTAAAACGTATTGGCAACATTATTCGTCTCCACGTAGCAGAAAAAACATTATTACGTTAATTATACACAGAATATATATGTTCGTAACATGTTTATAATAAATAAGCCGTAATTTCTATAATTTTCTGTTTACGAGCATGAATTAGAGCTTCACACAGATCTGCAGAGGGAAGCATTATTAAAAACCGATTTGGATCGTTCCAAATCGGCGCTAATTAAATTTGAATATATGATGCGATGGAGGACGTGGCGTCAAGCAGATTATAAAGAGATTATTCTCGGTAATATGCAGATTTTAATCGAAAAAGTTCAATATGCTGCAATAACAGAACTATATTAGATTAAAAAATCATTGTTGTGAAGGGAAGTATATACGATCGTAATTCGTTTTTCTTTTTTTATATACATTTTTAAAATGCAAAATATTTCTTTTATTATCTGCCCCATATCTATTCAAAGGGAAGGATGCTTTAATACAGGGTGGCGCAGATGGATCGGGTGGTTTTAAAATACTTGTCAAACTATCAATTTTAAAGGTATTGGATTGAAATAAAGTGCAAAACGTGTAGTTACAATGGAAGTTTATTAACAAAAAATTAGTAAAGTTAGTTTTTAAAAATTACATCCATCAAATGCCCTCCTTCTCGAGCGACGCATTCTTGGAGTCGGTCCTTAACGTTCCGCATTGCCCGCTCAAGCACATCACCAGGAATTAATGTGATTTCGTTGTGAATTGCTGCCTTCAACTCCTGAATGGTCCGGGGATTGTTCATGTACACCCTTGCTTTTAAATAGCCCCATAAGAAGAAGTCACATACCGTGAGGTCCGGTGAGCGAGACGGCCAATGGAGATCTCCATTACGGGAAATCAAACCGCCAGGGAACAGAGCGCGTACAGCTTGCATTGATATCCTAGCGACCTCACGGTATGTGACTTCTTCTTATGGGGCTATTTAAAAGCAAGGGTGTACATGAACAATCCCCATACCATTCAGGAGTTGAAGGCAGCAATTCACAACGAAATCACATTAATTCCTGGTGATGTGCTTGAGCGGGCAATGCGGAACGTTAAGGACCGACTCCAAGAATGCGTCGCTCGAGAAGGAGGGCATTTGATGGATGTAATTTTTAAAAACTAACTTTACTAATTTTTTGTTAATAAACTTCCATTGTAACTACACGTTTTGCACTTTATTTCAATCCAATACCTTTAAAATTGACAGTTTGACAAGTATTTTAAAATCACCCGATCCATCTGCGCCACCCTGTACTAGTATTCCGCAATTACCTGGCACATTGATTTTTAAACTTTAGGATTCTTGTTGTTATCCTCAAATTTTCAGGCTTTAAAATAAAAAAGATAACATATTACTTGTCTATGTTCAAAAATTTAAACATATTTAGTTCATTTAACCATTATTTATTTATTCCATCATTTTCAATTGTAGTTTTCTGAAGTGGGTATTCTGTTAAGACTAATAAAAGTAGAATAATAATTATTACTAATAAAATACATTCATCACTGGAGTTGAGCACAAAACATAACCAGCATCTTATAGGTATACCTAACTACGAAGCTTGATTTGTTATTGATTTGAGCTTTAATTATTAAACAGAGCCCATACACGCGTGACATTTAACGCAAATGCTGCTAGCAACGTGTTGGGCATAGTAAAGTAGGATTCTAAAGTCAATGTCTGCCAACTGTAATCTGTACGTTCAGAAATATTTAATAAGTGTCTATGGCATCTCGTGTTGATCAAAATCGCCTGTTTCCAACTTGAATCTCAGAATAATTTTTCCAATTGTATTTGTACAGCCTATAGATTTTAGTTAAAAAATAGTTTAGTTTAGTTTTTAAATTATAAGTAATATGATTTGCCTCTTTTTTAATACAATCTCAAATAACAATGTTTCAAATATTGAAGAGAATAAATGACTTTAGGGTCTTGAGTGGATTCTAAATAAAATTTGAGACTAATTTAGATTTTAATCAGATAAAAAATAAAAAAACACCCAGTAGTGTCACCATCTTCAGTGAAACACTATAATATATAGATAGTATTCATAACGACAACCGCGATACCAGAATGCAATTATTATTGTTTCTGTTGTTGAACTAGGTACATTACATACAGATTACAAATTATTCCACTAAAATATTTAACATGTTTAATAAATTAATGTTTATATTCATTTCAGAAAATAAATTAAGAAAAATATTCTAGAAAAGGAAAGCGGGACGACTAGACACGACTAAAAATGGAATGGGTGGCTGTAATACCAACACAATAAGAAGATCAATGCCGAATTTTAAAAAAATATGTTTTGTAGGCAGTTTATCGTGTTTTTAAATTAGCGACATTTGTCGCTCATACTGTCTATTATGGTCTGAGTTCGTTCCCCAACTCCGGTAGGTATTTGCAATGTCGGTAGGTATGGGGTATTTGTTGTCTGCATTTTTTTAATGTGTAACCGGCAGTCTTTGGTATGGAACAGAAGTAAAAGAACAAGAAGACAGAAACAGTCATAAAATAAATAAATTTGCAAATACAAAGTATAATTTTAACACCACAATAAACACATGGCTAAAATTAACACCCTGTGTAATGTACTGCCATTTCCACTAATTTTAATTTGATCCTCATCTATAAAACCAAGTAAAATAATTATACTCACTGTAAATTTGGCGAAATAAAGAAAATAATTGGTAAGACTACCACCCACAGGTGTTCCATCAATCATGGAAACTGAGTCGGAGTGAACTGTCAGCTGCTAAGGCAAAGTTTATGTTTTTTTTTTTGGAACGTTTTCGTATTGTTGAGAATCGAAGATCTGTTATTGTGGTGGGTAATTAAAATAGATAGAAATGATTAATGCCTCCAACAGGAAGGAGGAAGGTAAAGTTTTTTTGCTTGAATTGAATTGAATGATCTTCCGCAACTATTACAGTATAAATCTTGGTTTCACCTCTGCATGTCAGAAATCAAGTTAGTCATTCAAGTTTTTTATACCTATATAGCTAGGAAATTCAATTATAAACAAAACGGGAAATAAAATATCACAAAGGTGTTTGTTTCAAATTTAATTTTGTTCAACAAATATTGAATATCCATACCTACTACCTATATGAACTAAAGTTGTGACTTCGAAATTAGAGAAGGACATTTGATAGATATACTAATGGTATTATCACTTATATTAAAAATTTAATATTGTTTAATATTGATTCCTAATATTTTTATTTATTCTTAGGAATTTGCTCACAAATAGTTAATTATTTTATTATTAAATACGACTAATGTGTCGAGGGTAATAAATTTCTAAACATCTGCTTTTGACATCTCGGTTTACGTAAATTAGTTCTCAACTGTATTTCCAATAAGTTATCTGATGATGGTTGGAAATAAACGGAAAAGCCAGGAAAAAAGCTTCAATTAATTGCGTACGGTGAATTAAATTGACATGATATTGATCTAAACATTTTATCTACGGTGGTATTATATTATAATATACAGGGTCAGTCACGGTGATCGCCTGTTAGACGTATTTCCAAAAGTCTTCCAGACGTATCTCCAGAGGCTTTCCTGTGCTGCTAGCAGAGGAAAACCGAATCTAATTTTTTGAATTTTGGAAAAATAAATGCTAAGGAAATAATCAGTCCAGTAATTTCTGATGAAAATAACATACATACATAACCTATAAACATGCATACACCTAAAGTAAAGACCAGAATTAAGCAAAGTGGAATGACCGGAAAAAGAGTAGATCTGTGTTGTCACATTTATTTCTAAAGTATTCTTATTTAAAACAGGAAACGTATTAATTACCTTATTTACCCATTTTTTTACTTGTCTTTAACGTCCCTTATCTCTATTGTACTTTATTAAATCAAGCACAATGTTTAATTTGTCTTTTACTTAATAATATCAACAAATTTCCGAGTATGTGGCAACTGCAAAAGTCTTAAAGTTGACGACAAGCTGTTCATCCTTATTTAACATACATATTCTTGCATTTACGCTTTCTTTTCAACGAGCTTCAACGACGTTGATTGGTCGAATCAGGAACCAACAAGCGACTGCGCTCGAGGTAGTAGGGAAACAGTGGCGTGATGTTGGGTTATTTCGCGCGCGTTTCTTAACGTTTCACCTAATGACAAATCTAAAAATGTCTATATTAACTAGACATTTTTAGATTTGTGTTTTTTACCACTGGGGATATTTCGTTAATATATACTAGAAGTATTCTATAGAATAGTATACGAGTATATATTAACTGAAATGTGCCCAATGGAAAAACAGAATACGCACGCCCATGCATCACCGCATTTTACCAGATCGGCGAGGTCATTTCACTTTGCTTAATTCTGGTATTTACTGTAGTCGTGTTGTTTTTAGTTGCATCATAGTTTACTTATGTTCTTTGCTGAAAGTATCTTATAATCCTGGCTAATTTAGTATCAATTTCTATGAATAATTTTATAAAATTGGAGAAAATAGAGATACCTCAAAAAGTTGTAGTTTCAACTCCTACAATGAATATACTGAAAGAGAGCGAATGTAATTCTAAATATCATGATGTAAAAAAATACAGGGTGTTCTATTTGACTTAAAAAAGTTTTCGCTACTCGAATTTCCTAAAATGTAATGGGAGAATAGAACACTTGGTATAGTACTATTGTTTGAAGGGTACACCTAACTACTATTTTAAAAATTTACCCATTATAACAAATTTAGTTGAATTGTGGGGATTTCAGATGTTTTTTTTATACCCAGACCTTTATTCGGCATCAGAATCGTTGCTATTAGCATTTTATTTTGGTAAACTGTAGAAACTCATATAGCCAATTTAGTTTTTTCGCTTTGCAGAGTAGAATAACCTACTTAATTATGCTGTTCACATTTCAAAGGTAGGTATTACGCGTATTGTTTTCACACGCAGTGCGAGTGCTTTTATAAAACGGTAAATAAATATTATATTATTTACTTCGTGATTATCTAAATAGAGTGCTATAAAAACAGAATTATGGCAAACACAACCTCTTTCATTTCGTCGGTTTCATTGCAGTCCCTCAATTAAAGCATTAAATTATTCAACTGTTCCAGGGCAACGAGAAATTGTAAAAGTTTGCGCTGAAAACAATGTTAGGAAGTCTTCCTTTCTTATTAAACATTCGGCCGACTCACGCGTAATTTATGTTAGGCGGCGAGGAACACCCTCCATTGGTCCGGGATTAATGGAAAATATAAACGAATTCTGACGACTGTTCATTCGCGTATTATAAATAAGTATACTGTTGTTAACTTTATCCTATATTTAAACATAAACAGAAAATAATTCTTTTAGCAATAATTATGTTGATATATGAAAGAATTTTTTTAAATAAAAATTGATTTAATGGTGTAGTAAATTCAAAATTAAATAAAAACCCGATAAGTCTGAAATTAAGTCAAGCTGCCTATCACGTCACTATATAAGTATATCCATAATGGGAGCGTGAGATACTCACTTGTAATACCACTAGAAGTCAAATTTTATCCGTAGTCAATTTAAATATAGGTATAAATTTTTTAGATGTCACGAATTTTATGAAAATATTTGTGACCGAGGAAAAATTTGCAGGTATAATTTGATTTCGAGTGGTATTCGGTAAGAAAAAATCACGACAAATAGGGTTTACAACAGAAAAATCCTATTACAATATTTTGTTTTTACTTCGTAGTAGTTATATAAAAGGCTTTGACCTTAAATGTCAAATTTCGAGAAAAATATGTCAGTTGTACTTATGGAAGCGAACGCAGTGTAGTCATACAAACAAAAAACATTTACATGGTTTTTGGAGTTATTATCCATATATATTAAAACGCGTCTGACCGCGTCTGACCTCCGCGGGCTACCGGAGGTCGCCCCCGACCTTTCTCCAATGCGTTGAGGGTTGAGGTATTTTCGTCTCGTTTCCTACGCGTTTTCCCAATTTAAATCCCTTTTCAAAAAACCTCTGCAAAATTTTCGTCGATCGCCGTTCGGCGAGAGAGATACGGCTAGCACCGGCGTTTGTTCTCGCGCCTAATGGTCCCGTCACGCCCGCCGAAATCCCGACATTTTTGGCGGGACTCCCAAGACCCTTTTTCTAATTTTACGGCTTCGAGAACTGCATCAAGCGAAACTTCCCTTCCCTTCCCTTCCCTTCTCTAATCCTTTGAGATTTTTTTTCGAAACCGTACGTCGACTCCTTCTACGTCTATTTCGTCTTCGAAAATCTCGAGTCGCGTCCGTCTCAACTTCTTTCTCATTTTATCTACCGATGTGAGATTACACTAACGAGACAAGCACCTCCCACGAAAACTGTCAAATTAATTAAACTTCAGATAGGTTATTTTCCTACGAGAAATATTGCTAACGGAATCGATAGTACTGACTGCCAAACACTTCTGATTACTAAAATACTGAAGTGAAATGCTTTTTAAATTAGAAAATCGGTAAAAATTATTTTTTCAGGTTGACACGTGCTGTTTACATACTTAAACGTCTCAAGGTAAACATTTGGCAACAGGCGTGGTAGCGCAACGGGAAAGTCGTAGGATTCAAAACTTCATAATGCTGATTTCGCGAGTTCGAGACACGCTGGAGGCAAACTTTTTTTTTTTACTTTTGAATTCCAATTATTTATTAGTATTAGTATTTAGTTATTCTGTTTCAGTATCCGTAGCTTTTATTCTTTCTGCACGTAAAGTTTGGAATTAATTCGTTCATTTTGGCAGTCTGTTAAATTCTTCATTTTAGCTTACAAAAGTAAAAATCTACAATATTTTTGGTCCCATTGATAAAATTGATAATAATGTTTACTGAAAAATAAATTCTACTTTCAGTACATACTTAAAAAATTATGATGTTTTACCATCAAGAATAGAGTATACAATTTATCAAAATATTAAGAAAAATCGTTTAGTATAATTACATCATTCCAGATACAAAATTTCTATATTTTCTTAAAAATAATATTATTTTAGATGCATTTGCCGCAGTCCTGGACCCCAGGTAAGGCTAGAAATTAGCGATTTTCTCCCATTTCTAGTATTTTATGAAGTCATTATTATCATTTCATAAAGTCCCGCCGTCACTTTTTATTATGTCAAAAAACAGGGTACCCAGCTAGTGAGAATTTCCGAAAAAATAAATAGATTGTCATGCTGGCTCCCATTTTATTGGTTAACATATTATGTTGGCGTGAAATTTTCAATTAAACTTATTTGTACCCGAACGGAGCGCGCCTGCTAGGTAAATTGGATGGTGTGTCCCTAAACTGGGTGTTACTTTAGTAGTAACCGTCGAGGTCGTCGTAGTAACCAATATTCCTTTTGTTTGTATAAAAGTAATTATGCTGCTAGTCAGTTTAAACTTTAATAAAATAAACTTTGTTCACGACATAATTTGGAAAATTTATCAATGATCGATTTACCCGGTTTATATTTACAATGTGATAGTGTAGGGTTTTATTTGATCAAGATGTAGCGAGGATTAAATAGTTGATGCAATTTTGCAAAGACTAATATTTGATTATCCAGTTTTATAACACTGGTCTCGTATTCGAGTTGCAGCTGCTACATTTATGAAGAAAAATCAGTGGAATTTGGTGCGTTGAAGCACAAAAGTTTTCACCTCTCAACGTTCATCGGGAAATATTTTCGGAAACTTTTTCCTGGATAATAATAATAATAATAATAATATTTATATTCATAAAACAACCTGTAATATGGTGAACTGCACTGCATGTCCACAGATAATTAGAACAGACTGTATAAAATATCTTGGCCTAATGGTTGACCAGCATTTGAAATGGAATAGTCAGGTGGATTATCTTACAAAAAAGCTTAGAATACTAGTGCATAAATTTTACCAAATACGTGATATTCTTAACAGACGACTTGTGCTTGCGGTGTATATTGCTTTGGCTGAATCAATTCTTAGGTATTGTATTATCGTTTGGGGAGGGTTATATGAAAATTCTCTACATAAACTTTCTGTTGCGCAAAATACAATAATTAAAATTATTTACAAAAAATCGTATCTACATAATACAGATAAATTATATGATGAGACTGGTTTATTTAATGTAAGACAAATGTATGTTTTTCAATGCATTCTGTGGATATTCAAAAATAACGATAAAATTGATATATTCTACCATCAATATAATACGAGGGCCTTAAAAACCCAAGTCATTAATACTCCATTCTGTAGAAAGACACACACTAAAAGATTCGTTCTGTATTACGGACCAAAACTGTTCAATTCACTTCCAACTGATTTAAAAAATATCAAAAGATGTAAAACATTTAAGAAAAAACTAAAAAAACATATTCAATTACACGGTGTACCAAACATATTTTGACTGATTTTTACGAAGGATCGGTTACCAATTCCTCAGCATAGACAAATCAAAATTAGGTAGGTACGTTATAGTATTCTTGTTATTTTTGTACAATACCATTTCTTTTTGTTTTTTTTTTGTATGATTGACTACTGAAATAGGTACTTAAATATTTCTGTTTTTATATCTTCTGGTTCCTTTATTCTGTTCTGCTTTGCTTTCGGGTCAGTCGCAATCAAGCATCTATGCTTAGGTGACAGCCTGGGAGACAGAGAAGTAGGGCGGGTAGAGGAGGAATAAAGAGGGAAAAGAAAGAAAAAGAAAAAAAGAAAAAGTTATTAAAATAAAATAAAGATAAGTTATTCTTTTATCCTTCAGTGGGCATTCATAATTATAATTAAAATTATAATTATTTATTTATTATTAACTGAGAGACGTGTTGGTTGTAGCGGTTTTGTCCTATGGGTAAATGTACTTAATTATGTGCCTGTGTATGCTAATTGTTTATACTAAATTTATACTTGCCTTTTGGAATGAATAAATTGAATTGAATTGAATTGAATTGATTGTAGGCACTTGAAATAGACCGTTTTATACAATAAAACTGTGAAAGCACGGTATATTTATTTTCTAGACAATTCATAGAAAGATATAACATTATATTTTTATATATTGTACATTAAAACAGTAGTTATTTTTATAAAATTTTCTGTTTAATTTGCTAACATAACAATTATTTCGCCACACAGTCGGTGGTTATTTCGGCTTTTTCAGATGTGAGTATTACAACTAAAGTTGAGAGTATTGAACTCAAAACTTTAGTTGTAATACTCACATATGAAAAAGCCACTGTGTGGCGAAACAATTGTTGTTAACAAATTAAAGTAAAAATTTTATAAAAACAACTATAGGTACTGTTTTAATGTTATATTTTTAGGTACAGAGAACGTGTTAAAAATAAAGAAAATAGCACTGTTCTTTATATTATTTATGGACCGGTTGCAGTGGCCTTAATCCATCACTGATTTATTAAAATTAAAATGTGTGACAAATACCTTTTACTTGACAATTTATAAGTAATGCTTTTATAGCTTGAAAATTACTATTTAAGTAATCCAATAAACCGGTTACTAATCAAAAAAGGCTGAGAGAGTTAATTAGTTTCCATTGATTATAAATTAGGTTGCGTTTCAGATAAATCTTTCAAATGAGAGACAACATTTTTATAATCTTTAGGGGAAGATAAGATCATGCTCGTGTTGACCTTGAGCTGCTCACTAATCATTTTATTTATCATTTTTATTATATTAATGGTCCGCAATTATAGCAAATTTGTTTGATTAGTTTCCCACTCATTTATATGTTGCCTGACACTGTTATAAATTGAAAATGGCGTTGATCAATAATAGCCCTAGAAAAAATAAGACATTAAATTAAGTTCCTTTACTTACTGTACAAGTTACACAAACTCAACATAAATACATAAATGTTTACATGCAACGTAATTTATCTAAATTTATGCATTATCTAAACGTAAACAGAACAGAGAATAAGAAAATGTGTATTAGCTGCTAGTAACTGTAAACTCTGAAACTCTGCATATACAGAGGATGAACCAATATCAATACGTGTATGTATCCCTGCTCACTGTTCATGCACTACTATTATCACTTTTCGGCAAATGAACTTTAGATCTTAATTTACTATGAGTCCAGCGAAAGAACTGATATGCAGAATGTACGTTAGTAAGTGCATCCTTCTCCTTCGTGTACGATTGAGGTATGCGGTCTTTTTTTACTACCCTTATTTCCACGCTAGCATTTTGCTAAGTCCACTATTGCCATCAGATTTTTCTGCATATAAAAGCTGATTCATCCAAATTATATTAAAATACAGCACCTTAATTAACACTTTTGATTTAGGTGTGTGTATGTATACATACTCACAAACTTTATCCACGTTAAACCTGTCAAAATTTGAACCAAAGTTCAACTAATAACTAATGACAATCCGCCTCCCCTTCCATTTAACTAATTTATGCAGAAATTACTCTAAAGCCTGCTACCTGAACGCTTTGATCATCAGTATTGGCAGACACTAATTGGTCAACTAAAAAAATAATACTCAACTTTTTCTCAAATTGTCTGATTGGCTTATTATCATTTATTGTGATGAGTTGATGACAATGATGACGCATTTTAGATGTGGGCAAGTTTGCATAAATATTAAAACTAAACTTCGGAGAACATGGCTTGAAAAAATTATTACTAAATGTGGCAGCCAAGATATATTATAATAACTTTATAATTTATAATAATAATTGAAATCATTATATGCAAATCATGTTGAGTAAAATTATATTATACTACTTAAATTAACAACGATAATTAAAAGTAGATAATTGTTTTAAAGATATGCTGTAATAAACAACGCTTTAAAAAATAGAGTCAAGAAAAGTATTACATCATTTCTAAATCCGTGCTACATGTTTTTCATGGTTAATTTTCGATTTTCTCGTATGCTATGAACCATTGTTCAATTAACATTTAAGAATTTCTTATAAATATTTTCCCACGTCGCCTGATTTCACGTTTTGGTGATATTCCATCGACTTCACGATCTCCGGATCTGACAGCACCAGACTATTTTCTTTGGGGTTACTTATAGGCAATAGTGTACTCGTCCTCAGACAATAATACAAGACTTAAAAGATCGGATTTGGGAAGAGGTAAACGGAATTGATCAAGATTTGCTTCAGAACGTGTTGCAAAATGTTACAACTGAAGAAGAGAAGAGACTGCAAATGTGTGTCAATGACCATGACGGACATCTTAAGAACATAATTTACAAACATTAAAAATTGCCAACAATAAAGTCCATGTTTAAGTACCGGTTGTTTGAATCACTACATTTGTCTTACGGCAAGTTTTTTAAAATAGTCCAATCCTGTTGTCGGACCCTGTATATTATAGATTTTTTTTGTATCGATATCAACCAGTCAGATTAGGAGTAACTTTACTACGAATAATGTTTAACTTACCTACTTGAGAGTGAAATGTTATAGTTATTTTTCTATTTATAAAAATTAACTCGAAAAATAACCGAATGAAGTGCTACGCGTACTACGGAAACGAATGCCAGAATAATCTTCCTGGTACGTGGTAGGATTACTTAAGCTGTCCAACTGGCACTCTTTTGTTATTTTGAGACAAGTTATGGTAGTATTATATATATGAGTTATGGTTATATAATATCGAAGTAGGTACTTGCAGTATTACTAGCAAATAAAATATTCAGTTCCTAGAACCTATAGCTGCCTTATTGTATACATATTTATAAACAAACAGCAACTAAGTAGATTAAGTTATGCAGTTTTAAAAAGGAAGGCCTGTGTATACGTATTTTATATCTTATACTATTTGTGACTCCTTACAGTACCTCTATTGTGAGCTCTCCCTATCGCATTTGCTTTAATATTATGTGTGTCTAATATCAGATAAAAGTTGTAAAAAAACTACAATTTATACTTCCCTCCCGCGAAACGTGACTGTGAATAGGTAATATAACAAGCGAGATATATGTATATTCTGAGAATTTTGTGGCGTTTTATTTATTTTTTCCTATTTCTATTTGTTTTACGTTTGTACAGGCCTAAACTATGGTTTGCAGATCGTGAATAACATTTATGGTGTTTATAATAAATATTACTCATTCTATAATGCGGTACTTAAATACAGAGTGTACATAAATTTGATTAAAGAAATCAGGAAAGTTGTTCTATTTTCTGTCGGGTCTCGATTCCCTTCCAAAAGATTAGTATTCAAGGTAACATTCTTTTAGATTTTCTGATATAAATAGGTACATTTTTTAGTTTACGAGCTTCATTCAACACCAATATAACCGGGAATATATTTTTCTTAAATTAAGTTGGATTAATGACCGATAAAAAAAATCTAATTTTATACCAAAGTCCTTTATATAATATATAACACTTGAGTTTTATTTAACAGAATTCTTGTCTAAAGTAAACCCAATTTAATCCTTGTGAATATTAATTTTTGGCGTCAATACTCTTTAAAAGTTAGAAAATCAGAAAATATATAAAAAAATACATCAATAAATATAATAAAATAACAATAAAACATAATTTTGTATAACCAAGAAAGCCACACGAAATAGTCAAAATCTTTCAGCTCCATATTTCCTTTATGCTGTACAAAGTAGGTAATCTAATAAGAATTAAACATAGAAGATAGATAACAGAAAACATTATTAATCGTAAGTAAAAAAATACTTTTAGTAGAAGACAATAATTAAAATAAATATAAAATTACAATAATATGCACTCCTAGCCTATTTACAGTTCAACTATTTAAAGATGGAATGGAGTTTCCTTTATAGTTCTATTATTATCTTTTATCAAGTGCTATTTTTAAAATAGCATTGTAATTTTGATAACATACTGTAAGTGAGACTGATATCGATTGTTTATAGTTCCATATTGCTGGTAGAAAAAGCATCGTAATAAAACGCCTTTGATATGTATCGATTTCAAGGGCTTTGTCTTAAACATTGAAGTCGAACAAATTCTACAAAATATTGACCACCTTGTACGTAAACCTTTTTGTGTATGTAACTACCAATATTAAATTTAGGAACGATATCTAATCCAACTAAATTAATTTTTAATTATAAATTACTATTTGGAAGTCTAATTTTTGCTGCTGTATTTTTTAATTGGTTTTGTCGTAAATAATGTGTTTAAAACTTAATTAACTCTGGGTTTTTCCCTCAAGAGAAATCTAATAATTTAAATGTATCAAAATGACACCATTTATTTTGTTAAAACCACGAGTTTTGAGGATAAACTGAAAGTAACAGCCGAGGTAACAGCTACAGTATGCTATGTCGACTGCTTAATAAATTATTTAGGTATTATCCCTCGAGGCGAGACTTTTATTATCAGTTTTCCTATCCTATTAATGGCGTAATTTAAATATTTACCACTTGACCAAAGTATACTTCAGGAAGGTGAACTTAGGTAGTACCTATTATTTTATTTTTCAAGCCATTGCCTACTGCTTACTTATTCCTTGCTTACTCTTAATCTTAGTTAATGGTATCCTTAATTGTCTGCTTCATCAAGAGATCCTTTTATCCGATTAGGAATTAATTTTAACTATCAAACATTTCACACACACTAAACTTCATTTTTTTCCTTAAATCAAATAGGGAAATCTATAGCAAAAACAATTGAGATTTGGTGATTTTCTATATAGAATTCGACTGAAAATTTAAGGACTATTATATTCCCAGAAAATGAATGTATTTCCCAGAAAAATAACATCTCTTGATCAATTTTGCTGAACACTTTTTCTCTATTTATTATGGTTCAACAAATCAAAAACTATTAAAAATAAAAATGTATTAAACGCAATAAGTTGAGGTTATGTCAAGATATGCCGCTGTAATTCAATGTTGGGCGGTGCATACTGGACGCAAAGTAGTTGTTTGCGACATATCTTAAAAATATTAAGGTTATTCCTTTGCATACCTAGAATAATAGGTAACGAGGAAATATAAAAGTTTGTTGAACCATAATTTTTGATAATTTCATTATTTATCTCTTAGTTAACTTTTTGGCTTAATTCCTATATATAAAGAAAGATGTAAATCAAAAACAATTTTATATTTGCGAGTTAGGAGCGAGCCCTTAATCTCTCTCTAATATACAGAGAGTTCCAGAATGATTGTCCGGTACGGGAACGCAGCCTATCCTGAATATAATCAAAATTTATTTCCATTTGCTAAAATTACTTTCTTTGTAACTGTCAATTTGAAAATTTTCATATTTGACAGCATTTGACGTTTGACTCAGTGGCGTTTAGCATTTTTCGTGTTTAAAATGTTTTAATGAAGTATCATTTGGGTTTAGAAGAGTATTTTTCAATACTATACAGTTTCAGAGAGTCCTAAATCAGGTTGGTAATTTTGTATTTCTTAATATTGAAATTAATGTTGAAATGAATATAAGAACCATAAATTAATGTTTTTAACGCTCCACAATTCACAGTTTGAATAGGTTATACTGGTGAGTGATACATAGGAATAGAATAATACAAAATAATAACTATATTATTTTTAATAAATTATCTTTATTTTATTTTTAATATAACCTATATTTACTGACGTACCATGGCATGGAACAAATCAAATCAAACCAGTAAATTGCCTTGCCTGCGCTCATGATTCTAGTGCAGATACTAAAAATAGAAAGGCGGCACATAAAAAATCATTATGAAGCGGCACACAGTAAAAAAATCCTACTAATTTTAACACTGAATCCACACTCATTAGTGTGTATATAGTCCACACTTGGCAGTGTTAGACATTATCGGTGTATTATTATTATATTACATAAAAGTAATTCAACACAGTAAATTTTACAAGGTAATGTGTAATAGTTAATTATTCACCGTGTAATTATTCCGTATTTATGGCGGATTGATTCATTTTTAACACAGGGTTTTGTAAATTTTACTAAAATTTATGAGTACTTCTACAAACTTGGCGGGTATATCGTTCGTGTAATATGAGTTCTAAAGGTTTAGTTATTATACTACCCAGTTCGTGTTAAAAATAACACTGCAACAAATTACGATTACCATTTACTAATTTTACCATTTGTCTTTTTTTACTGTGCACGGACAATCATTCTGGAACTCTCTGTATTTCTTTTAATAGTAGGTATAATCTTTTGAGAATATCTCTCCTACTATTAGAGATAGACATATCAACTGATATATCATCATCGTACTATGTAAATGTCATTCATATACACTCTAATATATATATATCATTGTGTTTCATTTAAAAATCCTACATTTTGTCAATGTATATTTATAGTAAATTTTCTACACCTTATCCTAACAACTCCTAAAAAGCCCCTTACCTTTATGAGCATGGAAGGTGTTCCCCGAGGACTGCTGCAACTGGCCAGATGCGAACCTGCCGATCGTGCTCGCATGCGAGTACAGGGCGCTTCCGAAGCTCGGGCCGCCGGGGAAGAGCGAGTAGACCCCATATTTACTAAGGCCTGGAAAAGAAAAGAAGGTAAATTACATCGTGAAAAATCGTCGTTGTTTTATTATGTACTCAATTTGAAGCAGTTCTGAGGTCGAGTTAAGCTTTTGCTTTGATGCCAAACACAGTACGTTTCGATAAGCATGTTAGAATAATCTGGAGATGATTATAACTTAATTCTAACCCCTATTTATAGCTACTTAGAATTTGATCCATTTTCTATTGTGTAGGTATCAATCATACGAATTGCATTCAGTGAGATGGCTGAAGATTCAGGACGTACCTTCGAGAATGATGGCTCAGATTCGGGACGTACCTTGTCCCAATTGCTATCAAAACTGGTTTCCGTTTGCTGCAATTACTTTCTTTCCTATTGTTAATTGTTCGATTTTGAAAATTGATCAGTGTAATAATATAAATAAGCATTGTCTTTAAAATAGATAGTAGTAACTTATACCATTCGATGGAATGAGTAAGGCTATATATCAGGAGCTGAAAAACAACGATTGTTCTATTAAGCAAACCGAGTTCTTTCTCCTCGATTTGTGAAACGTGTCTCCACGCATCCAGATCTATTACTAAGATAAATATCCTAGAGCATAGAAATCCTTACAAAATAAACGCTCACCCTATTTGTATTATATCGACCGTTTCTCCAAATTCGTTGAAGCGATATTTTTAAACCAGATTGCCCTTTTGTGCAATACAGGCTTTTATGCAGCTTAATCTCGATCCCGCACAAGTGCTGCTTTTGGGATAGAACATTACTTTTAATGTAAATCGCAGTTCAGACAAAAATAGTATTGAAGTCAAATGGATTTTGGAAACACTTTTTGTAATTGACGAAATTTCGTACCTTATTCCAAAACACTAATGACGAACTGTGACTAAAAAATTTAAATACTGATATCTCCACCTTTGACTCATCCGTATTCAAGTCTATTTGCCTCTCAATCCACCCACGTACGAAGTCCACGCATTCCGGAAATGAAATTGATTTCCGTCACCCCCAAATTTTAATAATTCATCCCCAGCTTCCATTTATTAAACACTAAACCACCTGCATACGAAGCGATATCAGACTATATCGATAACGCCCCTACTATCTTTGCAGGCATATAGGTAGTCTCTAGCAGGAATTTCTTACATTGTTGATAAACATATGCGGGGTGCTTCCATAGCTTAACGCCTACATTCAGAACCAAATCTGGCGTAACGCTGACAAAGCATTTTTTAGTATCCCAACGATTGTAATGAATGACACAGAGTTACAGGAACTATTATTTTCATGCTGCAGGATTTTATAAAGGAACGTAATTTAATTACACATACTCAGCAATCCAAAGCCTATATGTTTAGGGCACACTTTATACGAAACGATGAAAATTATATTACCAAATGCGTCCTTCAATGCATCTCCTGGGCGAATTAAGGATTGAAACATACCAAGATATACAGTACGTCCAGCGAAAAAGTCCTTTTAAGTTGCTGGAAGTTGAGATCGCGCGGTTTCTTCCGACTACTTGATCAAATGCGAGTATAGATCTGACTTTTTAGATATATCTTCTCTCTTTTCATTCTGATCTTCTTTAGCTGTGCCACACATGAAAAACTCGTACGTTTAATACATCGTAAGCTCAAAATAGCGGATTTGATCAGCTACAATCAAGCCTAAATATATTTTACAGAAAATAATATGCCAAAGAACATATTTACCATGTACAAAGAGTGATTTTCAGTGCCATAAAATAGATCATAAATATTACATGGTAAAATAATAAAATAAGAATTTACTACTCTTAAAAACTAAGTACTAGGTATGTCATCTTAAAATTGTTTCTCGTCCATTATAAATAAAACATTAACTGAGAAATGTTTTGTAATATTGCGATCAGAAAAAACAAACAAAGCTATAAAACCTCCTACCGTAAACCCGTAAAACCGACATGTTTTTTCAAGAAAAATTGCAATAGAACATTTTTTGATAAAGTTGAAGAAAAGATTATATCAAATAACTAGGCTTTTGCTATTCTATTCGTATGATCATATGAATTTTGAACAATTTAGAAGCCGATACTTATTAAAAAACCATTCCTATTAATAAAGACTATTTAAATATGTTTCTTTAATTATCAATTACTTTCTAATAAGCTTCATCAGACTTCAAGCACAACAGCCATAATACATGTGTTGCATGTAGTTGATTACTCATAGCATATTAAATATTAAAGAAAAATCGATATTATCTGGCTACAGAACTGTTAAGGTAAATAGAATAGAAGCCTTCATAATTATGCGATATATCGGGTTGTTAAAACCAGTTTATACTCTTACAAATACCTGCATTATTGTGTATTAATGCAACAAGAAAACTACGAGGAAAATTACTCTTAATGCATGACAGTAAGAAGCTCCAATGAGTTAAAGTTGGTTAGCTCATTAGACACAATACAATAACAACAAATCTGACTGAAATAAATTACAGGAAACACAAATTTGAATATTTTATTTTTGGAATACAACTGAGAGCAGGTGTGCGGCAGAATTACTCCTGAACGGTCCTCAAATTATGCTGAAACGATTTAACTAGGTATTAGATTCACTCGGCTACAAAAATGTCGCCATATTTGCTTCAAAGTTCCAATCATAGGAAAATAAATTTTATTTTCTCTACAGTTTCACGAAAAATGACATGCAGGGAAAGGTTGAAAAGTTACTGAGAAAAAACGATAAATCCAACTTTTAATAAAGTGGATACTTGAAGCGGATGGTTCTTTATGAAACATCGTGAAAATAATTGTTTTGAAAAAAACATTGATCTCATTTAGATGTTCCAAGAAATATGGAATATTTCTTGGAACATCTAAATGAGATCAATGTTTTTTTCAAAACAATTAAAACCAACTTTTCTATTGTCCCTCGTAGCTCGTTCATTTGAAGAGTTAAAATCTATTTTTTTAATGTAATGGATAGGTGGCTGTGACATTAATCGAAAGTCCCCTTTTTCTCTTTCAGCTGATATAACACAGTCCATAATTTACCCTTAGGACCGGTCTTTCCATTTCTTTATAAAGTTGCTTTTAACTAAAAGAAACTTAAAGTTAACAAGTGAATTTATCTGGCAGTTAAAAAATTGCGTCTTTCCAACACAATTTAACTGCTCTTTTGTAAAAAGACTGTTTAATGATATTGGCAATACTGATTAAATAAGAAAGTCTATATAATAAAGTGAGACAGGTGAAATGCGTCAATCATAATCAACAAAATATGTCAATTATGACAACATTGCCTAGCTAGCTAAATATAACATAGTGTGGCTATAACCAACTAAGTATAACTTAAGTTCTAGTCGTTTCTGGGATCTCTGTTTAAATTTCATTTTCAGAAGTGTAAAAATAAATAATGTCTTCCCAGGATGATATACAGTAAAAAGACTTGGAACCAAATTGCCCAAGAATTTGAGGCCCTCACTAGTACAAATTGTAGCAGTTCAGTCGTCCTCATTTCAAAATATGATTCAATAAAACATGTCATAAAATCTAACAAATACGTAGATATCATTTCTATTTTATTATTAACCTGTTAGTGTGATGCCGTAAATGTTGCTCGATTTTTTCTGGAACATGTAACACCGTTATTTTTGATACACCAAATCTCAAACCTCCTCATAAATTCTTCCATCATCCCGGATGTTTAAATTGTCTATATGAGCCCTTACAGTATACAGGGTGTCCACCTAGTGCGCGTAAGTCCAATATCTGGGTTAATAAAAGAGATAACTTAATTTTTTTTTCTACAGGGTTGTCTAATATCCCGAGCTGCACAAAATGAAAATATATTTACATATTCAGGGTGTTCAGTTTTTCCTGGACAGGTACCAATTTCGTTTTTCTAAATGGAAATATATATTTTTTATTGCTTTTTCGAACTAAACCCTTGATTTTAGTAGGACTTTCATCAGCCTTCCCTATACCTAACTTAAACTGTTTTTGAAATATTGACGGGTGAATATTGACATTTTTGCAACTTTGACACCCTATAAAATCTAAACGGTTTGAGATCAAGCAAAACGGTTTGCACATTCCTATCTTAACTTTTCATAAGCTATCGTTTGATACTAATTTCAAATTTATACAAGAATAAAAAATTTTCAAAATTTTCAGAAAATTTTAAATTTTTGGATAATTCTGAAATTAGTACCAAACGATAGCTTATGAAAAGTTAAGATAGGAATGTGCAAACCGTTTTGCTTGATCTCAAACCGTTTAGATTTTACAGGGTGTCAAAGTTGCAAAAATGTCAATATTCACCCGTCAATATTTCAAAAACAGTTTAAGTTAGGTATAGGGAAGGCTGATGAAAGTCCTACTAAAATCAAGGGTTTAGTTCGAAAAAGCAATAAAAAATATATATTTCCATTTAGAAAAACGAAGTTGGTACCTGTCCAGGAAAAACTGAACACCCTGAATATGTAAATATATTTTCATTTTGTGCAGCTCGGGATATTAGACAACCCTGTAGAAAAAAAAATTAAGTTATCTCTTTTATTAACCCAGATATTGGACTTACGCGCACTAGGTGGACACCCTGTATATTTTTCGTTCGCGATTTGCAATATTTACCATGTTTATAATTTCATGATCTAATAATATTTCTTTTTCAAAATCAATAATGTTTTCCATTATAAAAATATAATTTTTGACGTTTTATTAATCAAATTGTTTACTAAAGGCCGTTCGTTACTTTATGATATTTTTCCAATAATTCTTAAAATAATTACTAAAAAAATTTCATAATGAATATCCATCAATTGCAAACAGTAAATTTATGTATAAATTTTTCAAGAAATTTTTTAAGAAATTATTTTCAACATGTTCTATTTTCTCGCCGAAATCGACGCGGACATCTGCGCATTGCACGACTTTCAATTATAGTCAGCTGTTTGAGTTTGACTTGACGATTAACGATAACGAATAGGAAATAATTTCAAACCTCAACTTAAATTAACTTTATCTATGTGCGTGCATGTGTTTTGTTTGTAATGTACCTTATTATTCTGATCTCAGGATCAAAAAATCTCAAGATCGTGACCTATATTCTTAAACTTATGAAAAATAACAACAGATGGTGCTGAAACAAGAAGCTTACTGCGATTGCGTATAAATGAAAAATTGAAAATAATTTAGTTAACATTGCAAACAGGCAATTTACAATTTTCAAAATAATGTTTTTAAAAAAGCACCAAGAAATTTTTTGTGAAATTATCTGATAAATATCGTGAAGTTACAAACGGCCTTAACACTCAAATTGTAAAATTTCTGAGGTTAGAAATCTCTTTGTAACTACTTATACCGGGTTTCCCATTTCATTTGACTAATGGCAATTAACATGGGCTATTACATTTCATTGAATTTTATATTCCCAGGGCACACTATGAGAAATATTGCTAACGGAATCGATAGTACTGACTGTTAAACACTTCTGATTGCCAAAATACTAAAGCGAAATGCTGTTTTAATTAAAATATTAATAAAAATTCGTTTTAAGTTAATAGATGTAGTTTACATAAGTCTTTTAGTGACATTACGTTATGTCAACGATTGGAGTAGTTGGTTGAGTGTCCGTCTTTCAATCTGAACCTTGCGGTTTTGCAGGTTCAAATCCCACCAGGGACAACTTTTTTTTATTTTACTTTTTCATTAATTACAAATTATTAGTGTTTACTTATTCGAACAAATATGGTTCAATGTCAGTACCTTGTTATTATTTTTGAAAGTCACAATATTTACTGATCAGCAAAAAAATCAAACATGGTTTAATTGGTTCGTTTCCTTTATCTTTAGGTAAAGCTACTATCTTACAAAATAAGTAATCAATAAGCAACATATTTTTTATTTATTACGTGCACTGTGCTTTTACTAATAGTGTACTTATCTCTGTTAATAGTTACTACATATTATACCTCAATCTGGATATTGAGTTAAACAGTTATAGAGGAACTGTCGTGAATTATTAATAGGTTTTTTTTAAATAAAAAACAATTCTAAAATTAAAGGTTTTTTAAAATATGTTGAAAAAACTCATAATTTTAGAATTATAGTTTTTCATTAAAAAAACCTATTACTAATTCACGACAGTTCCTCTGTAATACTGTTTAACTCAATATCCAGATTGAGGTATAATATGTAGTAACTATTAGCAGAGATAAGTACACTATTAGTAAAAGCACAGTGCAATAAAAAATATGTTGCTTATTGTTACTTATTTTATAAGATAGTAACGTTACCTAAAGTTAAAGGAAACTAACCAATTAAAACATGTTTTTTTTTTTTTGATAAGTAAATATTGTGACTTACGAAAATAATAACTACCTAGGTACCAACAATGAACAATATTTATTCGAATAAGTAAACACTAATAATTTTTAATTAATGAAAAAGTAAAATAAAAAAAAAGTTGTCCCTGGTGGGATTTGAACCTGCAAAACCGCGAGGTTCAGATTGAAAGACGGACGCTCAACCAATTACTCCAATCGTTGACGTAACACAATTTCGCTAAAAGACGTATGTAAACTACATCTATTAACTTAAAACGAATTTTTATTGATATTTTAATTAAAACAGCATTTCGCTTTAGTATTTTGGTAATCAGAAGTGTTTAACAGTCAGTACTATCGATTCCGTTAGCAATATTTCTCATAGTGTGCCCTGGGAATATAAAATTCAATGAAATGTAATAGCCCATGTTAATTGCCATTAGTCAAATGAAATGGGAAACCCCGTAGATGCCAGTAAAAGTAACCGATAAGTTAAAGAGCAGATAGAGAACTTTAAAGACAGGATTTTGTAGTTGCATACAAGGAAGATAAATTTAAAAAGATGTTTATAAGCAGATGGAAAGACCGGCCCTAAGAAAAGTAATAATAATCGTTGTTTTTTAAAAAAAAAATATTGTCACGTCAAGAATGCTACGGAACAAAAGAATTTTTCGGGAAAATAGAACAGAAATTATGAAATGTTCGACGTAAATGTTCAAAATGACCACCATCTTGTTGGGTACACAGTAAGCAACGTTTCTGGATACTTCTTAAAACTTTATTTCTTCTAATTGCATCTTGAATCCTGACTTTTAGATCCTCTATGTCTACAGAAGCTGTCACATAAACTTCTTAGTGAATGAAAATCAATATATCACCTATCTAGTCCATAAGTACCACTAATAACGAGAACTATTACGATGAAATATGAATGGACCTGTAGGAACGATATAAAGCATATTTGGTTGCATGAGATAGATCTAAACAAAACGCATCTCTGTCAGCCAATGCCGCATCAGCATCGAACGAAAAAACAAACTGTATCTCTCGTATAAACCTAAACCTTAATTATTCCGATGAAGAAAGCCATCCTAATGTAAACTGACGAGATATCAAAGAGCCGAGGATATATACCGTCGCGTAGCAAGTCGATATGTGCACCTAATTGATAGCTGCTTTGTGCGACAGAAAGCTATTTGTATATTCGGCGAGACGTAGTGAAAAATGGATCTGTTGACAGAACCGAGTCTGTTTATACATCCAAGGAAGAGGTGGGGCCGGCCGAGAAGGCGCATGAAAGAGATAAATGCCACTTTTATTTAAATAAACCCGACACTATATAGTTAGATAGTGATTCTTCAAGGGCAGGAAACACTAGCAAAATTACCTACCACGACATATTGATGTTTATACTGAAATCCAAAGTGCACCATATATAAATAAAGTTAGAAGACGACTGGATACTATTGAACATAATGAAATAACTTTATTAAAAAAAAACATCTGCAAAGTACGCAGATCTTTTCTTCTAAAACTTTTTCTTTCCTAAATGGAGGTTTTCTATAATCGTTCCAAGCATATTCATCCATACCTTTTTAACTTCCTATCTTAAATTCTGATCGACCTCCTGGATTGCACATGGGCGATTACTGATGTACACTTCGCACTTGATTGCCTTAAACAGGGTTCGGAGTTTATAGGGCATCAAAAATTCCATGACTTTTCCAGATTTTCCATGACTTTTATGATTTTTTTCCAGGTTCTTTTATAAACATTATTTGCTTAATTAAGAATAATTTGTTTGGATAGGCAAACCATCAAAACAAATATAATGTGGTATATGAGAATAGTTACATTGATGAAAATATATTGTTGCAAACGTTTTGTTCAAATATGGGCTTGGATGTAGAATTGTGCGAGATATCTCAGCACATTTACAAAAAGAGTAAGCAACATAACTAATGTGACATGTAACTTTTATTTAAAAAAAAAACTATAACTTTTTGGTGTATTTGAATTCAAATAAGAGGCGCGAAAGCTAGGGTCAACAACTGCAAAAAAAGGACATGTTTAAAATATCCTGAATTTCTAGGTAAAATCTATGCTTTCGTCGTACCTTACAATTTATATTTATATGGTAATCTGTGCATTGTGCAATTTTCAACCAGAGAAACATTTATAAATGTCAAGTCAAGTCAATTCACGGCTCACGGAAAACAATCACAGACACAGATTCATAATCAAAATGCAATTTTTGGCAAATAACAGTCATCATAACCCCCTCTTTCAGCAATAGGATAAACAAAGATAGGCAACTTAATGTTAAAGTGGTTCGCAAAAAATTGTCTACAATTCTACAATAGTGTTCTGTTATTATGGTTTGCCAATCAGAATCATCTGCGTGACGTCATTTGTAGTTTGAAGAATGTACAGCCGTATTCAAAATAAAATATGTATTTCACAAATATTTTGAGAAAAGCATTCCTAATTTTTTTCCGTGCAAACGATTTATTTCCACTAATTCAAATACATGTTTCCAGGTCGCAAACTAGAATTCCCTGACTAACCACAACTTTTAAAAAATTCCATGACTTTTCCATGACTTTTTGCGTACAAAAAAAAATCCCTGACATTTCCAGGTTTTGCAGGTTTTCCAGGTCACTCCGAACCCTGCTTAAAAAAAAGTAGTAAGATCCTACATACCTGGCAGGTCATTTCAGATCTATTTCCTGATTACTACATGATTTGGGAATACATCTCGGAAAGCAGCCATTGCAAACGATAGAATTTTGGTTATTAAAAATGCTTCCAGCATATTTACGTATCAATCTAATACAATGGTTCGCGTAACCCCATTGTCTTCCCAGAAAAAATGAGACCCAGTAATGCGTGCTTGTCGGACATTCACAAATTGTGGGTGTATCGGTTAACAAGTCATTAATTAGTAAGTCATTATCGTTTAACAAAAACATTTCCGGATAATAACGTCCTGTTTTTTTAAATTACCATAACAATCTGAACCTTATATGGATGGTAATTCTTGTCTTCGAAAATCTTCGAGTCGCATCCGTCTCATCTTCTTTCTCATTTTATCTGCTGATGTGAGATTGGACTAACGCGACAAGCACCTCCCACAAAAACTGTCAAATTAATTAAACTTCAGATAGGTTATTTTCCTACGAGAAATATTGCTAACGGAATCGATATTACCGACTGCCAAACACTTCTGATTACCAAAATATTGAAGCGAAATGCTTTTCCAATTAGAAAATCGGTAAAAATTATTTTTTCAGGTTGACACGTACAGTTTACATACTTAAATGTGTCAGGGTAAACTTTTTGACAACAGGCGCTGTAGCGCAATGGGAAACTCGTAAGATTCAAAACGTGATAATGCTGATTTCGCGAGTTCCAGTCACGCTGGAGGCAAATTTTTTTTACTTTTTAATTCCAATTATTTATTAGTATTAGTGTTTAGTTATTCTGTTTCATTATCCGTAGCTTTTGTTCTTTCTGCACGTAAAGTTTGGAATTAATTCGTTCATTTTGGCTGTCTGTTAAATTCATCATTTCAGCTTACAAAAGTAAATATCTACAATATTTTTGGTCCCATTGATAAAATTGATAAAAATGTTTACTGAAAATAAATTCTACTTTCACCACTTAAAAAATTAAGATGTTTTACCATCAAGAATAGAGTACCCGTACAATTCATCAAAATATTAAGAAAAATCTCTTTAATATAAATTCTTTAATACATACACCTACACATATAAATTTCTTTAATATGTTTTTTCTTAAAAATAATATTATTCTAGATGCTTTCGTCACTCGAAGAGTGACCCCAGGCCACAGGCCTGGACCCCCGGTATAGGGCTAGAAATGTGAACGAAAATCGCGATAGCGATTTTCTCCCATTTCTAGTAGTTGAATTTAAATCTATAGTAGGTATCTAATCTCAGCCGTTCTAGTCGGACCAATCACAATCCTTGTGAAAAACTTCAAAATCAAAGGTATTTGAAATCACGTTCCCTAATAAGATCATAGTTTTTTATAATTAATAACATCTTTAGTGCATTCTTTCCTCATGAAAAGCCCAATATACTCAAAAAGTAGCACTTTCCACGAATAATTAAATGCGAATTCAGTGCAGTGATACTATTTTGTAAAAATATCTCCTCCCAATGACCATTATTACCCAGAACGGTCTGCATAGGGAGATTAGACGATAAAGCCTGTACATCCGTTCCAGTGCCTCACGTACTGTTAACTGATGTAAATCTTAATAATAAAAATACGACACAATAGCAATACATTATGAACATGTCAAAAGTAATTGATTGTCATTAGCGATAGGATAGAATTTAAATTAGTTTAAATTAAAAGTGTGTTAGCGACTATCACGTGTTTGCTTGGCCGTTGGATACACTGTTCAGGATAGAACATTGTGAAGATCAGGAATATATTTCAAAATGAAATAAATACTTATGTTTATCGAATAATGAAGACATACATACCTAGGTATATAATTTTGTTGTAGATGCTAACTAAATATCCCTTATTCCTTGGGTAGAGTTAAAAACAAAAAGTATATTGCTAAAATTATACTATATTAAATTATATTGCTAAAGTTTTTATTACCGGAACTAAAATATCGGTAAATCTAAATAATTCTTGATGCACCTTTTTGGTATTTTCCAGTTGCTTAGAAGTTATAACTTATTCAAACATATTACAGAACTAAACACCAATTATATATTATATTGACTGTATTTTGTTGCTTCTAAAAAGTTGCCTATTGTACAATATGAAGATGAAGACTGAAAAAAAAATTTTGATCAGTATTTTGGATAAGAAAATCGTAGTTCTAGGCTACTACTCAACTCCTAGTGTAAATAAATGGATTAGAAATACCTACTACCTAGATTATTTTGGAACATAAATTTCTCGAAACGATCAACACTTCGGAAGTTCATGTCTTTTTTTATTTAGTAGTAGCACACTTTAGAAAGATAAATTTGAAGTACCTAGTTATGTAGTTAATATTAGAGAATTCCAAACATGTTACCTATTTGTAGAAAATTTTAAATGTATTTGTCTCATACCTACTAAACACAAGATATATTGGAATTTTAGTGCCTACATTCTTTTATATCTGTAATACCTAGGTATTTATTTTTTTATGACTTATTTATACGTACTTATCAAGACATTCCATAAAGCCGTATTGTTGAATTACAAAAATATTAAAAAAAAAGTTATCATAAAGATTCATCGCTCTGTCAACATATAAAATGAAATATCTAGAGAATTTGTTATACCTATATCGTAGCCCCCGATTAGTGAATGCTATGCCTATATACAAAGAGATATAATAATAATAATAATAATAATAATAATATCTCTACCCCTCATTCTAATCACAAGGATTAGCCCGAAAGTCTGAGACTTGTGTGGGAGAGGGGGCGGCATATTATTATTTCGCGGGCCGCATTTGCGCCTCAGGAACGACTTACGTTGGTAGGCCCTAACCACCATTCAGTGCTGGAATGAGGGAAACCTGGAAAACCTCATTAGTTAGGGGGACAAGTCAAACATCAACTGATTTTAATCTCTCACATTAACACCAAGTTGACATTCTTCCCATCCTAGGCCATCGCCAGGATAGTTGCCAAGCCATCCCTGCGAATAAGCCTTGATCTACGGGCAAACAATTTAATTAAAAATTGTTGGCGGAGTGGGAATTAGAACCCACGACCTCTGGGTTGAGCGATCGAGACGCTAAGCCCTGAGCCACCGGCCCGATATGTTGATAGTGTCAAAATAATCAATCCATCCAATATCTCTCCTACTTTAATAATACCTATATCAATTTTTATCTCTATGATTATTGACTATTACTCAATATAGCTATGATCAGTATATGGGCACATAATTTTTGAATACATACAATAAATAAAAAAGAGATACCAGTTATACGTATACCTCAAATACTCGAAAATAATTTTTTACATTGATTTTATAAATTATTGAACATTCTTGAATTTCCTGATATCTAACCGGCATCCGTCGGATCATAATAGTAGGTTTTTCATATAATAATTCTATTACTTTATTCATTTTCCTATGGAGGTATGAGGGAAGTATAAAGCCCAGACTAACTATAGAAAAGGTAGACTAACTATGGAAAGTAATTATAGAAAAGTGAATCTATCCATCTCGCGGCAAAATGAAGTCTGTAACCATGACAAATTTTAGAACACTAGTCGATTGTTTCACAGAACATGGTTATTCTGTCTGCAAAAACTAAAAATGTAGCAAATTAAAAAGTACATCGATCCATTGAACATTGGTTTTTTAATTTGTCTAGTAGGTGCAATATTTAGAACTATCATCATTAAATTTGCATCGTCATTTTTTGACAAAGTTATAATAAACTTATTAATAAAATATTATTATTTATAAACCTGGATGTTATATTTGCCCAATTGTGTTTAATAGATACCTCATCAACTACCATATCTTACAGAATTGAACCATGTGCAAATCTGAAAAATATTTGCTGCGATAATATCTGTCTGTATACTGAAAAAAATTGACGAAGATTTTCTCTTACTCATATATACCTACCCTCCGCAGAATTAATCAAACAAAAAGCGAAACGAGAGAGACGTGGTTCATAATTTTTATGAAATACCTAAACCACTTAGGGGAAGATTATTTCGACGTGTTAACTCGAAAATTGTATTAAACTCGATGACGTGTCATTTATTAATATCCTTCCCTATAAAATTCAACCCCGAGGCAAGCTAAAGAGTGTCTTCTAACCGCTTTGGGGAAATTAGAACGTTTAATGTTTGTCATTAATGTCGATATTTCCTCGTAAGACGTTAATGTTTATTAGGAATAAACGTCTTTTCATTAATAATATTTACCTCCATTTTTACTGAGAGATGGAGTGACACCAGCAACGGAAAGTTAAAAATAAGTCTAATTATTTTCAGAAGATACAGTGTGGTCCTTTTAATTCTTGATCATTTTAGCCTCTGGAAATATTCTCGTAACCTATTTGCTTTGGCTTTTAAATCATCTCTTCTGGAAATGGGAACGAAAATCGCTGAATCGCTGCTGCGATTTTCGTTCTCATTTCTAGCCCCACCGGGGGTCCAGGCCTGCGGCCTACGGACAAAGAAACAGAATAACTAAACGCTAATACTAATAAATAATTGGAATTAAAAAGTAGAAAAAAAAATTGCCTCCAGCGTGATTCGAACCCGCGAAATCAACATTACCCCGTTTTGAATCCTACGACTTTCCCATTGTGCTACCGCGCCTGTTGTCAAAAGTTTACCCTGAGACTTTTAAGTATTTGAACTGTACGTGTCAACCTGAGAAAATAATTTTTACCGATTTTCTAATTGGAAGAGCATTTCGCTTCAGTATTTTGGTAATCAGAAATGTTTGGCAGTCAGTACTATCGATTCCGTTAGTAATATTTCTCGTAGGAAAATAACCTATCTGAAGTTTAATTAATTTGACAGTTCGTGGGAGGTGCTTGTCTCGTTAGTGCCATCTCACATCTGTAGATAAAATGAGAAAGAAGTTGAGACGGACGCGAATCGAGATTTTCGAAGACGAAGTAGACGTAGAAGGACTTGACGTACGATCTCGAAAAAAAATCTCAAAGGATTAGAGAAAGGACGGAACTTTCGCGTGAAGCGGTTTTCAAAGCCGTAAAATTAGAAAAAGGGAGTCCCGCGAAAAGTCGGGATTTCGGCAGGCGTAACGGGGCCATTAGGCGCCAGGATAAACGCCGGTGCTAGCCGTATCTCTCTCGCTGAACGGCGATCGACGAAAATTTTGCAGAGGTTTTTTGAAAAGACGCATTGGAGAACGGCCAGAAGCGACCTCCGGTCGCCCGCGGGGATCGCTCCGCGATCCCCCCTCGGAGGAGATACCTTTTAACTTTGTGGATTCGGCGACGGAATTTAGAGCGAGACCGAATCGACGCGTTTTAATATATATGGTTCATGGAGAAGATCCGGTTTAAGTTCTTAAAAATAAACTAAATTAAATTGCTGATCCCCATATTCATATTCAATATAGGTACCACACAAGTCAGACTTTTTAAGTTTTTAAGGACCAATTTTTTCGTGCCATCGCAACATTTTGTGGGAAGACTACTCGGAAGACCATGAAATAATAATTCTTTTGTCTTCTGCTGCCTGCGACCAACTGCTAAAGTCTGTTAATAAAGATTTGAACACTTATTTTGAGCTACTCTGTTTCTGGGTAGGTACCTACATTACATGACATCAAACTCCAAGATCGATTGCAAAAAGGATTCCAGGCAGGCCGTAGCGAAGTCTAAGCTGAACCAGCGTAATATTCATGAGTTGCGCATAAATAATTTATAGTGCCGCATGTGTGGGTGACAGTTGCCAACTACATCATATCCTCGTCTGAGTATGTTCGAGTTTTAGCTACATGTTAAGTTTAAAACTAGGTTTAGTATCGGAGGATCATAACGCTTTCCCATGTGGTTTTGGTATCAGAGGCGTGGCCTTGCAAATGAGGAATTATGTAGAAAATAGGGAAATATGGGCTCCCATCGAATGTACAATCACAAATAATTTCATTACATTATTAGCGATTCCAAAAACTAATGCGCCCTCTGCATGAAAATATTTGAACCTACTTAAAAGGTAATTTTTGGAGGGTTATTGCTGATATAATGATAAATAACACGTATTTGGGTTTGTTTAACGTAATAATTTGGTGGTGCTTGTGATTTTTTGGTATTACAATGTTAAAAACGACGTGGTTAGTATTTGTACATCTTTATTTTTACATTTTAAAATGGCATTCAAAAGAAATCAGCACAACACAAAATGCCGTGTTTATAGGTGTCATTCCACAAAATGTGTTAATAGAAGTGTTTTAAGATTGGAGATGGGTAGAAGTTTGGCCCTAGTATAAGAAACTGTTTCTCATTCATTTCTCCGAAAGGCATGTAACAATTTAATAACAGAGAACACGTTTAATTACACAACATAACCACTTTGTTGCAGTTTGTCTATACTTTTCTATTATTAGGCTCATAAAAGCATAATATATTTTAATTTAAACATTATTTAATAAAAAACAAGCACTAATATGGTATCACCATACAGTTTATCACTCTTATTTTAGTCCAAAATGTAATCAAACAAAAACTAGGGTACCTGTTTCAACCCAAAAAATTCATATAATTACCAATGAAGCACTTATGGGACGTATGACTGCTTTTACCGCTCTTTTTATCCTTTATTTCACCCTAACTAGCACATGAAGTCACTATATTTATGGCAGTTGAATACTAAATTGCTATACCAGTCGGCTAAAATAATAGGCAGTGACTCATGGTCCAATTCGATACAGAATAGGGACGAAGTGTAAATACTTAATACATAGCGGCACAAACGTTTGCACATAGAAAAGTGATGCCGCTTACGCATTACTATTGAACAGAACTATAAATTGTCTGTTCCATGGTGGTTCCATGCTTCTCTATTCGATGCCACCACAATTCTTTACGTCGGATATAGTTCCGTCTTTGTTTAACGGGTTAAAAAACGAAGAGCGAGATATGCAACCTATGCAACAAAAGTCAAGAGTGTCTAGAAGATCGGACATGCGCATTTCACACACATCCAAGTAGTTCTTCGCAGCCTGACATTAGCGTAGTACGCGGGAAATGCTGTAATTTATGTCTGGACTGCATATATTAATTGGTGAACTTGGTAATGTGTTACTTAGTTTATTTAGTGTTCGAAGAAAAGGATTTTATTATGGAAGCGATCGCGGGGAGCAGTGGATTAGAAACGCGTAAACGATCTCATCTGACAAGCGAGGAAATTCGTATGATAAAAAATTTCTATGAGCAATTAAAAGCGCGTGATAAAAATTTAAGTGTAGTGGATGCGGCGGAACTGTGTAGTGAATTAACAAAAGTCTCCGTTCGTAGGGTATTTCGTGCAATAAAATATAGAGACAGACACAGACTCCATTGCTCTGGCAGAAGACAGCGATTTGCCCAAACTCTCGTATAAATTGCTTACAAGGACAATGCATGAAATGAATTTCAAATATTGCAAACGGAATCGGAAGAGTATGTATGCTTATAGAGAAAAATGAGATTGTGACATGGAGACGAGAATATTTGGAGAAAATAAGAGAATTTCGCGCTTTAAATAGAAAAATATATTATATGGATGAGACATGGTTAAATGAAGGATGGGTAGACATGTGTTGTGTTGTGTAGTGTAGTGTAGTGTAGTGAAATGAAGTGAAGTGAAGTGAAGTGAAGTGAAGTGAAGTGAAGTGAATTGAAGTGAAGTGTTAAATAGTAAACTTGCTCCGGAATGTGATTAATCGCGTTTTCGGTGGCGGCTGTGGGTTGGTGGTGGGCCATCAACACATAAAAAGCGTTCTTTTAATATCTGTGGCAATATTCATCAATTTCGTTCGATGTACAACTAATCTGTAAGGTGAGTTTGAAAAACAATTCACAATTTCTATAACACCGTTCATGTTCTGATATTTTTTATATTTATTTGACATTATTAGCACCTTTCCAACGATTTTTGCGTACGCCTATGGAATTACAGTCCCCACCACAATTTATTACGTCACGCGGTAATACGTCACTGCCTATTATTTTGTCCCACGGGTGTAGATGATGTGATATGAAATGCAAAATTTTTACTCTTCTTCCTCCATATTTGTTTACACTTTGCAGCGCCCTCATTAGTAATTTGAATCGCCAATATAATGTGTATATTTATTGGTAGTATATGTATTTTTATTTTTATTATTATCAAATAGAATAACAGAATAGAGTTATTCATAAATTACCAAAAAATTGTTTGGGAAGGTATAATGAAACATGCTGAACATATGCTAATACAAATATATATAGAGCATTTCAATGAAAACGGGCCATCCTGAATAACTACTCCGTAACTGTTTTGTTTCCAGAGAAATCGCGAGACAGGTCGATTTTTGCTTGGAGGGGAACATATTTTGCTACCAAATTTGACGTGGCAACATTTAACCCCCCCCCAGCACAAATGTCAAAATTTTAAATAGGGAATAGGGGTCAAGTGACCCCTTATATGAAAGGTCTTCCAATTCTCTTTTTTCCTCTCATTTCCAAAATTGACCTATTCGAGCATTTTCCATGGAAAGCTATCCTTTGACAGATAAGATGAAACTTTTCGTTGACTCACCCTATACCTACATGCTTTATACTTACAACATTATAAAACCGAACATAAACCCACATAAGAAAAACCAAAAGGGCCCTATCCGACACATTGCAGTAAACAATCGAGCACGGTAGAAACACGCTATTGTATTCAAAGTCGAATATCGTTTCCTTTATATCCATTTTCGTTTAAACTTAACTAAGCCTACGGTAATTATTCTTAATTATGGTACTCACCGTCAGCAGAGAAACTAGTTGCAGTGGGTGCCGGTGCCGGGGCCAGGGGCCAGAGTCCACGTTGGGACGGCCCACCCGGCCCAGCAGGGCTGCCTAGCATTGTTGCTTCCGACCACCCCCTCTTTTTAACGGCCAGTCTGAAAAAAAAAATGATGTATCAGCATTATGTATGTAACAAAATCCAATAAACATGATGTATGTCACGGATTATAAAATTCCTTATAATGTCGTCCATCGAATTCAAAGACCAATAAATTATGTGTGAGAGGGGGTTGCGTATTATTATTTAATACAATTATTGCCAATCTACAAAGTATCATTGCCAATTTTCTTATTTCTTCAGCTTCGAGGCTACGTTTTCGAAATATCGATAAAAGTACAAATAATTCAAACGGCTTACAAATATGTAATATAAAAGAAAAAATCTCTGGCAGGTTACACTACAGAGTGCCAGTGAAACCTACCACATGTTAAAGTGAAAAAGATCATATACACTAGTACAGTCTATATATAATGTCAATTGAAACTAAAAAAAATTCCGACAAAAAAAACACCTGCACCTCGACGACGGCCTCTTTGTTTACCCACGTGTGTCGTTTGTCGCAATTTTTTATGCAGTTTCAATTGAGATTATATTTTGTTTACGCACGTGTGCCGTTTGTCGGAAAAATTCCGACAAACGACACACGTGCGTAAACAAAGGGGCCGCCGTCGAGATGCAGGTCTTTCTTTTGTCGGAATTTTTTTTTTTTACAGTTTCGATTGACATTATATAGACTATACAAAGTATCTTAAAAATGCCAGTATTTATAGTTAATATAATTGTATCTTATCGTTTTATATCTAAATTTATGGTTCATATTTCTATGAAAACACAAAAAAAAACTGCTTTATTAAATTTCACCGCCGCAGGTGGTTCATCACCCTAGCTTCTAAGACTCTTTCGTAGATAATTTGCAAAACCATAAAATTTTTCAATGTAACCATATGCTGGCAATATCTACATAGATTAATCCCTGCAAGTTTTATGAACACAAGACAGAAACGTCGACACAATCTGATTTATATCTTGCCATTGTCTCTCCTCTTTCATAAAATATTATCGGTGCTGTTTCCAAGTCACGTACGAAAGGTGGGATTATTTTTGATAAGTAACACGAACAAAAGGCGCACACTTGCAGTTAATATCTTTCACTATATCTCATCTCCAGCGTCCGGCAAAATGATGTGTGCACAGTTACTTTTTCAGAAACCCAAAACTGGCACGATCAACTTAATTTACTGGTTGTTTCACTTGAAACGAAACATCTTCCTTGTGTACTGATTACCGAAATATAATTGCTGAGTATGTAAGAAAGCGACTTGAAATTGAAAAGTCGTCAGGGTGTTTTCATTTTCTGGACAAAATTTGAATCGATAGAAAAGGGAAAAATAATTAGATTTTATATACAGAAGTGGTGAGATTTTGGTCAAAAAACGTATCGTCACCGTCCCGAGATATAGGATAGGTACTGTTAAAGTCAATTTCGAAAAGTGGATGCCTATCTTATTTGCGATTCCTTGCCATAAAAAAACTCAATATTACGGTAAGTATTATGGTTTTTTGACAATAGTGAAAACCATTGACAGGTTCATCTTGTATAACCCTCGACCGTATCTTGTTTTATATTCTTATTATTATCTACACAATCAAAACCTTTATTATTATTATTATTAAATATAACAATACACATCTTTACCTACAAACATTTTTTAATCAATTTGGTCTTTTAAATAGTTGAAACTGAAATTTTAGACTAGCCACCACGCCCTCCAGACTTTAACCGAATTGAACTGCGCAGGTCAGATCTCAAGCAAATTAAATGAACATTATACCTATGTGAAATATTGACAATCAGCTGAAGGATAATTGAGGGGCTAATTTATTTAATATAAAAAACATCACCAAATACGTCATTTTGTACGATTTTTTGAACTACCCAGTGTTTTCATTAAGAGTACGTGAACAAAGGACAGTTCCATTAACCACAATGAGACTGCAATCCTAACATGTATTTTAGCAAAAAAATGTTCCTCTGTTTGCGAATATCCTTAAGAATCGTTTTGTTTGACTAAATATAATATTTATAATTATTTAATGGGTTTAGCCAAATTATGCGGGGCACGGATAGACATAATATGGCTCTTACATAATGGTTTCCGGTCTACTCTTTAATTTGTACTACATAATACTTCAGAATAAGGAGTGTTTTAAGCTCGGTTTTAAGTTTTGTTTAGCCGTAAACGCTGATAAAATTTATATTGTGTGGGTATACAAACAAGACGACAAGACACAGAATATCTAAACAAGAACACGACAGAATTACTTTTTAGATATCAAATCGACATTATATCTAATATATTATTTTAGAAGTTAATTGTGCAGAACCTCGTATACCGGGATATCAAAAATTATCTTGGTCAAGGGTGGTTGTGGAATATTAAAACGTGTGTCTTACTTTAAATTTGAAATAATTATGTCACTGTCACACTGACATCATCAATAACCTACAAATTTCATACCTATTTATTTCAGTTGTAAAACAATAATGAACTACAAATTATGAAATAACGGTTTTAGTAACAAGAAAAACTAAATTACAGTAATTGTTGGAAATGTCCCCCGTTTTGTTCGATGCACAAGTTGACGCGCCTCCTCATGCTGTGAAAAGCGTTTTGCAGCATTTTTGTCGTTATGGTTGCACATTGCTGAACAATTCTTTGTTGCAGTTCTTGCAAATTATTTACCGGAGTTGCGAAAATCTTGTTTTTTAAGTAAGGAAATATAAAATAGTCCATAATTGTCAAACAAGGTGATCTCGGAGGAAACTCTACTTCTTTATGCAAACTTATCAGCCGGTCATCAAAAAACTCGCGGAGGAAAGCAATATTTTCTCGTGTAGTATGTGCTGTTGCAAAGTCATGCTGGAAATAACCGTACCGAAGTTCATAATCGTTTAACTGTTGCACAAATTCAGCCAAAAAGTTGTCTGTACCTTTCTGCGTTGACGGTGAAATCGAAAAAAATTGGCCCAATTATTCTTCTGCGAGAAACTGGCATCCAAACACCAATTTTTTGAGTATGTACTGGCGATTCAGTAAAAACATGAGGGTTATCATTGCTCCACATTCGCATATTTTGAGAATTGATGTATCCCGAAAGGTGGAACCACGCTTCGTCAGAAATAAAAGTTAAGTCCAGAAGATCGTCATTCATTAAATTATTGACAAACCAATGGCGGTAAGCAAGGCGTCTGGGGTGGTCTGCGGGCAGAAGAGCTTGATGTGCTTGCATCTTATATGGATGCATGTTCAAGTCTTTCTTTAAAATCTTATGACATGTTCCATAAGAAAGTCCAATTTCCTGAGAAAGACGTTTCAAAGGTTTTGCAGGCTCCTCTTCCATACGTTGATGAACGTCATTGACAAATGCTTCAATCATGAAAATTTTGTGCTGTGTGGTAAGAGGCATGATTCAAAAACTGGATTAGAAAATTTCAGCACAATGACTTGACAGATTCTGACACAACAAAACATATTCAAAAATTTAAAGTAAGACACATGTAAGACACACGTTTTACATTCCACAACCACCCTTGACCACGATAATATTTGATAACCCGGTATAATAATTTAATATCCATAGTCTAAATACAATCTCATAATGAACAGATTACTTCTAACTGGAGCTGGGCGTCATTTCCGCCGGACCAGAGTCATACGCATCATAATAAGATGAATTGTATTTATTCCAGAACTCACGAAATCGTTGTTTATTGAGTATGTGCAGACAAACATCACAGGCAATCAGTTTCTTTATTCTTATGTTGCACACTATTTAGACTCTGTTCTGTTCTCTTTGCCTCGAACGAATTCAAACGACCACGAAAATTAAAATAGTCCATGACTGAGAAAATATATTCAGAGAAATTTAAAGATTTTAAATTTCCGAGTGGGCTTTCTCGTTGGCTATGACTAGAACACATTTGGGAAAAATACTACTTTCTACTAAACCCAAAGATTTCCAAATTCAGGGAACAACATCATTGGAAGAGACCTATTGATTTCCGTTCTTTCATCTTTTGTGTTATAGTTGCATGGAATGAGCCTTTTCCACTAAATTGAATTTTACTATTTTATTAATATCAAACGTTATACTGGTACATAAGTAAAGGTAGAATCAACCCAATTTATTAAAGAACTGTAATTAAGCGAAGTTATCCAAGTACAAAGTGACCGGTCTTCATGAAACATTTCAAACTGCGCGGTTCGCTGACATCACACTTCAGTAGCCAATAAAATGTAGACAAGTTAAAGAACGGCTCCACTTTGCCACATATAATTTTACTTTTTTCTTGGCAACAATTAAATTTACATTCTGGTAATTGTGAAATGAAAATATTATGTAGTTTTAGGTGAAATATTCTCCATAAATTATTACTAAAGCAAGTCAACATGATTATTTTATAGTTTATCACTTGAGCGAATATATTTAGGTATTTTTCGCTAAAAGTGACAACACTGCACAATCTATGCTAGAATCAACTAGATGATGATTTGATAACTTAGGTTATAAAAACTAACCTTCTTGTCTTAACATTGCGCACTTCAGCACTTACAAAGTTCATATTTGTGACGTAGAAATCGTTAACCGTTTCACTGTCAACTCTTGGAAGGATGTCTGAATCAGCCTTAAGATATCCCTCTTCAATTTTATTAATTTTAAATCAAATTAATCAAACCACAAAACGAAAGTTAGGTTAAGCACACTTCACTTGACAGAACACAAAATGCAGGGCAGCCAACAGACAACAACGAACTGGAGTATGACGTCAATGGCGCGTTATTTGAAATATACGGTAATTTTAACAATTTTTTCAAAATATATCTGACGAAGAAAAAAATTAAAAAAAATATTTTTTAGGCATAACTGTATAATATAGTTTATAATAAACGAATAAAAAAAAAGATGTGGAAAAGGCCCATTGGCAGACGTACGTTTGCTTAAGATCACTGTCGTACGTTGCAGAGGCTATTTCTTATTCATATATTGAGTTAGACGATAAAAAGTTACACATGCATGAAATTTAAAAAATTTCCACATGAAGTCCTAAATGAAATACCTACTTCAAAATTGGGGCTTTAATCGTATTTTCAATCCTAGTATATACGTATAAAATATTTTTAAAGGATAAAATAATAAGTTAAAACTCCATAAATACAATGCTACCAACTAAACAAAAAAACATCGCAACCTACTTTTAGTAAAATTGAAAGCAATAATAATTATTTAAAATTTTGTATAATTGAAGTGATTTTGTTCTCTCTAGTTCATTTGTGAGTGCTTTTTCTCATTTAGCAATAAAAATAAAGTAATTATTTTAATTGCTTTTTCATTTTGTGGATTGCAGCAAAAGAGCTTAACGATCGCTCCATTATTTCCACGATATACAAATTAGTGTGTGTCACGTTACGGTTTTTTGTTCACACTTGTTTGATAATCCGTACGTAGTAACAATTTTTGTTTTGCTTCACGCTTCGCATTTTTCCTGTAATAAAACCTCTATAAAATTGTCAGAAATCTATAAAATTCAAGATTTTGGTGGAAAAATAAGAATTTTCCTCATTGACACACAAGAAATGTTTTCATCATAAAATTATAAAAATTAGGTACCATACATACACAAGATTCTTTTAATTAAAGATTCGTACATCATTTTTTCTGTTTATATAGATGATTTCTGATGACCTAAAGAAAGAAATTAGAGGGAGAATAACATACTTTAGGAAATCTATAATACTACGTAGTTACTTCCATACTGTACCTGTCAAAATTATAAGAGTGTTAAACATTAACACAAGTTATTACGTACGTGACTGTTTAAACAGTTTTATTATGAATTATCTCGAATACGTTTTGGTTTAGCGTGCTAGCAGAACTTATGCACCGTACCGATAACGAAATCGATATAACAAAAGTTTCCTTTTAAAACTAGTATTGTGTTCTGCACGTTATTTAAGGAATTTTTTTTAAAAAAAAGGTCGAAATATACATTCTCCAGGGATATGGATATGCAACTTCCAATGTTGAATAAATATAACTATACGGAAAATGTTAAAATAGAGCCACACTGCCGTTATTATTACTATATTTTGTAAATAAGTTGCAAAAGCATTGTTTATAGCAAAAAAAACTATATTTAGGTACACGGTGCCCCACCGGGAAGGGCCGCGATCGATATATGGAAAAGTACGTACTTTGTGATTTTGAAAATTTGGTTACTTACAAAGGTGAGTGGGGTCTGCCTTTTTAAAATATTTTCTCGTTTCTGGCACTTCCATAGTACCTATAACCGGAAATCGACACCAAGTTGCTTATTTTAAATGGAACACCCTATATATTATATCATTTCCGGATTCTACGTAAAATTCCAAAATACATTTCATGTACAGTAAAAACCAGAATTAAGCAAAGTGGAATTACCTCGCCGATCTGGTAAAATGCGGTGATGCATGGGCGTGCGTATTCTGTTTTACCATTGTTTACCAAGTATATGCACTTCCACTTTTTTAACTAACACAAATAAGTATAAACACTGACACAAAGAATAAATACACTGATAATTTTACCACAAATTTTTTCCGTTAAGAAACGCGCTTGAAATAACCCAACATCACGCCACTGTTTCCCTATTACCTCAAGCGCAGTCGCTTGTTGGTTCCTGATTCGACCAATCAACGTCGTTGAAGCTAAGTAAAATACATATTCTTGCATTTACATGCAAGAATATGTATGTTAAATAAGGATGAACAGCTTGTTGTCAACCTTACGACTTTCGCAGTTGCCAGATATTCGGAAATTCGTTGATATTATTAAGTAAAACACAAATTAAACATTGTGTTTGCTTTAATAAAGTACAATAGGGATAAGGGACGTTAAAGACAAGTGAAAAAAATGAGTAAATAAGGTAATTAATACGTTTCCTGTTTTAAGGTCATTGCACTTTGTTTAATTTTGGCTTTGACTTTAGGGTGTCTTAATACCTATCTTCAACTGTTTTTGAAAAATTGACAGGTGAATATTGACATTTTGCAACTTTGACACCCTGTAAAATCTAAACGGTTTGAGATCAAGCAAAACGGTTTGCACATTCCTAATCACAACTTTTCATAAGCTATCGTTTGACACTAATTTCAAATTTAGCCAGAAATTAAAAATGTTCGATGAAATTTAATCTTTTGGTTAAATTAAATAATTTTAAACAAATTCATCCAAATCTCTGTGAGCTTTAGAATATTGTACACAAACATCGGATATATGTTTACTGAAACATTTTAACTACAAACCAACTAAAATTAACAAAACTTAAGGGTCCATTCACTGTAGACTTGACAGACATGAATTCGGGGTCGGGTTGAGAGGTTGGGTAGCCTATGGGTGAAGACTTAAATATTTCCACTACCGAATTATTTAGATTTCGGAGGTGCACGTAAAGCCGAAGTGAAAAGGCACATGAAATAAAGTTAGCCCTCATTGCAAGGGTACCGGATTTGTCTTATAATTGCAACAAAATTTCTTTTTAATGTTATAAATTATATATCACCGGAAAGATCAAAAGATAAACTAGATCCCTATAGTAGCAAATTTTTGTTTAATACATGTATTTTAGAGAAAATAATTTTTGAAAATACCCTATTTTAATACAAGATTGTTTTCCTGGAATTGTTTTCCGAAATAAGCCGATTTTGGGCTTATTTCGGACTAGTGAATGGACTCTTAAGACACTAGCTATAACTAAAAATACTAGATCAAATATATTAGTAAACCCAATGTAGGTATAAGAAACAATTCGCTGAAAACATACTAACACTGGAGACGCTCAGCGCTGGCCGTTTCAGGATAGAATCTCAGGTTAACCGTGAATCGATGTCACCGGAAGAAATAAAGCCCGTAATAGAGAAGATAAGCTTCTCGTTATTTATTACGAAATTTATGTTAAGGATGTAAATGGACAATAACTGCACCTAATTTCATTTCCGATTTTTCAGCCACCCACAGTCACTTTCAGTAAATATCATTCATGTACGACTCGACCTTGTCTACATCTACCTTCCTGCAAGCACACCCAACAAATCAGGGAAATAAAATTAAAACGGCGTTTAACAAAAACAAAGCGCTTGTTCATCGATTAACATGCAGCAGCAGCGACCGCGAGAGAACGAGAAAGACAGAGGAGAGAAAAAGAGCCGTCGCGTCGTCGTCGGCCCATAATAATTCTGGCTGCACGACCGGCTGCATGGAAGTTACATAATGCAGTCGCGGACTGAACTGTTGTATAACGTGACGTGGAGCCGTCGGAGACTGAACGGAGGAATCTCGGATGGTATTGTCCGTTTTCAGGACTCTACCACCGTCGCGTCGCTCGGAAATATTCGGTCCTATTACCAGATGCGTATTTATTTATATTCCTTATCCTTATATCGAGAATACGTAACCCGCGTAGTATGTGAGTCGCTCACAACTCGCCCATTTTTATTGTGAAAAAAATTACGTTTTAATACGAGTAGTAGGCAATATTTTTATGCCAATCAGAAAGGCTCCAAGAAAAGATTTTTAAAATATGATGTACCTATTTAATCCCCCTGTTTCCTGTTATCTGTTCCCTTTCTTGAAGGGAATAGTGGGGATAATTGTCCTGGGGGACATTTTTCGCCAAAAATTATGAGAAAAACTCAAAATCGAACGCCTTGTTATGGAGTAGCTACTAACTAACTAAGTAGGTAGAACTAAAATTTCTAATATTTATTGGCGACATAAATCCCATTCGACATAATCGACGAGTGACGAAATTTGTAGAACAAAACAAAACAAAAACCATTATTGTTTAACAAAAATCAATATTTTTGTCTTGATCTTTGTTGTTTTAAGAGTTATTGTTGTTATTATTTGTGTTTATTTATTTCTTTTTTAATTGAAATAGAACCGAACCCCTCCAGTTTAGCTGTTAAGGGATGGTTAGCTATCAGCTGGTTTATTCATATAAATATGAAAGGAAGTATCATTCGCAATTTTACACGTAAAGAATCTCTAAAACTAATATTGATATATTGTAACGTTTGCTTAACCTCCAAATAGGTTTAAACTCAAACTCTCCGGCAAAACAACAACAATCTTTATTGTCTCTTGATATAACTGGATATAACTCCATATATATAATACTAATATATCGCGTATTTCCTATGTTAGCCCATAAGCCGAAAACATTAAAGGACATAATGTCTCCGAAAACATTAAAGGACAAAAGATATAGTGCTATACTGTTCCAGAGACCCTTTGTTCGATTTGCGCATGCGCAATCTCCATGGTTACGGAAGCTGACACATTGTTTATAGGCTGACAGACTTCCCAACTTTTAACTTTTTTTAAAAGAAGTCGGTAGACAAAGATGCAGTATTTATGCTGCATGCTTATTGGATGTCGCGAAATTCGTGCGCTTGGGCATATTTGACTAAGGTACTCTCGATAAGGATAGAGATTGTATGTCGGCGCCGTGTTGTTTTCGGAATTTTTGGGCCTCTACCCGCGATATAGTAGTATTATATTGTATAACTCACAGATATAACGGTAATCACAACCAATCACAACTGTCAACTATATTCAATCTTCACGTTGACGTTTGAATGTATCGCGCACGAGCTTTCAGATTGAACTCTCCCTCTCAGTTGAATCCGCGGGTATTTATATATTTTTTAAGCTTCTGGAAGGTTCGAGGGTACTCTTTTCTAGTTCCGGATTACAATGGAATGATTCTATCACTGAGACGAAAATTCGAGATGAGAAACGTCAACCCAAAGATTTTACCAATATTAAAGTACAAACAATAAGAACTAAATTAACTAAATAGATAAGTTTATAAACAAGGTAGGTGAGCTTCCGTAACACTATAAATTTCAGTGGAGATTTAGTAGATACCAAATTTCTAAGGCGCTATCCGAATTTCTTAGATTTTTTAACTAAAATATGAATACTATAATTGAGACGATTGCATCCAAGGTAAACATAACATAAACTAAGGCTCTTTAAATTTTAGAACTGATTAAAATAAATGAGATAAAAATATTAATATCACTTAAACAATGTCAATCATCAATGCAATAAATCAATATTCCCCCACTCTATCAGACGTATCGCCTACCGATAAAAATTGAGATGAGAATTTCATTTACATATCTAGATTATAAAGTTGAAATTATTTGATAAAGTATTTTAAAAATTATTTGACAGAAAAGTCTATAGCAAGTTTAAAGCTGTAACTTACGATTCTGTATTTCTCAGCTAAACTCTAAAGCTAAACGCACATAATATATATAGGAATCAGACTGTCTAATACGCAGCGGAAGAACGGCAATCTGCATGCAGTCATAAAAACGCATGTACCGCAAGAAAGCAGTCAGTGGCCTAAGTACCGATGAAAAATGTTTTCCGACTTCTGCATATTTAAAATACTCCGGAAAATCCACTATATAGGTATAGTCTTTATAATGTAAATTGAAACTGTAAAAAAGATTCCGACAAAAGAAACACCCGCACTTCGACGGCGGCCTCTTTGTTTACGCACGTGTGTCGTTTGTCGAAAGTTTTTGCAGTTTCAAATTAGATTATAAAGACTATACCTCGGACTATACCAATGTTACTGCAATTTTCAGATTTGCTTCTCGAAAGAGTTCATTAATGAATGTAAAACTTCAAATTATTCTGGCATTAGAATAGTTTTATTTATATTTACTGAATTTTGGAAGGACAGTAAAGAAAACTAATTCGTGAGTTTCCAACTTTCTTTATAGGGTTGATAAACTCTCAACGAGTACTGCAACGAAGGAAAGACTATAAATACGCGTACTGGATGGGTATACGCGTACCGTATGGTATTCCCCGATTGTAATGGACTATTACTGCCGTACAGGCATGTTACGCAATAAATTCCAAACAAATATTTAAAGAGCGCTATGTGTTTTTATTTAACCGGAAAGAGTTGAAATATTGGCGTCTTGGGCATGCAATTTGTTCTCGTATGTACATATTGAGCCAATTGCAGATAAAATTACAGAGTATGATTAACTTTCTGTCGGCCCAAACCAGACTGTAGTCGAATTGTCTCAGCGGCAGCATGTATGCGACTTCGCAACTCTTGTTAGTGTTGACTTCGGTAACCATACATCATATTTTTATATGACCCCAAAAATAAAAGTCAAGTGGATAAAGGTCGGGGATCTAGGGGGCCACCCAATTTCACCGCGTCGGCCTATCCATCGTTCGGGAAATACATGATCCAAATGGCGCATTAGACGCGTAAAATGTGGTGGAGCACCATCGTGAAGAAACCCCATATGCTTTAAACGATTTTACAGAATGAAAGGGCCAATAAGTACTCCCTTCACAATTCCAGCCCACACATTTACTGAAATTCGTTGTTGAAAGTGTGTTCGCCGAGTGACGTGCGGAGTTTCTAGTGCCCAAAAATGCGTGTTGTGGAAATTGTGAATGCCATTACGTGTGAAAATTGCCTTCCTTATCCGTAACTAAAATGTTCATGGTAAAGTTTGGGTTTAACTGCTGCCGATATAACAACCACTCGCAAAAGCTCACTCGAAGCGGAAGATCCCTTGGAAGTAAGGTTTCTACCCGCTGCATGTGAATTAGGTAGAGTAAGTCGTGTCTTAATATTCGGCAAACTACTGTGGATTGTGATATCCCAAATTGCGCTGCAATTGTGCTCGTGCTTATACCAGGCTGCTCCTTGTCGACATTTAAAATCTTCTCCTCGAGATTCACAATTTGCCCAGGTCTTGATTTGAAATTTGATTTTGAGATAGATAGTTTTGGAGATAATCGATCTCGTAAGAAAATAATAGAAGTTAAAATATACGTCTACAATTAGAACAGACATTAGAGCAGGGGAAATAAAAACCGAGGGGTAAACCGCGACTATAATTTTGTACACCAGATTTCCTTCTCACAAGAGAATTCCTCTGATTTCCCCATGATTTCCTCTCATTTCCCCATGATTTCCTCTGAGTTCCTCAGAATTCCCTTTGAATTCCTCTGAATTCCCTTTGAATCCCTTTGAATTCCCCTATGAGTTCCCTCAGAATTCCCCCAGAATTCCTGATTCATGTACAGCAGAGTTCCTCCGCGGTTTACTCCTCGATTAAAACATTGCTTTACGATTTATCCGGGTCCATTTCTGATTTGATTAGTTCACTTTATTCAATCTAATGCTCTGATGACACTTGTGTATATGTTTTTGAGAATTTAACAGAAAAACAAAGCTTTTAATTAAAAAAAATCTATATTTTGATATAACAAAAACCTATATGGCCCAAATACATCATCTGGAATAAAATACCAGTTATGTATCTAAAGTGAAGTACCTACTACGCGCTGTTAAAACACACTTCCGTTATCTCAGGCCAAACAACAGATAAAGCAATAGTAAATATTCATAATTGGCTGTTTTCTGAGTAGTTAAACCCAAAACATTATTATTTAAGATAAAAATATAATCCTGAAGTACGGCTATATTTCTCAACTTAATGCCTCTAACAGGCAGGTAGAGATTCAACAACCAGTGTTGCCAACTGAAATACAAAATGACTTTTTGTCAATGACATAACGAAACAGGCAGCATATTCTACATACATAGATCCATTCGTTCAGCATTCCAGGTCAGGAGCATAGAGGAAAATATCATTCTGGCGTGTTTTTATATACCTAAATTGTTAAATAAGAAGATTGAATGCCATAAAATGTCAAAAATGATAAAATTCCCAGAGAAGAGAAGATGTCTTGATTTGGAAATAATTGCGTAACAGTTTCACTAAGTTACCGCTAGATGACAGTGCTGTTAAAAGTAACTAAATTATTTAGGGATATTTTGGCCTACTTATTCTTTGGCAATTATAAATTTAATAACGGGACACATTGACTGTTTCATATAAAGCCACTAAATTTCTAACGCGCAACATAACAATCCCTAAATTGCAGTCGACCAGTACGGTTTTTGATTAAAATGTTACAATTTGTTTGACCGATTGTATTTTCAGTGCGACATCTGTGTTTCAGTTACCTAAGTTCACATTTAATTCATCTTTTGACTACTTAATCGACAAGGGAGTATAAACGCGCCTTTAATCATGCTTTCCTTCCGCGTTCGAAGATTTTTCATACAAGTTGCTATCAAACGTTATGATTCACATGCTTAAATTATCAATTATCACTAGAAGGTTTCGTGAGAACCTAAGTCCTTATTTATGAACTTATCGTTTTAATCAGATATATTTTGTAAATAATACTAACTCATCGTAATTGGAGGTCGCGATATTTGTAAACAACTTAACACTGAAAATTGTTTACATTTGCAGATATCAGGGCAGAATTTACCTGTTTTAAAAATCGCTGACTCAAACTACTTATAAACTCATATAAACAAGTTTATATTAGTAAAAAATGTTTTTTTAAATTCACTGATAATATATGTACGATTTTTAAACTTAAAATTCATTGAAAAGACTCATTCCGTTTTCTTTGATGTTTTATTTAGCTTTGTCGTACTTGAAAACCGAGTCTATTCATCCTGTATCAAATACCCCAGATCTGATGTAAACATGCCGCTTTGGCAACACCGCAGACATTTAAACTGGGCAATGGGAAAATGGCCTTTACAACGTCTTACGTAACGCCTCCCAAAGGTTGCTTCAAAGTTATGTGTTCATTATACCACGGCAGTTCAGGTAAAATGGAACTGGAGGCCTTAGTCCTCCGTCATTTGGGTGTCTGCGGTTACCTTCCATTATTTAATTTACACTTAAACAGAGTTCCTTGACTCTTGACCATTTTGACGTTATAGTATCGGTTCAGATATAGTCACGGTCTATTTTACAGTATATTGTAAACATTAGCAATACAATAAACCGTGACTGGACACTGAGAGCACAGGATTTATTTCAAAAGCACGTGTATGAAAAAAATTATGAGTCATTTGTATACAGGGCATTTCAGAATTCGAAAAGACATCTTGTATCTCTATATCATTTCTGATTTAATTGATACGCGATTAATTTTAAGATCGTAGCGCCAAAACGGCAGTAACCTATACTAACCTTGGGCCACTGACACTGACGTTTGAAATTGTATTTATCAAAGATTTGTTGTCGAGAACTTTAAACCAGGTAGAAAGCTTGTAAAACTATTTTGAAAGGGGTAAGTAGTGATATAAAATTAAAATAGATTTCAATATTTTTCGAGCGTGCAATCTGAAAATGAAACTTAACCTCAAAATATGTCAAATTTTTTATTGAACATACGGCATACATACCTTTATGGAAATAGTCATTCTTAGAGAAAAGTAAAGAGCACACATTCTACTTTGCGTTCTTTAGCTTCTTTATCCATACTTGTCTCCTGTAACTCTTGAATGCCAAACTTATAGTTTCCACGGTAGCTCCAGATTTTCCCGCTTTTGGAAAAGTATGAAACTGATCTCGGGGTTTTTCTTTGTCCAAGAGGAACAATGACACTCACAACAATGATTCATATATCTAATCAAAGCAATTAACTAATATAACGACGGATATTTCAAAATTCACAATAGACATACATACGCAAAACTGAACCAAAAACCCATGCATTAGTTGTGCGTGCCGCCAGTAGGTAGCGTACTGCTTAGCAAGAATCGCGAATCAACGATTTTTAATTAAATTGTAACTCGTATATACTTAAGATTTATATGGAGAGATAGGTTGGCAGCTGACCCTGCATATAAGCCAGGATGACTATATCTCAATCTACCATATTTTAATGTGAGAGGTTAACATAATTATATCACTGCCCCGTAACAGAATGAGGTTTTCCAGGTTTATTATTTAATTCCTGCATTAAATGGTTGTTAGTATTTACCAACTCCAGTCGTCCCTGGACGCTAATGCAGCCCACAGAATATGCCGCCCCCGGTCACACACAAGTAATAAAGATAGAAAGATTTCCAAAGATATTACCTATATTAAGTCAGAAGTTTTTATACAAGATACAATCTTTCAACATCAAAATAAGTTTTTTTCTCAACAATATTTACCATTTAATATTCTTAAAGTTTTTTTACAGCAAATATAGCAATATATAGTTTTAGTACCTAGTACCTACCTACTTCTACACCAATTCTCTTAAATCTATTTTTGACATATTTCGCAAAGAAAGTATGTACGCAAATGTAGATTTTTCGAGAGACACTCCAAACTTTCCTTGACAATGACAATTTTCTGACTCAACTACTCATTCTGATTAGATTAACCACAGCGAGAGAGATGCAACTATTGCAATTGGCAATTATCGAGGAACTGTCGTTTAGTTCAAGTGCGCATGTGCGTCTGTGAAAAAAGAACTACTCCAAAGTTCGTTGCTCATTCTTTCCAACAAAAGTAACTTGTTCGGATGTGATGGAACAATTATCTATAACATGTGAGGTTTTAACTTTTGAACCCAAAAAGCTAGAAGCTCTCGACAAAAACTGGTCATGAAGCCTGTCACTCAGTTTTTCCCGGATTAACAACGCCTGACCTGTAAAGCCAACGCCTGCATTTCATTTATGAAGATAATTGTACTGAGACAAATTTTCTAACAGTTACTTTGAATTTGGGCTGGTTTGCTGCTAGATAGAAGCTTCGTAAAAGATGTGTGTTACTCATCACTCCAAAACGAGCGTTCCAGAAAAAACAAGAAATTTCAATGACATTGAATGTCAAGTTCAAGGAAAAAGATAAGCCAAACACACTATCATCTGCATCCTCATTCATTTTGGACATCTCCAACTAGTTTTCAAGCAAAATTCCAACCGATAAGGAAAACGGCTCCGCGAGACAGTCCAGCAATCAATCTTCGTTATCATTATCAGGACGTTTGTTTAATGTCTAATATATATGTACTGCATATTATCGCTCAAAAACATGTTTAATTTGCTGGGGACGTGTTACATCATTGTTGTCGCGTCCATTGTTTACTTAAAATAACGTCGACGATAAGGTAGCGAGTTAATGAGCAGTGCCCACAAAATACTAATGGAAGGCCCTCGTTCCTATATACTTTGAGACAGGGCTATGCATTTCGTCGATAGGCCAGTGCAGCCATACACACCAAAATTTGTCCGGGGGCTTCAACGAACGAAGTATAGTGTTTATAATCTCAATTGAAACTGCATAAAAAATTCCGACAAAGGACACACGTGCGTAAACAAAGAGGCCGCCGTCGAGGTGCAGGTGTTTCTTTTGTCGGAATTTTGATCGACGAACTGTGGCGATCAGCGAAAATATTGAAAATTTGGTAGGTAGTAATACTAATGACGATAAGGCAATTCGGCTAAAATATTTTCAAAATGGTGGTACGAACTTGTTTATTTTAAATAGGACACCCTATATATTATTTCATTTCTGGATTCTACGTCAAATTGTTCCCATCGCCATTAGTATACTACCAAAGTTTCAAGATTTTCCTTAGGCTACTTTTCGAGAGATCGATCGCCGCAGATCGACGTGGGACACCCTGTACTATACAGGGTGTCCACCTAGTGCGCGTAAGTCCAATATCTGGGTTAATAAAAGAGATAACTTAATTTTTTTTTCAACAGGGTTGTCTAATATCCCGAGCTGCACAAAATGAAAATATATTTACATATTCAGGGTGTTCAGTTTTTCCTGGATAGGTACCAACTTAATTTTTTTAAATGGAAACCTATATTTTTTATGGCATTATCGAATTCTACGTAAAAAATTAGTGGGACTTTGTGCATAACACTGCTATTGAAATATTGATAGTTTTCGAGATATTTGACTTTTAATTTTTTTTTCTTATGTTTCGTCACTTCTAATAGTTGACATAATTATGGTTGTATGACAGCTAGAAATTATTTTTTTTCAGAAACTGTAGAGTGAAGATGGCTCTTTCGAAAAACGTATCAAAAGTTGACCTGCGATATACAGGGGGCAACAGAAATCGTGCCAAACCTGATGGTTTAAAATTTAAAAAATCTCGACTTTTCCAAATGGAACACCCTGTGTTTTATGATTTCATTAGATGCCTTTCTGTAGACTCTACAATTTTATAATAGCTTTCCCTATACCTAAGTTGCGTAGTTTTTGCAAAAAACCCACTTTTATGAAAAATACCCGATTTGCGCACTCCTTTGACGGAAAAAATATTGTAAGGCTATTTATTTTTATAAAATGTATTAGTTTACACTTCTTAAAATAAAAATAACTGAAAAATTTAGATAATTTCAGTTTAATAAACAAGTCTTTATGGAAAGTTACCATTTATTTGTAAATAAAAGTAAAAAATCATAAAAGCTCTACATGTAATTAAGAATTAGCAAAACTGGCGTAAGTATGCTTTAGAAGAAGTTCATGGGAATTATTTGCTAGCAGCACGTATTTATAGAGATTCCCACGTGCTGACTGTTTTGAAAATGTGAAAGAAAGATTTGAAAGAACAGCAAATGGGAATTATGAGAAAACTACCAGGAGACATGGGAGTAACAACGATAATATTTAGTTTAATGTTGTGGTTTCTGCTGTTGAAAATCCAAAAATATTAGTATCAGAAAATCAGTAGAAATCTTGGAGTTTTCAAAAGCTCGACAAATAAGATATTGAAGAAGAAGTTTCATACGTATCATATTGAAAACCAAACGGTGTTACCGTAGTTAGAAAAATTATTAGTGAAATGGATGAATATACATAGAGTATTGAAAAAAGAATACGCAATACTCATACAAGCAAGTTAACCTAAAGTAAATGCTCAAAATGTCCACCGTTGTTTTCAACACAAAGCATTAATCTACGACGAAAATGAATGTGAACATTTCTTAACATTTCGGGCGTTATGGTTAGAAACTCATTTTGGATCTTTTCTTTCAAGTCTTGCATATCCGTTGGTGGTACTTCGTATACTCGCTCCTTGATACAACCCCAACGTCCAGAATATTTAAATCAGGCGAACGTGCAGGCCAAGGAACTGGACCACCACGACCTAACCACTTATTTGGATATACGTGGTTTAGGTGTTCTCTAATCTGAAATATGAATAGATAATAGGAAAAGTACTACAACAATAAAATAATCACAGTACCGCCAAAGTGGAATGTGGAGGGGCACCATCATACTGAAACCATTGTTGAACCAAATAATCAGCGGGCATATTCTGTAGCTGTAGAAGGGGAAGTTCGTTTTGCAAAAAATGCAAATACACATTGGCATTTAAATTGCCTTCAAAAAAGTACGGTCCAACAATATGTTCTCCACAAATTCCAGCCCACACCTTCACTTTGAAACGATGCTGATTATCTAGTACCCTCAATAATCTTGGATTATTGTCAGCGTAGTGATGAAAGTTGCGACGATTGGGTAAGCATGTGTTTGAAAATGTTGATTCGTCAGTAAACAAGACATTCATAAAAAAGTTTGGACTTTCCTGAATTTTATCCAATGCCCAGTGGCAAAATTGCAGGCGGTTTAGTTGATCTTGAGGTAACAGTGCTTGATGGTTTTCAATATGATACGGATGAAAATTATTCTTCTTCAGTATCTTGTTTGTCAAGCTTTTGGAAACTCCAAGATTATTACTGATTTTCCTGACACTAATATTTGGATTTTCAACAGCAGACGCCACAACATTAAACTGAATATCGTCATTGTTACCGTCATGTCTCCTGGTAGTTTTCTCATAATTCGCATTTGCTGTTCTTTTAAATCTTTCTTTCACATTTTCAAAACAGTCAGCACGTGGAAATCTCTGTAAATCTGGATTATTTGCTTTGTAAATACGTGCTGCTAGCAAACAATTTCCATGAGCTTCTCCTAAGGCATAAACCATTTTCACTAATTCTTCTTTTGAATAGTTCATTGTATGCACGCTTAGTACTTACTCTAAACTCGTACGTGAATATTCAGTAAAAGAAGAAATGACATGTAAACTGATTGTCACAAATTTTATTGCGTGACAGACGCTCACTGCGTTTTTCCCGAGAAAGAAACGTGCGCAAATCGGGTATTTTTCATAAAAGTGGGTTTTTTGCAAAAACTACGCAACTTAGGTATAGGGAAAGCTATTATAAAATTGTAGAGTCTACAGAAAGGCATCTAATGAAATCATAAAACACAGGGTGTTCCATTTGAAAAAGTCGAGATTTTTTAAAATTTAAACCATCAGGTTTGGCACGATTTCTGTTGCCCCCTGTATATCGCAGGTCAACTTTTGATACGTTTTTCGAAAGAGCCATCTTCACTCTACAGTTTCTGAAAAAAAATAATTTCTAGCTGTCATACAACCATAATTATGTCAACTATTAGAAGTGACGAAACATAAGAAAAAAAAATTAAAAGTCAAATATCTCGAAAACTATCAATATTTCAATAGCAGTGTTAAGCACAAAGTCCCACTAATTTTTTACGTAGAATTCGATAATGCCATAAAAAATATAGGTTTCCATTTAAAAAAATGAAGTTGGTACCTGTCCAGGAAAAACTGAACACCCTGAATATGTAAATATATTTTCATTTTGTGCAGCTCGGGATATTAGACAACCCTGTAGAAAAAAAAATTAAGTTATCTCTTTTATTAACCCAGATATTGGACTTACGCGCACTAGGTGGACACCCTGTATATTATGTATGAAGAAAAATAGATCATTTTGTCACAATTCATTGAAATCTGTAAAAAATCCTTTTGAAACAAGAGACTAGATTTAAAAATCGGGAGATTTTTTTCCTCCTAATTGCTTGAATAGTGACAAAGGCTTAGAATTTTCTTCTCAATTACTTGATTAATTTTTTACTCATGTGTTATAGTCTATATGTCAATTGAAACTGTAAAAAAAATCCGACAAAAGAAACACCTGCACCTCGACGGCGGCCTCTTTGTTTACGCACGTGTCGTTTGTCGGAATTTTTTATGCAGTTTCAACTGAGATTATAAACACTATACTACGATTAAATACAATCGCTTTCTTGTGTTAGGCACCTTTATTAACATTGAGATAACACGATATTAATCTTTAATCTGCTATGGATATTGCGAATTGATGAATTTCGCCTTTATCGGGTGACACGGAAGAATTTGAAGATAATTCCAGAATAATGGAGAAGTATTCTAGGTTGCAACTTCGCCCTGTATAAGCAGAAAACTGCTAGCGGTCCGCAAGTTTGGTTTAGATAGCAACAAATGAAGTGTGCGCGGAGGAAGACCTACATGGTATAGTCTTTATAATCTCAATTTAAATTGCATAAAAAATTCCGACAAACGCCACACGTGCGTAAAAAAAGAGGCCGCCGTCGAGGTGCTGGTGTTTCTTTTGTCGGAATTTTTTTTACAGTTTCAATTGAGATTATATATCGACTATAACAGTAGTGATAGCCACATAATAGAGACGTTTTTTAAAACATGGAAATATAATAAAGCCATTACTAGTAAAAAATGTAACAGGATCAAATAAAAATGTGATCAATTTGGACACAAAGATATTCGTATATTACAGTTAAATAAAGATAAATAATATAATACTCGAAAAATAACTCCTAATTTTTTATGTGAGGTATCGGTATCACGTCTTCCCCCCGCCTGTTTAATAGACTCTTTACTTACTATCGATATCGATCCGTCACTGTCTCCAAATTGAATAAATTTTCATGTGGAGTTCTGTATTTATACTTGTTTGGATTTTATAACTTGTCTGTCAGTTAATGCAATCGCTACTTGCACTATTGGACAAAAAAAATATTTATAATATAGAACAATTATTGTTATTGCAATACTTTATTAAATAATCACAAATGCTACTGTGCGTTTCACGAAGTTGTATCCCGGATTGGAATGTTAGTATATATCTCCAACGTATGGAGCGTCATCATGTTATTAGTTAAATTCAATGCATTGGCACATCTCGGTTACGGACCCCTACAAATTGAGGTGGTGTGATTTAAGCGCGCGTGCGAGTCTCGCACAGGATTTGCCAGCGAATCCTGACAATCCGAACATTCCAATCCGGGATACAACTTCGTAAAACGCACAGTATAATCTGTGTAATATTCTGATCTTGATTAAGAACAATACTGTGCTGATAACCTACACTGTGCCTGTTAAATAATAAAGTCCACGGAAAATCCTCGTGTCCGTGGTCCGCTATATTGTTTTACAGAAAGACAAGGGCACCGTCATGGGCCAAAGAAAAATTTAATTATATAGAACACGAATGGTTGGCAAATTCACCGAAAATCGCAATTAGGATGTTATCGCGAGACGCGATAATGAAAAAATTGTCGGCTATTATTCTATTTGGTACTGAACAAATTATAGTAAGTACTATGAACATTGTATTTATTCATTGCCCGAAATCAGATGCCTAACAGTAGACTAAAACTTCGTTGTTCGAAAAAAATCAGCTACAAATTCCTTATTATAACACTTTCCTTTATTTTCGTCAATCGTGAACGTATAAAACAAATTAGGAAATACATAGGGTGTTTGTCAAAGATTTTAATAGCAACCTTGCAAAATACAGGTTGTGGACAACAGAAAAGATGGAAACGTATTTTTCGTTTTATATATCGTTATCCTAAGTAAAAGTTTTTTATGGAATATCTATAACATTTTATATTAAACATTTATCATATTTACTAGGTACTAAAAACATTTAAAAATATAAACTGAGAACAAAAATAATATTATTAATCGCCATGTACTTCAAATTAGAAAATATTTTCATGATTTTCACTATGATCGGGACTACAAAATATATTAGGCGCCTTATTCCATTCCAATGTAAATCTAACCTAGAGCGTCATCGCAATGAGGAGTTTGAAGACCTATAAAATTATTTTACTAAAATTTTATGAAATCGATAGTCCAGTTTCGACGATGGTTGTTGATAATACAAAGAGGGCACTGAGGCTTCTTTGCTTCTTACTACCCTCCGACAGGCTGTCTGTCATTATGGAAATAATAATTCTTTGGCTGGTTACGTGTGAGGAAATACTCGCCGAGTAACGAAGCCAATTTATTAGGGAACAGTGGATAATAGAAGAGGGATAAAGGTCGACTAAGTACATTTAATTTTCCTGCTATCAAGCGAATTTAAACATACATATTTGAACATAAAATTGTACAATAATTTTAAAAATTGATTGAATCGCAAATGTACGAGGGAGTCTCAACTTGCCTCGTTCAAAAGTGCGGGGTGATTTAATTTTTCTTGATCAAAAGTATAGGGAAAGTCTACGGGTCTCTTCCAATAGCTCCCGACTAGCGGCAGGCAAAATGGGTCGAACGACCTGAGTGCTGCGGGTAACCGTGCCACCTATCAACAACAACAACAGCATAGGGAAAGTCTACACATAAAATAAGTCCACTCACTCGCCCGATCAATTCGGAAGTAGTGATGGGCATAATCGAATGATTTTGACAATCGAAAAATCGTCACTCGAGTGAAATTAATAATCGAATGATCGCTCGAGTGATTTTCTTCCGAGTGATGACGTCACATTCCTGGTTTGAAAACAACGCTGTTGTCTCTGGCTGGCACTCGTCATTCGAGCGATCGCCGTTCGTTACATGTTACATTGAGATTGACGTTGACGATTGATGATTTGGCCGGCATTCGGCATTGGGGTAAGACGTAAGACATTTCATTCGAAGTGAGACATAAGTGACATATAACATAAGACAAACCAAAACGGATCGGCGGGCGCAGTACTCAATAATTACAAGGTTGACTATAAATTATTTTCAGGGAAAAGATTTCAACATGTTCGGAAATTCCTTAGATTGGTATTAGATATAGAATAGGCCATTATTAAAATCGAGGCTCTAAAGGTGTAAAATAACAATCTCATTAACATACACAAATACAACGAAACAACCTATCGCTCGCACGGAAAAATCGTTCGAATGATTTCGTAACCACTCGAAATATCTCGATGATCTCAATAATCGAATGATCGATTATTTTTCACTCGAGCGATCCCATCACTATTCGGAAGTCCCTCCCCTGCCTTCTCTCGCTCCTGGTCTATCGTGTTTCTATCTATCCCCGGCTCAGTAGGGAGAATAGTCCTCGTATAAAGCGGCGCCAGCATGCGTAAAATGATTTACCACTGGTAGCAAAAATTGCCGGTGTTTCGAGAAGATCAAAGAAGTGCGCGGACTTCTTATTTATAATATTCTTCTTTCTTAATATTTGTACACTTTGGTATATGCAGCTAGGTATAGTCTGTATAATGTAAATTGAAATTATAAAAAAAATCCGACAAAAGAAACACCTGCACTTCGACGGCGGCCTCTTTGTTTACGCACGTGTCGTTTGTCGGAATTTTTTATGCAGTTTGAGATATAGACTAAGTTTATTTCGTCAATTTCAAGCGCGATTGAAAGTAAAGCCGCTTGAACCGAACCTCAGTACTGAGTATTTATCTCGTAGGAATAAAAAAGGCTTTGAACTCCTGTTCAATCCTACTTAAAGGCGTATTCCTGCGCTTGCGTCCTTTATATACGTAGCTAACTACCTAACCTCAAAATTAAATATTGTTTGTTGTATTAATAATATATAATAACCGTTGAGTTTACTTCTTAGTTTTCATAGGATGACTAAAGAACTTTTTCTTTTGTCACATACGATTTTTCAGTACATGAAGCATATACACTTCAGTTATAGATCTGATTAAAAACAATCGCGTTTATATTGCAATCTGCAGCTTGAGTCAAGTCAATCCTACAATATTTTAGGATTGACTTGAACGTTCGAAGCCGCTTGGAATCTCAATTCCAACCGTTGAAGTAATCATTTTTAATCCTTCTTTTTCAAGCCACTTGGCTTCAAGCCAGCTTGAAATTGACGAATAAACGTAGTCATAGGTAGTTCCTACTCGATCAATCTGACCGATTTTTGCAACCTCGCATTTTAGAAATAATCGGTAGGCAAGTTCTTCAACTAACTGATAATAACACAATTTAAAATTTGATGTGGGAAGTAGTTTCTACTAATTAAATTAAATTTGTTTTTAAAGCAATCTCAAATTTCTGTGATTTTAAGTAAGTATAAATAATTATGAATTATGAATGTTTATGACAGCTTGATGCTTTGATATTCATTGAAACATTATGCAATAATAATCGGATGGGATTAGCGAGTGCCTATATTCTCTTCTCCTTTCAGTTGTTTACATTGTTTGCAGTAATTAAACTGCCGCTAATAATTATTAATGGTCCAGTATATCCTTTTTAATACCTACTATTTTCACGAATTGCGTAAATTTCATGACACCAATAACCCATAATATAATAAATAGTGAGTATAGATATACAATTTTACATTTTTAAACTGCCATTTAAGATTAAAGCACGTTGAATATAAAATACCTAATTTAATCCTAGCGTTTTATATAACAAAAATATATTTCACAATAATGTATTACACATTACACCTAATAAGTTGAGGAAATATTTTCATAAACTTTATTTTCTGCAAAAAACTTAAAAACCTGCTGTCTGCGACCGCATGAATGCCTCTCATTTTGCTTTAGGGATCTGGAACTAATGATGCACTTCCTCCATTACTGGTTTTTGTTGCGCCTTTAAGTATTGAGCCTATAGCCACAATTTCATACTTTCGCTTGTTCTATCGTACAGGGTCATCCGTTACGGTTATAAATGATACCCCTCCTTTTTATTTTTATTTCGGAAAAAATGTCAGATGCAAAAGTTGTGTAGACTAATTTAAACTTTTATGTGATGATATCTTTATAATAGTGTGCTTTGAAAACCACATTTTGTTTTAAATAAAAATTCCTGTAAACTCTTTAATTTTTTGGAAAGCCGTTCTTTCACGTGCGGTTGGTCCATTTTGCTTAAAAGCGTAGAATATACAACAATAAATAAATAACCACAGAAGGATATCTCGAAGGCCAAGTTGGAATCATCTGGAGATGATTAAAACAGGTTTAATAATCTCCAGATGTTGCCAACTTGATTGGCGAAACGCGCGTCGAGTGCAGTATAGTGTTTCGGTGTTATGTGGAAAACCATGTCAGTGTTATTAAATATTCTGCAAAATACCTTATAAAATTTGTTTGAAACATGCTGTACCTATCTGCAAATTCGGGTTTAACTACAAATTAACTGAGGATCTAAAATTAATGAAACTTATGGCATTATAATTAACAAAACTAGAGAAAATGTCTTCATGAAAACAAACAATTCGCATTCCCTTTTACGCAACTCTTAGTGCCGTTTCACGTTTCACATGGGACCGATGATCGGCGCTGACGATCGGGAGGGTTCATTGTTTCAAACGTAGCTATCACATGAGCGCGTATCATCGGTCGAACGATTAAAAACGCTCGAGCCATCGGTTAGCCCGTGGCTTGTCCGATCGTCGGTTTGTGATCAGGGCTATTCAACAAAGGGAGCTGTTCACACATGCAGGCAGATCATCGGTTACGTTTGAAATAACTGTGTTGTCAAATTTGCGATTTTGCAACGACATTAATGACATAAAATGGCAATGAGCAAGAAAAATTATCGTTTTGATACTGAAGTGCTAATAAGTGTAGTTGAACAAAAACCAGAAATCTGGGATACATCGTCGGAAAATTACAAAAATCGTGATTTGAACCTTAAAGCCTGGGAAATTGGGACGCTCTATAATTTTCGAGAAAATTGAGATTGCATGGAAAATTGAGATTGCATATTTTGGGTGCTATATGTTTTTCACCCCCTGGGACCCATTTCAAGTTAATGATTTTTATACTGAGTAGTCTATATGAGATGGGTATTACGTGTACCAAAGGGGAAGTTGGGATGCTCAATAATTTTCGAGAAAATTGAGATTGCATGGAAAATTGAGATTGCATGTTTTGGGTGCTATCTGTTTTTCACCCACTGCGGGATCCATTTCAAGTTAATGATTTTTATACTGAGTAGACTATATGAGATGGGTATTACGTGTACCAAAGGAGAAGTTGGGATGCTCAATAATTTTCGAGAAAATTGAGATTGCATGGAAAATTGAGATTGCATGTTTTGGGTGCTATCTGTTTTTCACCCCGTGGGACCCATTTCAAGGGGGTCCCAGGTGGGGTGGTATTACATGTACCAAAGGGGAAGTTATCCTTCTCCAGTTTGTGATGTAGCTCATCGAATGAAGTAATCGACATTCGAAAATACATAAAGAATTTGCGGAGATGTTCTCGCAAATCCAAATAGAGGGTCACAAAAGCACCTTTTATTGGCCTTTCAAGGCATAGGAGATGCATCCAAACTCTTCCAAGATGTCGATTTTTTTTTTCGCCTCTCTATCAACCTTTTACGCACAAAACGACAACAAGTGCTCTGCACTTTCCAGATACATGTTGATGACTGACCATACGACCTCATGTGAAACCACTTTTATAGAACTGATGATCAGTTGCGACCGATTGTCAGCACCGATCATCGGTCCCATGTGAAACGGCACTTACTCGCTGGTTTTATGGCATGACTTATAATGATTATTTAATTAGAAACTTTCGAAAACTGTATGCCTCGTGAAACCGCCAAGAAACTGATCCTGCCGTGCAAGTTGCCAAGCGACATCTAGCTGCAAGGTCGTTCAGAAATTGCTGTTTTGGCGTCTTGGTACCTATAGCTATGCAACTGTAATGGAATAATGTGCCCGATATAATCGCGACTTTTTTAGATGGTATCGGAATCGCGACGTCCCGGTGGTAAACGAAGAACCTTCATATATGACATCGCAATCCTCTATAGATTTAAACTAAAACGCGAAGTTAGAGTAGCGATGAAATATATTTTCGCATATTCGGATATAACGAATAAGAACTCATAATAATGACAATGAAATGGAGTTTTATATACTCGTATAATGTAATATAATGAGAAATACTGATCCCCAAATCACGGTATAAGGCCCAAATAAGGCACGGGATAAGCGCACTCATTACTTATTGATAAAAAATGTTAGCCGATCACGCTGCTTACATATTCACAATTAGGTAACTGTACAATCAAAATTCGTTTAATTTTAAATAATACGGTTTTACATAACTGGGAAACAAGCACCAACCCAAATGTGTCAGCTATACGAAGTCTAATTTCACTGTTGATGCCGACTTAATGTTTTATCTCGCTTTTCAAATTAATTTTTAAATTGCTGTTTACCTACAATGTAATGTTTTATCTCTACACTCCGGTTTACTGTTGGTGTGTTATTCAAATGTGTATTCCACGGCACAGCTGTAGGGTTCTCAGTAATTTTTATTTCAGGAAATAACTTGACTTTTCCCGGTTGTACAAGCGTTTTCAACCCTCAATAAAACTCACATATTTTTAAGAATAGATTATTAAAACTAGATATAAATTGTGAGCTAAAGTTCTTCGAACGTACAAACTGTTAGTCCATTGGATTTAATTTATATAATTTCTTACGCCTATACACAGTCTATAGAACTGCCTAAAGTCTCAAATGATTTAGCAATCTTCTATTAATATTAAATTGTTATAATTATTCACATGAAAATATGAGTTGGATTCCATATTTAGGTATCTGGAATCGGGAATAGATATATTTATTTGGATGTAGTAATAAAGAATGAAAATATTTATAATAAATATCCCAAAGAAACACACTTAAAATAGCAAGGAGTGCATTCTGTTATATGTCTAAGATTCCTCATGTACCAAATTCGAACCGTAAATGATTTTGCCTGTGAGTGTTAAACAGAAAAACATATTTACTTAATTTTACAGGTTTTCCTAGAGATTTTCTTGGCTCGCCAACAAGGTTCTAGAACATGACAAACAAAATTCGTGAAAGTTTAGAAGATTTCTACATTGTTTTAAACCACAAAAGTACTGCTAATATCCGACATACCTACCTAAACTGTGCTTTGAGGCAACGGAATAAAAAATAAAAAACGCTGAAGCAGCTTAAAATTCATTGAGATCTTTTACAATTTAACTTAATTGGAAAAGTTGAAAAGGGTCTTTTACTATTACGTTTAATCTATCCTGAAATATTTAACTATATAAATGAAGGCTCAGGTAAATCAGAACATATTTTAATCGTGGGTAATGAAGTGATTCTCTACCATTCTCCTGTCTGAACAGAAGTCGGTTAATGGGTTGTGTCCGTCAATTATATAAAATAATAGTCATTCAGCTACTTAGCGATTTCAGGTTTTGTACTTTACATTTTAATCTTTTTTTTGAATTGGCTTCATTCGTTAGTTGAAAAGTCTGCATCCGGCTGTGTTTTCGCAAATTAAATGTGAGAAAACATAACTGGACAGTGGCATAAAATATGAATATACCTCGGAATAGACTTAATGAATAAATAATGACGAGGTATATTGAAAATTCAGTTGTATAAAAATTCACTTCACTTCTGAACCCGTAATATTTTTTCAAACAAAAAATTAAACACCTAACAATAAATATAGGTAATTTAAATTATGAGACCAGTCAGTAAATATTATTTTTTACAGTTAAACTATTTATCTAATTTTCAGTTTTGGAGTCGAGAAACAGATTGTAATCTTTTCAAAATTGGTGAAATATAATATGAAGGACACCTCGAATACATCATTTGTTAAGGGGGCAGTCAAACATCAGCCGAGTTAATATCTCATATTAACATCAATCTGCCAACATCTGGTACCCCAACCCTGCGAACAGGTCTTATATACGAGTAAACAATTTTACTGAAAATGATCCAGCTGAATAGGGATTCGAACGCACGACCTCTGGGTTAAACGATAGAAACAGTAACCTCTGCGACACCGACTCGATTTCCTCTTTAACATTTTTTGTACAGGGTGATTCACTTTCGAGTGTGTAACATGGGTATCTCGCTTATTATAAAAGATAGACTGTAGGTTTAAATTCGGCAAAGTTGCGGAATTTTGTGGTCAATAAGTTGACGTAAACAAAACTCCCATATCTGCTTTTGTTTTTGAGTAAGAGGCAAAAAAAGATTTTTTCCTGTTTTCGTTTTCTGGCCATAACTTCTATATTTTTGAAAATATTGCCTTATCGTTTTCACATTATTAGAACACTTTCTTGAGACAAATACGATGCCGTAAACCGTTTTTTAAAAAAATGTCACTTCTATTGTAAATCATCGTCAACTTTATTTTTTCTTATGGGCACCATATTAGTTTTTCTCATATTTGAATAAACCGATTTTTTCTGAATACAACAATATAATATATGTTAATATTTGCCTAAAAAATAAGGGCATTATGAAGGAAAATAGGTATTTTTTTGAAAATGTCTAGTTAGCCATGGCCATGACAGTCAGTTCTTGACAAACCACAAATATCACTTATAATTTTTATAAACTGCATCTGTGGAGTATTTTTTAAATTTACTAACGATGTATTCAACCGAAGAGAAACAAGATATTATAGATATTTATTACAGATGTAACAAAAAATAAAACAGAACAATTGAAGAATATTTAAACACATATCCTGAAAGACGACAACCATGCAAGACATATATTACTAAACTGCAGTGTAATTTAAGATATTATGGCAGATCCATACCTATTTCTTGGTTTAGAAAGACTGCCATAATTTCTTAAATTACACTGCAGTTTAGTAATATATGTCTTGCATGGTTGTCGTCTTTCAGGATATGTGTTTAAATATTCTTCAATTGTTCTGTTTTATTTTTTGTTACATCTGTAATAAATATCTATAATATCTTGTTTCTCTTCGGTTGAATACATCGTTAGTTAATGTAAAAAATACTCCACAGATGCAGTTTATAAAAATTATAAGTGATATTTGTGGTTTGTCAAGAACTGACTGTCATGGCCATGGCTAACTAGACATTTTCAAAAAAATACCTATTTTCCTTCATAATGCCTTTATTTTTTAGACAAATATTAACATATATTATATTGTTGTATTCAGAAAAAATCGGTTTATTCAAATATGAGAAAAATTAATATGGCGCCCATAAGAAAAAATAAAGTTGACGATGATTTACAATAGAAGGGACATTTTTTAAAAAACGGTTTACGGCATCGTATTTGTCTCAAGAAAGTGTCCTAATAATGTGAAAACGATAAGCCAATATTTTCAAAAATATAGAAGTTACGGCCAGAAAACGAAAACCGGAAAAAAATTTGTTTTGCCTCTTACTCAAAAACAAAAGCAGATATGGGGGTTTTGTTTGCGCCAACTTATTGAGCACAAAATTCCGCAACTTTGCCGAATTTAAACCTACAGTCTATCTTTTATAATAAGCGAGATACCCATGTTACACACTCGAAAGTGAATCACACTGTACATATCATGTCTTGCACTGCTTTAAAAAGTGCACTTAAGACTGTTTGAAGGAACCAGTGACTAAAGGCTACCAAGTAAAACCCTTATAATTAAGCTCTTTTACAGTGTAATGTAATTTGGAACTAAACAAATCCTAAACAGAAAAACCAGTAACTTGAAATGCCATCATGTAGAAAAAGAATTGGTTTATGTTGGAAACAGGAAACAACAACCAAACACTTTCATTGCTTCAATTGGTAAAAAACTGTAGTCTATTCGATGGATGATGATGTTTGGTTTGAATTTATAAATCAAGAAACTTGGCGACTCAGATCCGACAGACAACTCCGCTTATAGCAAACAGATAGCATAATGGAAATATTTCCGGTTTGTTTGCAGATACCTATTTTGAATAGAAACCATCGCATTCTGCACATCGACCATACTCTATAATTTTAATGTAGAGATTAACTTTAATAAATTGCCTTGGCATTCTTATCTGTATACGCTTGAAGCTATAACATATCTTACCTCGAAGAACGTTTTCAGATGTTTCTTGATTTTTTAACATAAAATTCAACAGCCTCTCTTAATTACAACCATCATTTGTCAATGTTCTGGTTTTTCATTTACCAGTTCCAACAAAATAAACTCTTCAAAAGCAAATGTCAGTTATTTGAAATCAAAAACAGAGACTGACATAGTTAGGTAGATAAATGTACTAGTTTTCCTGGTTATAATAAATACTGCGAGAACATTCCTGTGCACTTAATTATTAAAAAACGCCTCCTGATGAAGGAATTTTCAAAGATAAGAAGAACATTCTTATGCATATGCATGCATTGTTAAAACGCAACAATGCATTTTGCTATCTATAAAGAAACAATGATGACCAAATGTGTAATCATAACTATCAATAATTATAAATTCTGCCACACCTCTCCTCGAATACCTAGTATATCACAGAATATAACAAAGGAAAGTGATTCAAGTAAAGTGAATCATCGCTTTGTTTAGATAAACAAGTTCTTAAGCATATTTTCTTCAATATTCGACCATCAAATGTCACTATAGTGTTAGTATGACAAATATTGAAGGTTCGACTGGAATTACAACAATAGAAGTATTGATTGATAATTCTTAAATCAAACAAAGTTAAGCAAAGCCAAATATGTATGAAACGAAACGTTGTTCTTATAAAAATTGTAAATATTACCAGTAAACAATAAATAGGTATATATTTTTTGTTCATAAGTCTTGATAATTTTAATACAGTTGATAACATTTTAAGGTATTTGTTATCTCCCAGTTCCACTTAATCCATTTTTGAATAGCATAAAACAGATAAGGAATTTCAGGATGCGTAGGTATCCCTAAGGATGAAGGAAAAATCAGCATATTGTCGAGGTCAATTATTGTCAAGACATAGGTCTGCTACATCTGTCAAATCAGAAATTCGCTACTCTCTATTTCTGTTCGAGATAAAGGAGGATATTCAATTTCAATTCTAATAATAATACAACCTTTTCCCGAGCGGTAACCCTCCAGCTGAAATTTTGTAAAATTTTCATCAATTTCATGTGATTTCTTCTTTTGGTTGTGTGTTTTTATAATCTAATTTGAAACTGCATAAAAAATTCCGACAAACGGCACACGTGTGTAAACAAACAGGCCGCCGTCGAAGTGCAGGTGTTTCTTTTGTCGGAATTTTTTTTACAGTTTTAATTTACATTATATAGACTATACACTAAAATTCACCAACAATATTCCTGTGAATAATACATCTTTGACGCGGAATTTATTCTCGATTGCGGTGCAACATCGATTGCTTTTATGCAATACCAGTACTTTTAAATTGATTTATTTCTTATCGAGACATTTTCAATCCTTGGTAAATTTTGTTTACATTGATCGAATTGACATCAATTTTCTAAAAAAAGTACCCCTCGCCATGTGTCTTAGAACAGACTCACATTCAATGAGTTGAATTGACTCAATATGGTGAAAGGCAGAAAGTTTCCGAGCAAAAAAACTAGTTAAAAAAGGCATAAAGACTCGTAAACGTCACGTACAACTAGAGGGCAGAGCAAATATAGGTAAATAAAAATAGAAGTACGGATTACGGTATTGACATTTATAAGGATAAAAATATACATAGTCGTAAACATTCTACAGGGTGATCCATTTACTTGTGTAATTATTGGTAGATATTATCCAAATAACAAGATATACAAAACAGGAGTTGTAACAAAGACTAGAAATTAATTTCTACTCTTTGGTTGTATCAATATAGTTAAAACAAATATTGGTTAACAGTTTTAAGTGTGGTACAAGTATTGTATTGCCATATCAGTCCCAGTATTTCCTCTTATAACTTTTATAAAATTTTATGAAAAATTAAATATGAATGATTATTTTAATTGACGTAACAGAAATAGGAATATTTTTATTTTAAAAAACCAGATGAAGCATATCTCACATTCGATAAAAATACGTTCCAATTTTTTATATATCTCTACAGTAATATTTTTAATTCAAAGATAAACTTCTAGTAGTATTTGGAACGTATTTTATCATTTTTATAGCCACATTAATCTAGCTCTTGTGGTCGCGTTGGTGATAAAAGATTTGATGAAAAAATATAATTAATTTTGCAAGGTCATATGGAATTATAGATAATGCTGTATATTATGGCGTGTAGGTACACGCCAGGTATAATTTTCGCAATAATAGATGGTGTTATAAATATGTCCAGGAATAGTTAATAAACGTATTACAGAAATGCGTTGCAAAGGAAACGCTGCTGTCCATGCAAAAAGGGGGAATTACACCTCAAGCTATGTAATCATTAAACCATTTGGAGCCATATAAATTAGTAGCTGTTTTTTTTCTCTAATTAAAACGGAAGTAAGTACAAGGCTCAAATGATCCCTGATGAAAAAACCATAAAAAATAGATTATGGATTAATCATAATCATAGATTATTTTTTTGACAGTACTGTCGTTCGTGTTTAGTTTGTGCAAAATATGTGGTGTTTTTACATTAACACAGGAATTTAAGTTTAATTTCATTTTATATTCAGAAGTGTAGTAAAATAATACTTATTATTAAAGTTATTAAAATACTCTTCACTTATTTTTTTTAACGCCACGTAAAAATTAGACCGAGAAAGAAATGTTGCAACTATTTGCAACAGCTGGAGGTCTAGTAGTCCTTACTCTAAGTTTAGTTTTAGTATATACCCACCATCTCTGTCTTTCCTGTCTCCTCATTTTTAAATCCTGTTACTATTAGCATTTCACGAAGGTTATCAGATTATGTATCTATTCATTATAAAATAATTTTCACAAGCTTACCAATAGTCTTTACTAATTTAGTTGAATTGAATAGGAGATAGAAATATACTTATAATTTCAGGTATAGTCTAATAATGTAAATTGAAACTGTAAAAAAAATTCCGACAAAAGAAACACCTGCACTTCGACGGCGGCCTCTTTGTTTACGCACGTGTGTCGTTTGTCGGAATTTTTTATGTAGTTTCAAATTGGATTATAACGACTATACCTATCTAAATAATTAGGTCCAGGTTTGTTTTAAAATGTGACCGTATGAATATTACAAATCTTAGAAAACAATCAAAAATAAAGTTTCCAAAAACATGTTATCACATTAATCACTCTTGCCACTTTGACTTGCGATCATAAAATTGTAGCCTCGCGTAGAGGTTTGCATACCTAGTAATCAAGTGAATGATATTGACAAAAAAACTCCTTTTCTCATGCCAGAGTATCCCGTTACACAAGGAGATAGGTATAGTCTATATAATGTCAATTGAAAGTGTAAAAAAAAATCCGACAAAAGAAACTCTTGAACCTCGATGGCGGCCTCTTTGTTTACGCACCGTGTGTCGTTTGTCGGAATTTTTTATGCAGCCTCAATTGAGATTATAAAGACTATTTGTGATTTGTCGAACATAAATGTAGTAAATTCATTTCCAGTTTCCATTTATTACTAAAAAGGGGTGTAAAAAAATATACCAAGTAAATAAAAACGCAGACGCAGTAATCTAATTTCGATTTTCCGATCGAGAAGACCCACAACGATATCTAATTAACTATTTCTCCCATGCCTTTCGATTTCCGCTCGAATTTATTTATATTCGAGTAATCTTCAGGTCAAGGGTGACGTTTAAAAACAGTGTTGCCAATCTTTGGGAAACCGTATATCAAGCGCATGCATAATATTATATATTATAAGTAATAGTATAATATTATAAATTGCATATTCCTCAACACTGACTACACTACAAACCTACAAACATTTAGTTATCGCAAACATTTAAATGCGGCTTTTACTAAAACCTGGACATATATATCCATTTCCTATTTACATACACATTATACAGATATAAATCAAACCTTATGATTTTTATTGAAGTTGGCATTTTCATCAATGAAACATTTATTTTATGTATTTTCTAAAGATATAGGGTTTTAATATAGTTCTGATTCAAACTAAAGTCAGTTGTTTATATAAAAAGAACTTCTGTAAACAACTAAACTTTGTTTACATAAAAAATGTACCTATATGGCAAAGAATAGTTGGCTTATATTAATTTGTAACTATTTTAAAGTTACTATAATGGGAATTATAGAAAGAATATTATTCAAAAAGGATTTCAAAACTGTAAATCATATCTTCAGTTGACTTACGTATAACAAACAATATTATTATCAAAGTATTACTCCATCTCTTTATCCATGCTGAATATTTTCACCAATTCTGTTTGCTTCACAATATAAACAAATATATTATCGTAATGTCTTTTGTCAATATAAAAATAATATAATAATATGATCAAGCCAATAAGGTTTCCCAAATATATCTTTAGACTAGCGAAATTTCTTATGTAATAAATCATTAATTTAAATTAATCAATATTCAGGAAACTCACAAATCAAATAAAAATTGACAGGGACTGAGATACTCTGCAATCTCTGCAAGATATTTAGTTTATAAATATCTAAAATATTCGAGATAACAACTATTATATTGAATACAAAAAAAATAAAAAAATTTGGAACATAAAATACCGATTAAACAAATACATGCAAAAAATGGCATACAAAAGTATTCCTACGATTTTACTTCTGTTTTTGTACCTCCCATGATGACACACACTATATGATGGTATCAGAATCAAAGACAAACAAATTTCTCCTAATCATCTGATTGATATACTAGACAAACACTACACCTAGTAGTGTGAACAACCACAACGGCAACGCTGCTGGGAAATTACGTTCCGAGGAGGGCGGATATTGTCCCAGCCTGTAACAATGTTTGTCTTTCTTTACTCATGCCAGTCACTCGTGCCCTGCGAGCGTTTTTCACTAGCTTATACCGGGTGGTCCTCTTCTGGATAAGTGTCGCTAAGAGTGTCAACTCAACGTCAATACGCCATCCCTGGGAAGATGATTAATTTACTACCACCGCTGCTTATATAAAAGTATGTGGTAGGTTTGCTGACATAGTAACTGCAGCATTTCTTAATGTTCATCGACATATTCAATCATTCTTTGAAAAAAAAAGAAGACTGACATTTACTAAATCATTTAAAGTAGTATCAATTCAATAATAATATAATTATTGTAGTCCATACGGTCTTTGATTAAAATGAAAAGCATTTATTATACCTATATACCATGTAGGTATGCCTCAAAATTAAACGTTCAAGGCTATGGTTAAATAAATTTGGGTCGAGACGGAAGCTTATATAGAAACTTATATAGTCTATATAATGTAAATTGCAACTGTAACGAAAATTCCGACAAAAGAAACACCTGCACTTCGACGGCGGCCTCTTTGTTTACGCACGTGTGTCGTTTGTCGGAATTTTTATGTAGTTTCAAATTGGATTATAAAGACTATATTATAGCTGGTATAGTCTATATAATGTCAATTGAAACTGTAAAAAAATTCCGACAAAAGAAACACCTGCACCTCGACGACGGCCTCTTTGTTTACGCGCGTGCGCGTGTGTCGTTTGTCGGAATGTTTTATGCAGTTTTAGTTTAGATTATAAAGACTATAAGCTTCAGAAATAATATGTGAACTATTTTCTGAAAAAGAAAAAAAAACATATATGTTAATCTCTAGTAGGTACTTAGAAGTCTTAGAACACAGAACCACCCGTCAATTCGATATTAATATTCTACACTTTACGTCTTTTTTTGCTCTACAAAATGAGATATTTAATAATGGGAATTGGTTAAGCAGAAAAGAGAATTACGATTACATTTTTTTAGAATAATCATAGCCCCTGTCAATAACACGTGTCTCCAAATTCTAATTATTTTCCACTTGAAATTACAAAATTCAAATTGAGGAATCCATAATTGCTGTGAAATGGATAATCATTAAACTGTCACTTTAAAAATTTATTGGTTGGTAGATAGCAAGGCAAGCTAAAGCTTAAAATTAATTTCTTCAATGTTCGATCTACGTCTTTTCTTTCTTAAAAATTGCGGTAATTGCATGGATTGTATATTATAATCAGCTAGTCTTTTTGTACATATATATGTTCTTATAATTTAGCGACCGCATCATTTTAGCTACTGTATTATTTTGAAATCTAAAAGGAGCTAATATATTTTACAAAAATTTGGGTATCCGAAGCTAATCTCTGGGTTATTAAAATTAAAACTACGCCCAGTATAATGGGAATATTTGAATAAAATATTATTATAGATTTTTTCTTTAGTAACTTGAAAGAAGCCTAACAAAGCGTAAATATAATTAGGTATTCCCTATAAAACACAAGGTTATTTTTTTTAGAATATAAATACTTAGGTATACTTAATAAGGATTTATTTTTGGGTATTTACCCTATCTTAATCCTTTTCGACCTTGTCCTTAATACACCATAAAATTTATAATTTAAGTATCTTCGTGCAGCTTTACTATATTTAATTATGTTGGCAACTCATACAACGTATTAAGTTGTGGTGTTGGCATTTCTAGGTGTTCCATTATGAAAAATTTGAAAATTTTCTTATTGGGAGAAAGGTGGCATCGAATTTTATCACTTTTTTAAACAGAATATTTTTTATTCCAATATTGCTTAGGTTAATAGAATTAACGGCAAATAAATCAGACTCTAACCAGGAGGTATCTCCCAAGACTGGATGTATTGATTAACCCAAAACAAATTCATAATTATTAGTTTTAAAGAAAGAACTTGCTTTGAGAAAAATAATGTTAGTCTTCACCTGCACTTCGACGGCGGCCTCTTTGTTTACGCACGTTTGTCGGAATTTTTTATGCACTTTCAATTTAGATTATCAAGACTATACCTACACCTACCTACTAAGAATTATGACATGACAATTATTTCCGATAAAATGTAGCTGTTAAATGAAAAAAATCACTTTATTTATTTAATAAAGAATTTATTGTTGGCCAGACATTTGTTTACTATATTAATAATTTCTTATGTGGCTCAAAACAGAGTAGATTATATGTATAATGTCATTTGCAACTGTAAAAAAAAACCGACAAAAGAAGCACGTACATCCCGACGGCGGCCTCTTTGTTTACGCAGGTGTGTCCTTTGTCGGAATTTTTTATGCAGTTTCAATTGAGATTATAAAGACTTATACGAGTAGTTACGAACAACAAAAAAATATTCCGCCATTTCCAGACCATCCAGATTGAGGAGAACCCCGATTTATAACAACATATTATTTCTTTCATTAGGTATCGACGTTATTTTATTGAAGATTGTTGAGGCTCATTTCTTGGTAGGCAAATACGTGGTAAGTATAGTCAAAGAAGAATAACAAGCATTGCCAATCGTTCTTTTTTTAATCTGGTACCACGTACGTGACACAATTCTACTATTAGACATGGACTTAAATGGTTACAACCGTTTTGAGTTTATCAAGACCAAAATTGAGACGCCTTACTATTCATGTCTAATCTCTATTGATATTCTGTGTTCTGTGTTCATTCTGGCAACGAATATACAGTATCAACATTTAGCCCATTACAGGAACCTATTCATATAGACAAAATATACAAAAATACTGCTCAACTTTGTCTAAAAATGGACATCCAAGAAAACTAACAATGATGAATAGGTTTAACAATATATTACCCTGTTACAAACTTCCAGATATATTGCAACCACTTATGAGCATTTGCGTAGTATGCCGATTGTTGTTTTTGTACGATGGGCTGCAGTAATAGTAAATACCAATTATTTATTGGGTTAGTCATATAACAGTTTTAATCATGATTAGTGAACCACTGTTGAACTGGCAGACAATAATTAGAAATTACTTTTGGATAAGATGCATAACAAGTATAGTCTTTATAATCTAATTTGAAACTGCATAAAAAATTCCGACCAACGACACACGTGCGTAAACAAAGATGCCGACGTCGAAGTGCTGGTGTTTCTTTTGTCGGATTTTTTTTTCGTTTCAATTTACTTTATATAGACTATACCCTATGAAGATCGCTCGGATGATCGTCATGATGATCATCATGATGATGTGACTGATGAAATTCTCTATAATGACACTACGAGGAGTAGGTAAAGTAAATATAGATATAAAAGTGGCATTTTAAAATACCATGTTTTATGCCTTGACTATTGACCGAGTTTTAGAACAAAGGAGAAATTCTGCTATCTGCAGCATACTTCTAGAAACAGAACGCTATCTTCCAATTGAGAATCTCCAACATCGACAAGACCAAACGACCAAACAAAAGGGTATTAACGGTTACCAGCAATTATTTTGGTCCCACGTGTCCCCCCACCACGAATTAGCATAGACATATTAATCATCCTTGAACGGAGGCATTCACTTTATCTCTCTCTCCTCAGATGATGAATGGCTTTCCTATCGGCCGGCAATGCTAATGATTCCGTAAAAACGGCAGTCCGTTAGCGGACATGTGCTACGGAGTTATTTTAGTATCGTTCTTATGTACAGGGAGGCGCACCTGAAAATAAACTTCCTTAATTTTAATCCCAACGTTAGGTTCACCCCGATAGTGTCCCACTAGTCAAAATGTTGACTTTTCGCGCGCTTCGCTTCCAGTGTGACAGTTAATAAGTTACAAATTATGAAAACTGACTGATAAAGATGATTTTAATCATGTGTATCATCTCCAGATGATACTAACTTGGTTAGCGAAAAGATATATGCTTGGCAGTTTTGGTATTAAGCGGAAAACTCAGTTTGTTTTGGAAGAGGTTGATGACATGCGCCGTTTTCCAGCGAACAAAGTGTAATTGAAAGTATGTTTTATTACATGAAACGCCCTGTATATGCAATCTTTGAAGAATACATTGACATAGAGGTAAATAAACGCATAGTAGCCAGAAAATATATAAGAACAGATCAAAATAACATGTTTTTTGAATAGGATTTCTATTTTTCCCCATTGATATTATTAATCATTGGCAATTTTACTAAACAATTCCCGAGTACTTAACAGAATATAGAACAGAAGATATTTTGGTTGGTGACATGATTTCTCATGTCACCAACTGATCAAACTAATGGATTAGATCTCTTGGTTGACTGTTAATCCATATTGTTATATCCAATATCAATTTTATATTTTCCGTTTAATAGATATCGATAGATAGACAATATACTTATATCATCTGATCTCTCATGGTCACATCGCATTTTGCAGTGTGACAACAAACGACTGTATTTTTTATAAAAAATTCGGATTTCGCAATTCTTGGAACCATCGGAGTGCATTGAAAATGAATTAAGGAAATTTGGAACTATAGAAAGCTTGCAAAAGTTACCTTCTAATTTGAGCACTCACCATTTGCAACTTACAGACTTTGCCACCTTGTATATCACATTCACATGAGAGCTCGCAGATTCTCAGACTTGCAATTTGCAATATACGAATACGAATGCCAAACTATACGCCCACGCCGTCTCTACTCGGTCCCCCACTACCTAACCATGTCGATGTGACATGCTCATCGCGTTACACTTTTCATCGAAACATACCCATATACTACAACCTTCGCGATCCTATAAGCATTTTCAAAGTTAAAAAATGTGTCCTAGCCCAGCATTAAGACATGTGCATGTCTATATAAAACGTATATTCGTCCCTTTACTTGAATATGAATCAGCTGTGTAGACACCTTAATTCTGTTCCATGTGCGACAACTTTTACATGGAATTATTATGCCATTTTAAGGAGACCAATTACAATTTTTGGTATTGCTCCACTTGCTACACAACAATAAATACAAACTAGCTTGCAACCAAATAAAAAAGGAGTAGGTATACCGTTTCAAAAAATGTTCAAATAGAAAATGCGTAAACATCACAGTAACCATTAATTTAAGTGATGAACAGCTTCAGTTTATAGATATTTGTCGAATTTAAGTGTCGGGACGACGCTGAATGTATGAACGCAGATTTTAGTATTGAAAATACTTCTGGGCGCGTGTATATGGGAGTTGCCCATATACACGCGCGTGTATATGGGAGTTAAATCCCATATACACGCATTGCGTGTATATGGGAGTTAAAATATTAACGCTTAGCGATATGCAAATGCGAGCGACCTCGACATGGTGACGTGCTCATGAAGACGACCTAGACGACCTTGTCTTATATATATAAGCAGTCTATGTTTATGTTTGGGTTACATGGTTCCTTGACTTACAGAAATTGATTGGTTGTATCACGGTAGTGGGCCCTTATAATTCGAGCACGTTGAATAAAAAACTTCCCAGTACATGTTACAGCGATTTATGGACTATATTGAATGTAAAATAAACGTTTGATATGTACTGATCGTTGTAATAGGATGAACATGTTTTAGACTAACATCTATACAGGGTGGACTATTAGGTATATAGGGTGATTCATTAAGGTAATCTCTAAACTGGAAGATTTAGTTTTCTAGATATGTCAAATGAAAGGTTTTGGTATCACACTCTATATAAATTATAAATATAATGGACTATGAAATGTATAAAGTGCGTAACAAAAATCGTTGTCAGGTATTTTCAATACGCCTACGATATTTGCGTAAGATGCAAGATATGTGAATTTTTTTTTTGTAGGTATAGCTATTTACCATTTATGCGACACACACGATGGTTCTATTTACAGCGAACACCCGGTACACTTTGGAGTAGGGAAAGTACAATGTGAATTTATAATTATTTGCAACGCTGGATGCGTATTTCATTACCGTTGGCAGACAATTATCGGTATGGGCGGGACCAAAACCGACATCATCAGAGGACGGAGAACCGTCTGACGTGGAGAATATCTATACGGGACGGAGATAAGAATTATATGATGTTATGTGAGGTAATATTAACATTCTCTACTTTAGGAATTCCGAACTTGATTCTGTTCTAATAATATTTCGTGTGTTGGTATTATTACTTTTAACTGCCGCTTGATGCACAGGTATGTAGGTCAGCTATTGTGAAGGATATAAATACCTACAATTTGAAGTCCTTTCTACCCTACGAACCACTTCAAAAGGATTGGAGGATCAATTATTTTATCCCCTTTTCACATTTGCATGGGTCTACGTAATTATTAGTTTTGAATAGAAAAAACGTGTAAAGTTTCAGTGCATTGAGTGATACATATATAATGTGCAAACAGGTTAAGAGACTTTCTTCAATCATACCGCAAAATGTATTCAAAATGTAACAAAAACTAATAATAGAGGAAACACAAATGATACTTATAAGATACCATAAGAAAACCAAATACCGACCTAGATAGTTCCACCAACAACACTTGCTTGAAATGAGATAGTTTTGCCTTTTAATTCGCATTTACAATAAATGAAATGAGCCATTTTAAAATATATATAAAAATTGACTATGAATAAAGGATAATGTAGATGAGACCACATTTTATATTTATGACATTTCCTAGGATCGAAAACCTTTTAAACTTGGCTGTACATACAATGCAATATTTGTTTTTTTTTTCTTCCTTGAAAAGTATTCATAAATACCATTAGAAGTTAGGTCGAAGTTTATGGACTTTGATCACTAAGCTATACCTATAACAAGATCGATCGGCAATTGGATAATGTTGAAAGATCATTAGAAGAATGCTTCAAAATGACTAGGTTGGGATCTGGGATAGACCAGGCTCATTATTACAAGACCCTGGTGTAAAGGAGCCACAGGAATATCACAAAAGTGGAACACTAATTCCTAGAAATATGATAATAGGGCTTAGTGACACCAAAAGGACGGCACGATCATACAGACTCACTACATATTGTCTGTCATTGTAACTGTTCCCCCTAATGGCTAAGAATCAAATACTTGGGGACAGTCTTTTTGGCACTTTATGATATTGGAAAAGTTTTAACCTATTTAGGGTACTTCGCACATAATACTGGTTCTTTTTGAGTCACCGTAAGGAGTCAGAAGGAACAGAACGATAAATGGGTCGGCAAATACAACAAATGGGTCGAAATTCCAACAAGAGCATAGAAAAGCGGTTTTTATTGAAATACATAGGAAGGTTGGTTGAATAGTGAAAATAGGTGTAAAAATAATAGCTATATTTTTACAAATTTGGATAAGTACTGCATTTTCCTGTCAGCACTTATACAGTCTAATCTGCGGTTGTCCTGCCAAAAGGCGGTACTAAAACATGTGGGTGAAGCTGGACATCGATGTTTCAGAGATTCTACTTTTCAGCGTAATGAACGTACTATACGCTGATTCTCTATATTTTGGATTCGTTTCTTTAGAAAAATACACTAAAGAGCAGCAAAAACACCGAACCATCTATATTTCATTATAATTATCATCCTGAATAATTTAAAAAATATAGTGTCTATAACTTGCTTGAAATCGCCATTTATTACGGTTTCATAGACATCCTGAGAATATGCCATTATTTCCCAAAATTACAAAATATTATCCTATTTTCTATTCGTGAAATGAATAAATATGTACTGGGTGTCCTCGCATATTCTAACTAAAATAGTCATCAATTCGAACAATTTCTACCTATATATTTTTTGTATTCTGTTTGTTAGACTATTATTTATTTTGTATTGTTTGTTAGTCTATTCTTTACGTAATTTATTCAATAAACAAAACATGATATAAGATGGTTTTTGCATGACCTGCTATTATACCTAGTACCTACAGAATAGATGAATATTTTTTTAATATTATATGTAAGAATTGAAGACGAACATGAGAAGAGAATTTACTATTTCTAGCGGGAACATCGAAGGACTCAATCTTGTAGAAATGTTTCGAAAGTATCCCTCTCTTCGTCCGTCACCAATACCATTAACACCGTGAGCATTAAGATTCCTCCTAAGATATTGAAATGGAAAATGTACAAGACAATGCATTGGTAGGCATACATTCTATAGGGGTTTCCCTAAAAAAATTGCAGAATTTTTGGAATTACCGAATGCTGAATGCTGCTTATAATAATGACAAGAAATTATTTAAATTCACAGTTGAATGAACAGTTAGTTTAAGAATTAGGATGTAGTTTTTGCGTGCGGCAAAAATTTTTCCCGCACTAGTTGGGAAAAATCCAACTTTTCCTAACTCAAATTAGTTACTAAATATACAACTTTTCAAAACACTATTAAAAAACTATATTATACAGAGTATTTTAACGTAACTGTCCAAGGTTTCTGGATCTGCGACATTATAAAAAGGATTTTCGTATATCGCGGATTCGTTGCTGGGTTTGCTACAACGCCCCCCATTTACAAGAGGGGACTACATTTTGGAAATTGTATGTACATCCGTAAATAAAAAGTCGACTCCTTATGCAAGCAAGAATTCATCCGTCTGGCAATTTCAATAATCCACCGACAACTCCTTAATAAAAATGAAAATGGGAAAGTGCTGTCGCAGAGAAATAAAATCCGGCTGAACTTTTGAGTCGACTAGAGATTAACAGCGCGAAGAAAGTAAAGCGGGAACTGGTCCCCTTTCCGTTATTTCTTATTTCCCACGTCTCCCAATGATGTACATCAACGATTTTCCAAATTGTACTCATACAAAATACAGACAAAAGCCCCACTCCTGATTGATCCTAATAAAAGTCATAACGATTTTGAAAAATGCATGAAGCTTAGGTGTATGTTGTGGTTTCTGTCCTAGTTTTTACATTACCAATAATGAGTAACTAGTTACAGAAGAATACTGACTAGTTACTATAGAAAATTATAAGAATGCTAAATGTCGAATAATATATATTTAACTTATGGATTGTTTTCAGCTGGTTTATCTGTAAACTGTCAGTGCAGTAGCTGCTATAGGTATTTTTTTGATATGATAATATGTTATAAATTATGATCTGAAATGAAATATTCTGCACCTAAATTGTTGAATAATACCCATATTGATCGGATGAAATTTATGAAAATTCTGTTGCCAAGGGCACTGGGCAAAAACACGTAGTGATTTTAGTACCTATATCAACGCCATCTGGATTTTTATAGCAGTTTAACTACTGGCGCTGGAAGCTTACCCCTGCTTTCATTAAAATTTAATATCCAACATTACGCACGCCTGTATTCGGTTAATATTTCCCTTGTTTTTCAAATGAATACCAAGCTACGGTCAAATTGAAAATTCCATGATACCCTGGCGTTAGATTATACAGAAAAGTAGCCTCAAAACTATATGTCCGCAGAGAAAGCTACTCTTTAGAGTAGGGTTGCCATTTTTTTAATCTAATGAAACAATTCTAAATGAGAAATTCCCAGGAGCATTTTATATTTTAAAAATTAATAGGTCTCTTCGTCTCTGTCCCCTCTAAAAATATTATTGTACAGGTAAAGGAAACAGAATAAAATGAAAATAAAAGTATGCAACGAATGTGTGAAGAAATGATATTTCTAACTTTATCTGCAGCAACGGAACCAACACACCGAACAAAATGAGATTTTTTTAAATTCCGCTGGTATCTAAAGCAAGAAAAGAGTGCCTAATAAACGAGTGGAAATACAGATAACTTGCAGGCTGGTGGGCTGGAACCTCTGTCTGCTTCCCACTGTTGCCAAGTAAATATAGAACTGCCTTCTAGATTCTAAAAGGACCAAGAACAATGAAACAAATCAATGAATGTTTCGTTATTCTGCGTTCACTATTCGGGATATAGGTTTAGATATTCCGTATCTTTTAAGCTTTATTTGCAACTTTACGGAAATCTTCATTCGCTGAAAATATGATCTCGTATAATGTGAATCTTAATTATCTAGTTCAGTTCTAAAATTACTATCGACCGGTTTTTGATGTCATGTTAATCGGATTGTTACTATTACGAGTATATCGCAGTTCAAACTTCATCTTAACCAAATGGTGTCGTCGAATCGATAAATTTTAATCTACATTTAAACTAACAATATAAATGTAATTAATAAACTTTACCATCAATGAAGAAGAATTGTTGTTCTTATTAAAAAGAACATCCGTTCTGAAGTTCTGGCGTTATTAGACCACCTTCAAACACTTACTGATAAAAAATTGGACCGCAAATTAAAATAAAAATCTGTTTTATACCGATCTGCCATAATTAAAAAAGAAGGAAAGATATACACAAGCAGAAATTAACAAACGAATTTCACCTTTGTTCTTTTTAGTGCATAACCCTCCTGTATCTATATTAAAGGTTTTGATAAATAGTTATCTGGTGCATGAACACGACGAAATCTAATTAGATTGGTTTGTCTCTAATAATGAGCACTATATGGTGGTGTTAAGGTGCGTACAGAGATGCAACAGAACTTCGTAACGTAACACAGTCGCGCAACAAGTTTGGACGGCACTGCGTATGCGTAACAGCGTAAGCGTAACACCGTAATATAGTTACATCAAAGCGTCCCATTGGTTGTCGGTATTTCGCCGTCTCATCAAAGAAATGTCATGCGCGGATGTTGCAGCACTTGTTTGCATGTGTGCATGGTCTGCCTATAACAGTTCGGATTTATTTTCCATTTAATTTTTATATTTTGAATTATATGATATGGAGAATATTGAAGAATCTACCATTGATTTTATAAACAGTTATCGCATTAAAGAAATTTTGTGGGATATCTAAAATCCAAAATATTACAATAAAGAAAGACAATATTTATTCTTCTGAGATGGAACGGCAGTATGTTCTGCTCATAGATTACGCAGCAATGTATTGATACGCATAAATCCTTGACACACCGCATCTTCGATGCGTATAGTCTATATAATGTTAATTGAAACTGTAAACAAAATTCCGACAAAAGAAACACCTGCACCTTGACGGCGGCCTCTTTGTTTACGCACGTGTGTCGTTTATTGGAATTTTTTTATGCAGTTTTAATTGAGATTGTAAAGACTAACATAAAATTGTTGCGCGACGGTGTTACGCTAAGAAGTTAGTTCTGTTGCATGTCTGTATGCATCTTTAGGCGAAGATGACATACCTCGTTCTAATGTCCAGTTTTTTTTTTCTGTTAAGTGCGAAGTTACTATTTATTAGCAGATTAGACCATGATTCCTATGAGATATAGTCTTTATAATCTCAATTGAGACTGCATAGAAAATTCCGACAAACGACACACGTGCGTAAACAAAGAGGCCGCCGCCGAGGTGCAGGTGTTTCTTTTGTCGGATTTTTTTTTTACAGTTTCAATTGACATTATATAGACTATACCTACTTCAAATGTCACAATTTAATTTTGCAAATAGTGTTTGGTGCATAAAAGGATGTAACAAAACATTTGTTAATATTTTTTACGTTATTCAGATTTTCTTACTTTTGTTCGGTACTTTGTCACTGAAAATATAATAAATACTAAAAAATAAATTCCTGCGCCAAAATGAAGTCAGATTTTGGTTTGAGCCTTGCCAAACAAAAACTGAATATATATCAGACATATCATTAAACGCAAAACACATCATTTTTCGTTGAGGTTTTGGAAATGTCTCGATTTTAGATATCAAACTGGAATTTGTCTTGTTTAATCGTTATCAGCTAGGCATTGGAAATGGCAATTTCGAATATTTATTATCTGCTTCTATAAATACGATAAATATATAAAATATCAAACAATATTTATTTATTCCATGTGTACCTATATTTGTACCTCTTACTTAGACGAAAATAGATTCCGATTAGTCTCCAATTCCTGTAAGTTTCCTTTTGTAGAATTAGTTTTTAGCAGGGGAATTTATTTTCTAATATTTTTTACATATAGGTATTCTGCAAAGTGCCGCAAAATATCATATAAAAAGAAGAATACATATGGTGTCATGGTACACTATTTTGAAAATTTCATAACAACTTCGTTAGGTTATTACTACTGTTCCTTTCACACATACGAGCTGCTAATAGCAGCTCAAATGTGTGAAAGGGACACAGTAAATAAGTACAAGAGATACAACAAACCTTATAAATGTACCAGTATATTGGTGAGAGAAAGCATATTTCCGTACCATAACAAAGCTGATGCTTTTTTTTAATTGCCTGATTGTCACTTGTTTCTATATTTTACCAATTTCAAGGGTAATGGAACGTGTTCCCAATATCGTTATTATTGTGAATGTATCGCATATGCTATTCATTTTGGCATGTATTATTAATCTCCACAAATAAGTTAAAAATTTAAAGCATTGCATTACTTCGGCATCTCCATAAGAGTCCAACTCCTATAGAGGAGGTAATGCAATGCCAGTCGGGGCACATTGCCTGTGGAATGCCAGTTGGGGTACATTGCTCGTGGAGTATTTGTTTTCGGCATCTCCTTCAAATTTATAACATTCTATTTTCTCAAGTTTTATTTTTTTTAAGGTAGAATAATCATAACTATATTTTATGAAAAATGGTATATAGAGCACGCACTACAAGCAATGTACCGACGGATCCCAAGCGGGCGACCGCAGAATCCCGGCCGGGAAGTCCTGCTGCATCTGGCAACGTGGCCGGCACCGCCGCCTTTTCAAACCGATGTACTATTCGGCGCCTCGAAGCGGCAGGTCAGCTTTAAGTGCTGCACACGTCATCATCCCCGCGATTGCGTTGAATACACTCGGTGCCGTTCGCTGCGAGCTGAGTAAGCAAGTCTTCCCCTGCCGGTTTGCTGGTCGGAACTCTACTTCCCAGGCGTCGTGGAACAGTGCGCCAGAGTTTTCATGGGCTGCTACGTAGAGGTTCGGGAAGGAAGCGAAATCGCCTTTACTTCATTCAGTTCGTCGAACGTTTTTAAATTATAGGGAACGCAAAACGTTGCGTTGGCCGAAGCTTATTTTTGAGTCAACGATTTCAGACACCAAATGAGTTTTTTAGAAGGCAGTTGCACATTTTTCGACGCATAACCACAGATTAAATATTATAAGTCTACTCTGTGGCATAACTCAAACTCCACAGAAGGACGGTTTGACAATCCGCCAATTGTTTCCTCAATTCCAATCTCGATATTGCTCTTGGATATACTTTAAACATTCCTCTGCAGTTTACCCTTGCACTCGACTTTACTTGGAAGTTACAATGAATGTTCTTCTATATTTTACCTATCACAAAAAAAATTCAAGCGTTGTGCTCCAAAACAAGGTGTTTGGTGAAGCTTCTGCATAAGGTCACCATAAACCGTCACCGACGCCAAAAAAAAAATCATCAATTTGGATCAACGCGCTCCTTATTCAAGTGCCTACGAAACGAATTTTGGTCTATCAGAGTATTCATTTATTTATTATTACTAAGAAGTTTATACTATAACTATATAAGCTAATATGAATTAATATGAACTCGACAAAAACTTATTTCAAGCTATAAATAAACAGAACAGCACAAAAATACCAATAAAAAATGCGCGCCAAGTACCCAAATCGTGGTACGCACCTGAACTCTAGTCAGGTGGTGGATTAAACCAGTAAAAGACAGACAGCATTTTCAATGAATTGAACAGAGACATGTTCTATCCATCCCTGGAATGTTGGGCGGCGTTCCCATTTTTTAAAAAAAATCGTTAAGTTCGAGAAATGGGGAAATTAAATTATAGTAATTGCACTAATAATAATTATTATAATATATTATGTAGATAATAACATTTATATAGTATTGTCGAATTAGATTTCGAATTTTAGAATTAAGTGACAACATGCAGCGCGATGTTTGTTGATGTTTGCCGATCGATACACTACCTATTAACTTTTTAGATCGACTGTTCAATGAAAATTACGAGAATTAAGTACTTCTTAAAATGTATAGGAAACTCACCCCTAGGCCTAGGCAAGCCTATAACACCAAGTCTACCTGCCCTGCCTTCCAGGAAGATTATTTACAACCAAATTGTTGTTTTAACCGAAGTCCTTTTTGGGAGTACCTATTCATTCCACAAATCATTAAAAACACACCTGCATGGGCGTCGTTATAAATTCAACAGCATGGACAGTTGGCCCGTAATAATTAAATTGATAAGAAAACGCCTATCTTCATCCAATCTACACGTGGATAATAAAATAATTACTAGACATTCGTTTTAGTCTCTTCGCAAATAAAAAAGCAATATAAAAATTAAATGAGGATCGAATTAAAACGTGCCTCCTAATAATTAATTGTAGGTGTACACAATATAACAACGAAGAAACCTTTATGAAGTTTTTATTTTATCCGCTTACTGGCGATTCCAAAAATGAATGCGCCGTCTGCATGAAAATATTTGAACCTACTTAAAAGGTAATTTTTGGAGGCTTATTGCTGATATAATGATAAATAACACGTATTTGGGTTTGCTTAACGTAATAATTTAGTGGTGTTTGTGACTTTTCGGTATTACAAAGTTAAAAACGACGTGGTTAGTATTTGTACAGGGTGACCCATTCGTCTGGGATTCCTTTATTTCTCCACTATTATCAACTTTAGAAAAAAATATCTAATACAAAAGTTTTTAGAAATAATAAGGGCTACAATTTAAAATTAGTTACAGATATACAGGGTGTTCGCATCCTTCCAAACCTATAAAAAATTTCTTATTTTAAATGGAACACTCTGTATATTATTAGCTCATTCGATTCCTCATCGCAATTGCTTTCAGTCCATATAACATTTGTTATAGCTAAACTTTATAGTTTCAAAGATATTTAATATTTTGTGTAAAAAATGACAAATGCAGACTGGTGAAAATAACAGTATCTTCCTTAGTTTTTACATTTCGATAATAAATATTGGTATTCGTTTAGTATAAGCCATGGCGAATATTTTGCTGTATATAAATGTTTTATAAATTATACAGGGTGTTAATAATCTCGTAGCAAAATTGCAAAACTGTAAGGGCCAATATCTCGTTTATTTTAAATGGAACACCCTGTATATTTTTAATGGATCAGATTCAGAATTGAAAACTCTATCGATCCATATTAGTATGTTATATACCCAAAGATAATAGTTTTCGAGTTATTTTGAAATTTAAAATATTTTACTCTTTGGTTACAAGTAAACATAAATTATGAGCCTAGACATTAGTCAAACACAAGTTAGTAAGTGTTTAAAGGATAACAAATTTCATCCCTACAAGATTAAGTTACATCAAGCTCTACGTCCAAATTACTTTGAAAAACGACTACAACTTTGCAAACAGATGTTGGAAATAATAAACAACGAAGAAATATTTCTAAATTTTGTAATGTTCAGCGACGAAGCAACGTTTCATAAAAATAGAAATGTGAATCGTTGCAATTTTCATTTTTTTTTTTGCTCCAACAGAACAACCAAATTTTTTGAGAGTATAAATTGCTGGGGAGCAATTTTAGGAGAGCACATAATAGGTCCATATTTTTTTGAAAATCCACTTACAAGAGAGACATGATACAAAATTATCTTTTGAAATGTCTATCTATTGGATGATATTCCCTTAAATACCTTACCAAGACTAGGGCTTCAGCAGGATGGTCCCCCCGCGCACTATAGCGTTAATGTAAGGAATTTTTTGAACGGACATTTTCCAAATAGATGAATTGGTCGAGGGGGTCCAGTAAATTGGCCTGCGCGTTCTCTAGACCTTACATATCTGGATTTTTTCTATGGGGATACGTCAAAGATAGAGTATACAGCATGTCTCTGACAGCGGACGATATGAAAGAAAGAATTAGAGAAAGACATTGCTTCCGAAACATTACACCAGATATCCTAAGAAATGTGCAAGTTTCATTTCGAACAAGACTTGAACTGTGCATTCAGCAACAGGGTGGACTGTTTGAAATGAAATAAAATATAATTTAACGAGACTGTTATTGTTTAAGCGTATACGTTAATCTTTAGAAGGATTGAGCAAAATCTCATTTATATTAAAAAAATCAAAAATTTATTTTTATTACATTGTACTGATAACTTTTAAAAATATCATGTTACGTTAGTTATTTATTTGATTAAAAAAAAATATTACAAGAGTTTGATTTAAATCATGATTTTAATTATGATTTAAATTCACTTGATAAATTTTGTTTTCCAAGGCATCTAGGCTCATAATTTATGTTTACTTGTAACCAAAGAGTAAAATATTTTAAATTTCAAAATAACTCGAAAACTATTATCTTTGGGTATATAACATACTAATATGGATCGATAGAGTTTTCAATTCTGAATCTGATCCATTAAAAATATACAGGGTGTTCCATTTAAAATAAACGAGATATTGGCCCTTACAGTTTTCCAATTTTGCTACGAGATTATTAACACCCTGTATAATTTATAAAACATTTATATACAGCAAAATATTCGCCATGGCTTATACTAAACGAATACCAATATTTATTATCGAAATGTAAAAACTAAGGAAGATACTGTTATTTTCACCAGAGTCTGCATTTGTCATTTTTTACACAAAATATTAAATATCTTTGAAACTATAAAGTTTAGCTATAACAAATGTTATATGGACTGAAAGCACTTGCGATGAGGAATCCAATGAGCTAATAATATATAGGGTGTTCCATTTAAAATAAGAAAATTTTTATAGGTTTGGAAGGATGTGAACACCCTGTATATCTGTAACTAATTTTAAATTGTAGACCTTATTATTTCTGAAAACTTTTGTATTAGATATTTTTTTCTAAAGTTGGTAATAGTGGAGAAATAAAGGAATCCCAGACGAATGGGTCACCCTGTACATCTTTATTTTTACATTTTAAAATGGCATCCAAAAGAAATCAGCACAACACAAACTGCTGTGTTTATGGGTGTCATTCCGTAAAACATGTCTATAGAAGTGTTTAAGATAAAAGATCGGTAGAAATTTGGCCCTAGTATAAGAAACTGTTTCTCACTCATTCCTCCAAAAGGTATGTCACAATTTAATAACAGAGAACACGTTTATTTACACAACATAACCACTTTGTTGCAGTTTCTCTATACTTTTCTATTATTAGTCTTAACACAATATATTTTAATTTAAACATTATTTAAGTTTACCACACTTATTTTAGCCCAAAATGTAAGTAAACAAAAACTAGAATACCTGTTTCAACTCAAAAAAAATCATATAATTAGCAATGGAGAACTTATGGGACGTTTGACTGTTTTTACCACTCTTTTTATCCTTTATTTCACCCTAACTAGCACATGAAGTCACTATATTTATGGCAGTTGAATGCTAAATTGCTAGATGATGTGATATGAAATGCAAAATTTTTACTCGTCTTCCTCCATATTTGTTTACAATTTGCAGCGCCCTCATCGGTAATCTGAATCGCCAATAGAAATGTAGTTGTTTTGGTTAGGTTATAAATAAGAAGTTGCTAAGCAGTAAATAACTACAAAAATAAAAATAATCAGCTGCCACGTATGTTTAGACGGCCTATGGGATAGATTCTACACTTAAATTATGTATTCTGGTAATTTGTAGCTCAATATTTTTCCTACATAAAAACATTACTAATCCTGCTATGTTTGTTGAATGTTGATAAAATATCTTTTAAATTGATTATATGATCTCAAATGGGTAATAATTCTTATACAAAATAGGAAATTAGAAAGAGTGTCTAGTGTTTCCTACCCAATAATTTCATAAAAACAGGATGTCTACTTTTAACACCAATACCTACTTCTATTAAACGATAAGAAAAAATGTTAAGATATCTTAATTCCAACTTAAAAAATTCTTGGGAGAATCACTTTTAGTTAAAAATTGCTTATCTTATCAATCTTTTAAATCTGCTTGTTTATAGATATTACTTTGAATGTAAAATAACTATTACTTATAGACGGAGCTTATAGATTTTTACAAAAATATAAGCCTACTAAAAAGATTTCTGAAATTCTGTTTGCACTTACATTTAAAGATCCTTCCAATAGTCTAATTTTGTGGACTGCCTGAAACAAAAAAAGGCTATCAGCTAATGTTACTCGGGTTACAATATTTTTCTAAAGCGATTTTATCAAGTGTACTTTACATTCCAGTTACATGTAATTCATTTTTCCATCGATTACAGCTTTCACACATGTATAAAGTCTTTATAATCTAAATTGAAACTGCATAAAAAATTCCGACAAACGACACGCGTGCGTAAACAAAGAGACCGCCGCCGAGGTGCAGGTGTTTCTTTTGTCGGAATTTTTTTAGTTTCAATTGACATTATATAGACTATACATCTAAATATACAGGTGAATTTAAATATAATAATGTATTTGAAAACTTTCTTGTTATATTTTTACAAGAAGAATTCAAAGGAAAATAAACCAGTTTTATATTAATTTCCAAGGACTCTTCCATTCTTCAACCGTTATTGATAGTCTGTATCGAGGTCTGTATAATCTAAATTGAAACTGCATAAAAAATTCCGACAAACGACACACGTGCGTAAATAAAGAGGCCGCCGTCGAGATGCAGGTGTTTCTTTTATCGGAATTTTTTTACACTTTCAATTGACATTATATGTCAATGACATTATATGTCAATGACATTATAGACTTATAACATGTACTTCACCTATCTGAAGCGAATGAAGTATTAGTATTATAGCTTCGATGCAATCTTTTCAACAACCATTATTTCTCCAAAAGGAATCACTGTTTATTTAATATGACCTTCGGCTGTTTAAGCTTACTCAGTACTTTCGGCTCATTTTCTTTAAATCAAACGATGAAGTATGGTAGTTTATAAATCCATACGAGCTTAGATAAATAAACTTTTACTGAACAGATGGTAAAGTCCAAAATAAATCTTCCATAGTATTTTATTACTTAGTAATTATTGTTATTATAAAGAACATGTTGGTGCTATTTTGTTTTTTTCTCTATATTATTGCCTTTTATCTTACACCGTATCTACCACAATTTGAACGATACGTGTTAGTTAGGTTTTAGAAAAAATAGAGGTTATGTAGTGTACCTACCAGGTTGTCAAAACTATAAACTATAAACATAGGTATTTCCTACTATAAACTATAAGCGTAGGTGGAGATACAAGCAAAGACAATAATTAGTCTATATTCTTTGATACAAGTGATTATTTTTTTAATATTTTTATACAAAATATAAAAATATTCTATAAAAACTACCAGAGTTATACGTCTCAAACATTATTAAGATAGACAGGTATATAGATTATTTTTATTTAACCAGTTCAATTGTCATCTTATATTTTTTTAGAATTCTTAGATGTGTGGGCATACCTCCTGCCACACATAATTCAATACAAAAGGTGCGCAACCAAAAATAATTATTTTTAATGTAACGCAGATGCTTGTTTAATATTTCATTATTTATAAAATAACACTATTGAAAAGAAAAATGTATTAAAGATAATAAGTTAAGGAAGATATGCCGTTGTAATTCAATGTTGGTCGGTGCATGTTGCACCCAAGTAGTGATTTGCGACATATCTTAAGGTTTTTCCTTTGCATACCTAGGATAATAGATAACGAGGAAATATAAAACTTTATTGAACCATAATATTTGATAATTTCATTAATAATTTATCTCTTAGTTAGCTTTTTGGCTTAGTTCCTATATACCTAAAGAAAGATGTAAATATTTGTATACTATTTTATAAAAAAACAGATAAAACAAAATAATTTACAAGACCTATTCCATTCAAAATCTCGCCATTTCATTACTGCACTACTACAACTTTTTGAAATTCCTGAAGTATCTAAAAGCATTCAAATAAACGCTTTTTGAGAGCAGAAGGCTCTTTACTTAACTTCCACCCCGTGAATTTAAACATCAAAAGTCACATTTTCTCCAATGACTTGTTATTTTAAATCCAGCGGCAGGCGGGAAACGTGAATAATAAATATTGCTTGATATTAGAATTTTGCAAATTCAAAAGGGCCAATCAATGCCTTCAATAAAAAACATTTGAACTGAACCATAAGTACTTACATTAAAATGTTTTAAAATGTAATAGCTTTAATACTAATATAATTACTTATTAGTTATTAGTATTACATTATATGTAAGTGAGTGTGTAAGTCATATAGGTAGGTAGGTAGGTAGGTAGGTAGGTAGGTAGGTAGGTAGGTAGGTATACGTTTTTACTTAATTGGACATAAAAATATTATTCAAGGATTTTTTAACTTATAGAGCCAGGTAGGTCTGGTACTGTAAAGTATAAAATTACCTTTTAAACTCATAATGCAATAATTTACTGGTACTTCCGATTTATAAACGCGCTCATAAAAAATCATAAAAGACACATTAAAAAGCAAAACTCTAGCTAACCTACTTTGCGGAATGACATAGCTGCAATTTTAATACTTGGAATGAAATAAAATCAGTGACTTCGAAGATTAATTGGAAAATAATTAATATAATCAATAATTAAGTGTTGGAAAAAATTACAGACTGGTTTCTTATCAATGCACAAAATAATAAATGAGCTGAATGTTGCTCATTTCGCTATGACGAGGTCAGACCTAATTTCAAGTAATAAAAAAATAAAGAGGTAAAAGAATATTGAAAGACAAGAAACCAAGGAATAGTTAGTTCACATCTCCATTAATATCAGAGACAAACTTGATTACAATGTACCTAAACCACTTGTGAAACCTAAAACCTTCTTCCTGATGAAGTGTGACCAATATTTATATTAGGAAGTCTTTCATTTATCCTGAAACAAACACAGTATTTTTCAGATAAAAACTTTGCTCAATTATTTGTTAGTTGTTATCGATATACCATTATTAGTCTCTGTGTACTAATCAAATTATTTACGTGAGTTTATTTATGGATGGCGTTTAGTACCATCGTAAAAACAATGGAAATATATTTGTTATCTCCGAGGTAATTTATTATGGAATATGGAATGGAAATGCCAATGTAATTTTACATTGTCGGAAATAGCATTAAATTCAAAATCAGGTGGTTAGATAGACCTATATCCTCGGTTATATTAAAATATAAAACTGGCTTAGCTGTAAAGGTTCCTTGAATTTACTTACGTTACTTATATATTGTTCCTTCCGGGTAGACATTTATCTCAGTATTTTTTTAATAATAGGTAAAGTAAAGCCGCCAAATCTCGGGGGGTTATATTTATTTAAAGAGGGTATCTTTCCTCAAAAACAAAGATAGTGTTACTCCTTCCGGGGTTCTAAAGATAAGTGAGAGTTTTATCAACAATAAAGAAACCTTAATTAACACTTCAGACACAATACAACACTTCTTGTACAATATCTAAATCAATTCACACCGAAAACACTTCGAAAATTGCACTTATTTCACTTAACAGTCCATTCACTAGTCCGAAATAAGCCCAAAATCGGCGTTCGTCTCGTGTCTAATAATTATAAAGAAACTATAACAGATAGCGACTTTTAGTAAAAAAGTATTGAAAGATAAGACTTTAATCTAAATCCCTATAGTAGTCATTTTTTGTAATTCTTTTTATTTTTAAAATTCCAGGCAAACAACCTTATACTAAATTAGCGTATGTAAAAAATTATTTTCTCTAAAATACATGTATTAAACAAAAATTTGCTACTATAGGGATTTAGTTTATCTTTTGATCTTTCCGGTGATATATAATTTATAACATTAAAAAGAAATCTTGTTCCAATTATAAGACAAATCCGGTACTCTTGCAATGAGGGCTAACTTTATTTCCATGTGCCTTTTTACTTCGGCTTTACGTGCACCTCCGAAATCTAAATAATTCGGTAGTGGGAATATGTAAGTCTTCACCCATCGGCTACCCAACCTCTCAATCCGACCCCGAATTCATGTCTGTGAAGTCTACAGTGAATGGACCCTTAAGTATTGCTTCTTCTCTTGATCGCTGTTCGATGAAGCAGACTTCATCGCCAGCACGTCGCGGCCTTTATATAGGTAAACTAAGCTTCTAGATTCTCGTAGAAATTTCCATAGAATACTCACGAATAATCCACACACCAGGGCAGTTCCATAACTAATCGACAGCCAAGTTATACGAGGGACATTCGATAAGTAGCGCTAATGACATCCAGGAAATGTGGACAAAAGGGCATATCTTCCTATTTGAAGACTTAGAGGGTTGAGACTTCGCCCTTGGTGGGTTGTCCCTGGCACCCTTAAAGGCGATGTTGCCAGATTGTCACAATTTCCCTAGGGCAGGGAAAAAAAGTAGTTTTGGCAACTGGCACTGTGTCGGCGATTTCATTACAATAGATACAATCTGAAGAAGTGCGTCCTAGAAGTAAGTTTACTGATAAGTATTATCGTAATACGTAGGTATCATTCGGTTTTCCAAGAATGTATAGGAATCATCAGCTATATATCAGATTTGCTTTCACATTACACACCCTTTTAATTATTATATTTCTATGAGTTTACGATATCTGTGTGATCTCCTCTTGAATATTAAATAGAACCTAGTCCATATTGTTAAAATTCTTATAACAGCGTTATACTATAATAATGTAGTAATCTTTTTATTTCTTTGTTCAAACTATATCTTAAACAACATACAGATTATAGTAAACCTATAAATGGATTTTGATTTCAATTTATGGCTCCACGCAATAACCATGTCGGTTTGGGGCTTCAGCAGTCATTGATATTTATTATCTATTGGTAGGTAATGATTTTAACATGTCCAACTTTAATCACCGTATTCCTATTAAACCGATTTAAAAATAAGTATGTATGTATATCTGGGAACAGTTATATCAACAGAATCTATCTCATTCTTATTCTTATAATTTTACAGTGACGTCATTTAGAGAACAAACCGAGGTATCTAACCGTTATAAATCTAAAGAATATTTTAAAATAACAGTTATACCGACCATAGAAGAGCTATTAGCTGAAATTTATCGCCAATGGTGTAAATATAAGTTTAAAAAAGTGTGTGTGAGAACGACTGAAAACTTCTTAATAGCTGGTAATTTTGGTTCGCCGCTTTTTTACGAAAGAAAATGACTTGTGTGATGCAGAAATAATGGTGCTGATTATGACTTGTGTGATGCAGAAATAATGGTGCTGATTTATTTTTCCAAGCCCAACAATGTTATATGTTAAAAATGCTTGGATGATACTGTGAAAACGAAAATAAAATGGAAATACAAACATACAAGATTTATAATTTAAAATAAACTCAAAAACTGAAAGTAATTCGGTATTAACAAACTACGAATTTTATGAATCAAAATACAAATCTTTCAAATCTGAACATCCTTTCAAAATTAGTTAAAATCATCAGTGTTTTAAAAGTCTAAACAGTTACAGTTTATAATATTATTTCAATTTTATGCCTATTTTACCTTAAAAACTTGATAGGAAACAGATATGTAATTTGCAAATTAAGGTTTGGTATTGAGTGAAAATAATATAGTTGAAAGAGTTCACTGTCTACGCCAAACGATTGAATATATAAAACACACCGAAAAACAACTCAAAATTTCAAAAAAGGAAATATAAACTACCACCTACAGAAGTAAAACAGATATCTCCCCCTCTGCATACACATTTAAGGTTTCGCATTAACCAGAAGCAAGCCTGACTACTATATAATATAAAAGGACAAAATCGTGAACAAAACAAAAGAACATTTCAACAAGAGCTGATGTCTGATACAAAGCCATCATTTACTATTTATTTGGAATGACGATAACATTATTATTTCTTTGAAAGGGTCTTTGTATTCTGTCCCCCCATACAAGATATGTATTCCCAAGTAGATAAGCGTTTCACTTCATAATATATTAAAGGACTGCTACTTCCTTCTAATATAAAGAAAAGATCGATAAGGGATTTAAGAGATCCTTGATTGGCTTTTTAAAAAACTAAGACGATTATAGGTATTTAAAAACCTCGGAGAGGAAAAAAAATGGTTCTTATATTTTCAAATGTGTATCGATCTTATATTTTTAAATGTAGGTGTACACCCAAAGTTCAAAGCGAGGTTCAAAGTAAAATTTACTTAAAGGTTAAAATTAAAGTCTGTATGTAAAATGGTTGTACATTTTTACAAAAGGGGCAGAAGGGCAATGATGTAAGGACCAATCAAAACCCATAATGGGTTGATTATAGAAAAATATTTTTAGTTCAGATATTATTCATTGATTATTAACAATATAAGCTTCACAAATTAAGTTTTGGTGAATTAATTATCTGTTCAAACAGTGAATATATGCCTACATGGTATATAATTTTATTAATTTAGGAGATAATTCACAACTATCAAGTTAATATTTTTGCTTAAATCAAAACAATACCATAATCCTACCTCGAGAAACTATACTATACCAAGAAAATGACCAACTTTTATCGTTATTTTAAGTTTATAGTTCAACTTTAAGTTGATTTTTGATTGAGTTAAGTTTTTTACTAATCTTATAACAAGCTGATTTTGGAATAACTCATTTTCCGTAACACATCAGTCATAACAAAAACACTGTTTTATTCCTTAAAAATTATATGTAGCGCGGCCGTTCGTCCTCCCTTGGTTGTGAAGATGTATTTGAAGACTTGACAGTATTTACATTCTTATTTATGCAAATAACTCTATAACCACTTACAGAAAACAAAATTATTATTATTATTACTTATATTAGACAAAAAACATAAGAAATGTTTGTGCAATGAATCAATGTGCAAGATTGAAATACGTTAGGGACCATTCGCTAGGAAATAACTTCAAAATTTCTACTGCCGAGATGTCTGACTCCCAAATGTGACATTATTTATGGAACACACCCTTTATTTCTACGCACAAGTGGCACATTCAACATACGCTATTATTAAAAGAAAATAAAACAAAAACTAGCACCGTATCTCCCACAAAGCTCGACAAATGTGGCGGGCCATATCTAAAAATAAATATTATTACGTTTCCAGCATTGCCTTGTAGCGCAATTTGAACCATTTGAAGACCAGCTTGCGATGAAAAATTGGTCGACCAGGATCGTAAAAGCGATCCCTTTTATTACAGAATTAAAACTGCCTCAGCAGTACTGTCCCCATAGAGTGAAGAAACATATTAGCTGCTGGTTATATGTTTAGATATATCAAAAATGACAATTTAATGCAAACATCTTTGAATCATTTATCTACAAATGACAAACAGTGTCATGAATTTAAATATATAATAAGGAAGGAGCTGTTACGTTATATCTTTTCAGATAACCAAACTTTATTTGGTCCTTATATTAGACACCTCCATACCAATATAAATCAAGGACTTGAAATTCAACTGCGATATTGTCTACCATTCAAAATGCAATTCCATAGCCTTTGCTATTCCTAGTATTCCTAGTTATTCACTACGACTATGCAGGTCACGATTGAAATTCAATTTGCTAAACGGAATGATCCAGATGAGAGGACTTCTCGCAGCTAGGCAGCTATTTTCAAACTATGAATATTTAAAAGTAATATTCTAAAACAGACCTACAAAGTTTTAGTTTGTATTTTAGTGTACAAGCAGGTGGAATTTCGGGGTATTTTGGGGAATTTCAGGGTATTTTATATATATTTTGTTATACCTGAGGCCCGACCTGAGGTTATACCTAATCCTTCACATTTTTTAGTAATATTTTAAGTTATATTTTTGGTAGATTTCATTATACTTCTTAAATTACGAAAACATTTTTTGTTGACAGGATTATAGGGTACCTATGTCTTAAAAATGTTTTGTGATGGGTTTTATATTTTATATTATATTTTTTTTAGACAGTTTTTGTATGAATGAATATATTTTTGCCTTAGTTTAGTTTTATTTTTTACCAAAGAACGTTGTATGGTCAAGAAATGTATATACATGGAACGATTATAGACGACTGCGCATCAAATTTTGTGTGGAAACATTGGAGCCGCCATTTTGATGTCACACTGCTTCCAACTTCTACATTTTGTATTGGTACACTTGACCAAGACCCTAGAATTCTAGTGTCTTTTTGTTTCTAATCTAAAAATTCAATGGTTTAAATCTTCCTAACACGGCAACAGTATGGGTAAATTTGGTAAATAGTGTTTGTTTTGTATTTTTGGCATCTTGTTGGTTTATTTTATTGTGATTCTCTCAGTTTGATTCTGTTTGTATGTTTATTATTGTGTTCCTTTGATTTATAGGCTTTAAGTGACAATATTTGAGTATTGGACTTATTATTAAGAAACATGCAATCATAGTTCCTTGCTAATATAATAGCAAATTATGAAAACTGCGAACATAAACAATACAAAAAATAAGCCAGGATAGTTAAATTTTATATGCATAATGCATTTTAAATATTTACTTTTCTAAACGGCTAATGGTGTATTTTACATAAATATGTAATGTGAACAAAAGATACATAGGTAGGTACACAAAATATTTCGTTTGTACCTTCATCAATTTTACAAGAAAGTTTGGTGACGATATATTTTATTTTCACAAATAATTGTAATTAAACTATAAAATATTGAACATTTCTTATACCTATTTAGAATTTTACTTACTCAAAAGTTTTACTTGCTCCTTTCTGTGGTTTTTATTTATTATTGCTATATAATTGAAGAGGCTAGGTTAATACTGTTAAATTTCCCACCAATTTTCAGACATCAAAGTAGCGGATTCAAAATTGGAATACTCGCGCAGCTTTGATAATCAATCGTTCCATGTATATAAATTCCTTGTGTGTGGTTTGTTGTTTGTTGTTGGTATATGCATAGTAGAATCATAGACTAACTGTTGTAGAATTAAATATACTATAGTACCTATATGTGAGATTTATTGGTTTTTAATATGGCATAAATAAATGTTACAAAAACTTATTTTGTGTCTGCCTTTCAGTAGCATGTAATAATGGATACCTATCTACTTTGTTGGGAATTTCAAATCGCTATGGGGAATTGCGAATTTCAAAAGTTTGGGGTATTTCATGGAATTTTTGGGGAATTTCGGAGATTTTTTTCTGCAGGGGGAATTCCAGTGTACAAATTTTTTTAGTGATTTACCCCTCGCTATGGTTCCCATCTTAATTCAAAATATGAATATTCCGTTCACTACGATCGCTTGTGGAACACCAAAGTCTGTCAAAAACTCTTCCATCTCGCAATAGCCGACCATGCATGATAAAAATTTAATTCCAACGGACATGGGTAAATTCCACCCTTGACAATGATGCCCCTATTTCACGTCGGACGTGGAGCAGGTGTGTATTGACGAGGGATGCTGACAGTTATTCGGCATCGAATGAAGGGAGAGAGAAATATCGTTTATTTTACAGCTGACACGGCACGGACCATCGACGGGCAGAATTATATTAGATAGGAGCATAATAGGGATTTTTATTAATTTGAGTACCTAGTTTATGGATGTCGTATATATCCGTAAAAGTGTGTGTCCGCTGTCAGAAACATATGATGACCATATCTTTTCTATAAAAACAGAAATTCTATATTTGAAATATTACCATTTGTATTTCTAATACTAACAATATTTTTTTTACTAACGATGTGTAATAAAAATAGATCATATTTCTGTTTGGTATAATTTTTTTTATTTTAGAATAATGCAAGTAAAAGTATGCAGACGATATAATTTTAATAACAGACAGGTATAGAAAAATGGACCAACTTGTAAACATATAGAGGTCGGTAATTATTCAAATAAAATAGAAATACATTTCAAACAAAACTAAAAAACAATAATCAAAAAAATAATTAACAAAACAATTTTGGGGCAAATTTTAGAAGTTTGCCTTGATACTACACCAGAGTACACTGCACCAACAGTATTCCCTGACTGCACTTTGAATATTTAATTTGTATGCTTCTGGTTTCCTGCTTTTTGTTATTTTACAGATGGTGTACCTAATCCCAAAAGAAACTATGAATCATGAAAACGCACTACAAATAAGTTACAGATATTAAAAAAACAATCATTAATGATATAGCTGTTTTGAAATATAGAACAACGGAAACGTCCTTTTAGAAATACACCGGAACGAGAATTGGTGGCAATGTTTTTAATAGTAATGGAGGTGCATTTGAAAAAAGTGCTAAAACATGTTAAGAAAAAACATATGATTACATTTTGTAGGAAAAACTAAACATTAAAATACCGAACCCAAAAAATATAAAAGAGGTCCGCCAATACAGGATTATACTCGGTACTACAGAGCTTTAGGAGGAACATTAATATATTTTTATTCGAATTTTTATATACATAAATATATTATAAATACTTTCCTATTCGTACATACCTACTTCACATTTCAATTTCAACAATTCTGTGGGTTTGTTGCAAAATAATAACTAGAAATGGGAGAAAATCGCTGTCACGATTTTCGTTCCCATTTCTAGCCCTACCGGGAGTCCAGGCCTGCGACCTGGGGTCACCCTTTGGGTGACAAAAGCATCTAGAATAATATTATTTTTAAGAAAACACATATTAAAGAAATTTATATGTGTATATGTATTAAAGAATTTATATTAAAGATATTTTTCATAATATTTTGATAAATTGTAAGGGTACTCTATTCCTGATGGTAAAACATCTTAATTTTTTAAGTGCTGAAAGTAGAATTTATTTTTCAGTAAACATTTTTATCAATTTTATCAATGGGACCAAAAATATTGTAGATATTTACTTTTGTAAGCTAAAATGATGAATTTAACAGACTGCCAAAATGAACGAATTAATTCCAAACTTTACGTGCGGAAAGAATAAAAGCTACGGATAATGAAACAGAATAACTAAAGACTAATACTAATAAATAATTGGAATTAAAAAGTAAAAAAAAATGTGCCTACAGCCTGACTCGAACTCGCGAAATCAGCATTATCACGTTTTGAATCCTACGACTTTCCCATTGCGCTACAGCGCCTGTTGTGAAAAGGTTTACCCTGACACATTTACGTAAGTAAACTGTACGTGTCAACCTGAAAAAATAATTTTTACCGATTTTTTAATTGGAAAAGCATTTCGCTTCAATATTTTGGTAATCAGAAGTGTGTGGCAGTGGTACTATCGATTCCGTTAGCAATAAAGCAATATTTCTCGTAGGAAAAAAACCCATTTAGTTTATTACCTATGAAGTTTAATTAATTTGACAGTTTTAGTGGGAGGTGCTTGTCGCGTTAGTGCAATCTCACATCCGCAGATAAAATGAGAAAGAAGTTGAGATGGACGCGACTCGAGATTTTCGAAAACGAAATAGACGCAGACGGACTCGACATACGGTCTCGAAGAAAAATTTCAAAGGATTAGAGAAAGGACGGAACTTTCGCGTGAAGCGGTTCTCGAAGCCGTAAAATTATAAAAAGGGTCTAGGGAGCCCCGCGAAAAGTCGGGATTTCGGCAGGCGTGACAGGGCCATTAGGCGCGAGGACAAACGCCAGTGCTAGCCATATCTCTCTCGCCGAACGGCTATCGACGAAAATTTTGCAGAGGTTTTTTGAAAAGGCGTTTAAATTGGGAAACGTCTATGAAACGGGACGAAAATACCGCTACGCATTGAAGAAAAGCCAGGGGCGACCACCGGTCGCCCGCGGGGATCCCCGTCGGAGGAGATAGCTTTGAAATTTTGTGGATTCGGCAACGGAATTTAGAGCGAGACAAAATTGACGCGTTTTAATGTTTTAATATATATGGATAAACATGTTAATAAATAACAAAGTTATTAAGGTAAGGTTAAAGTAAGTCAGTAATCGAAATACCACATTTTCCTTATCTAAAGTTACGAAATAAAAGTGCTTAACATTTTTAACAACTTAAACTAAAATTTTAAGGATGCTGTTATTAACCTTAAACACATTTTTATACATATAATAAACTGGCGTGGTTTTTGAACTCTTGAACTATTACCATATATCAGTTTAAACAATACTCCACGCGCTAGTTTATAACTGTTTACAATGATTACAATTTTAAATGTATTTGGAGCTGGGCTTACGCAAACATGTGCGTTTGAAAATGTCACAGTCGATTAAAGACTACTTGGATATTCTCGATTTGACACATTAATTTTAATTTAAAAATAAAATACATGGCTGATTCGCTAACTACGTAAATGTCCAAAATTGTATAATACGATTACTAGTTTGCGTCAGCTTCTGCTTTTAAAAAATCATGGTAAAGTATTCAAACAAGGTGTTTTGTTCGGTGTGGCGTATTGGATGCAATTAATAGGTTTGTTAAAAAGTTAATGAACACTGAAATAACCTAGATACGTAAATGCAACAGAAACTTGTCAAAATCCCAATTAGATTGCTATCATCATACATATAGGTATACATATATAAATAAATGGAATATAGAAATGTGAATCAACCCGCCTTATAAATTAAAGAGAACTTAAAAATAACATAAAAAGTGACATAAAGTGGATACTCGAAGCGGATGGTTCATTATGAAACATCGTGAAAATAATTGTTTTGAAAAAACATTGATCTCATTTAGATGTTCCAAGAAATATAAAGAAAACACTCTATATACTATTATTTCGGGTTATTAGGCCTTTTTTAATAGAGTAAATGTCTATTACTAAATGTTTCCAAGCGCGTTTTCGTTATTTATTTGTTTACGAACACCTACCCCCAATTGATCCTACCATCTGGTAAAGCCCGAGTTTTTAGGCAAAAGTGTAAAATCTACCTGATCATTCGTAGTACAAGGATTTATAATTAAAGATTTTTTAATTTCTAATTCCTCTAAAAGATCTAAGCGCTTTCCTTTCTTTTCACGATGCAGTACCTTTACATTTTTCTGATCTATAAAATGATTGTTTTCTATACAATGCGTTGAAAATCCTGATTTTTTTGCGTTATTTAGTATGGATTTTTAATGTTCTTTTACTCTAGTTTCAATACTTCTACCGGTTCGACCCACATACACGGCATTACAACCCACTCAGTTAATTTGGTATACTCCCGATTGTTTCAATTTGGGTGTAAAACGATTAGTGTCAACAAGCGTACTATTGGGAGGATTTTGATAAACAACAAAGAAAGGATTAATAAATTAAAACAATCGGGAATATACCAAATTAACTGCGTGGATTGTAATGCCGTGTATGTGGGTCAAACCGGTAGAAGTATTGAAACTAGAATAAAAGAACATAATTATCCATACTAAATAACGCGAAAAATTCAGGATTTTCGACGCTTTGTATAGAAAACAATCATTTTATAGATCAGAAAAATGTAAAGGTACTGCATCGTGAAAAGAAAGGAAAGCGCTTAAATCTGTTGGAGCAATTGGAAATTAAAAAATCTTTAATTATAAATCCTTGCACTATGAATGATCAGATAGATTTTACACTTTCGCCCTTCTTAGAAAAGGTACTAAACACTCGGGCTTTACCAGATGGTAGAATCAATTGGGGGTAGGTGCTCGTAAACAAATAAATAACGAAAATTGGCTTGGAAACATTTACTAATAGACATTTACTCTATTGAAAAAGGCCTAATAAGCCGAAATACTAGTATATAAGAGTGTTTTCTATATATTTCTTGGAAGATCTAAATGAGATCAATGTTTTTTTCAAAACAATTAATAAAAAGTGACCATTTCAAGACTCAGCTACTAAAGCAGGTTTCAAAAGTCCAACGAACACAATATAAGACAAATGTATAAGAATAAAAATTCGCTAGCCCAACAAAAACTAATCCTTAATTATGTCTGGCACTAGAGGAGGCACAACTTGCCAATGTAGGTAAATCAAAAGCTTTTACCTAGGCTTCACCGAAACATATTTTTTCTTCAATTAAACCATGACAACCACACACGTCTACCATCGACTTAAAAATCCACCCATAGAAATGTTGAAGTGTTTTCAGCCCGCCAGAGCTTCGAGCGGAGTATCATTTGCGCATTTTAAATCTTGTTCTGTTGCTATGCGAACGTTGCTCTCGCGAATAGTAGTTGGTCCAAGCTCTCCTACTGTGAAGCCATAAACGGCAAATTTTTTCACGTACTTTACCTCCTAGCCAACGTCATTTACGCTCGTAAAGCTAAAAGACAACAACGGGCAACGGGTAGGTATAATGTGGTAGATAAAGTTAGTAGTTTGGATAAAATATTACCTCGACAAAAATGTGCTGCGATACACCGATAACTTTGAAACAAAATATGAGCATATAAAAGTATTCATATGTATGTAGAGAAATTGAATGTACTTATAATGAGTACTTAAATAGTACCTATGTGAGTTTGAAACTTTTAATAAACTTACAAAGAAAAAAAGTGTGGAAATCAGAAAATTAAACGAATGCAAAAAATTCACTATAAAACCTTGTACACTTGTGATCAGAATATATAATTTTCAGATTTTCTGGGTTGACTTTCTTCCAAGCTTTCTTCATAAAAGCCAGATATCGATTGATCATGTTGATAATGTCAAACATGTTGATCTCGTCTTTCAACCATTCATTAACTGTGGATTTTCCCTTGAACAGTAGGTACATATGATTTTTTCTATGAAATCAACCATTCATTATTTGTGAATTTTGCGTCATCAGTAAACGGAATTGCATTAGAAAAGAGTTCATGTCTTCGGCTTTCTCCAACCATCCATCTACCATAATTCAGTCTTTTTTTTTACAATAACTTATCCAGCAGACCGAGCAGCAGACCTATAATAGTCTGCCGGGTACGTAGGATTTATTGAAAAGTTTCTGGAGTTATTAGGTACGAAACTTATGGTAAAAAACAACTAGCAAACTTATTTTTTTAATTGATTCATTTTCCAAAGTGTAAAAATGTAGGTGTAGGTATAATTTTTGTGCCCATTCAATTCAAAGTTACCTGCCCATAATTTCAGCTGAAATTATTCCTGGTGCACAATCCTCTTTGCACAATCAAAGGACATTTAAAACAGTCAATTCAAAACAGACCCGGCCAAAAATGTCAAGCACCACTGAACTGAATGTCAAAATTATATATTATCCCCGTTGGTATATTAGCTCTAATTAGGCCTAACGGAAATAAATTTTAATTAGAGGTACAGGCCTCCCGTTCCGGATAACAATTCTAGATCTCTCTGTATATCTATATTATTTCCTTAACCAAGACCTTCTTCTGAGCGTTAGTAGTGGTGAGAAAAACACAATAGTGCCCTCTTTGGGTCTTTGCTACTATCTGTCTGACAATTATTGTCAAATTGACAGACAGATAACGACCTCCTTTCCTCAGGCACCATTATAGCAGTGACCTATATTGTCTTTGAGGAAAATAATCCTACTTATTTGTTTGAAGATACCGAAAACAACTACTCCACGAGCAATGTGCCCGACTGGCATTGCATTACTTCGCCACCTCCATAGGAGTCGCTACATCTTTCATTGAGACCAACCACCAGACACTGACCGACACTGATTCCTACGAAGATGCCGAAATAATGTAATGCCAGTCGAGGCACATTTCCCGTGGAGTAGTTGTTTTCGGCATCTCCTTCAAACAAACTTCATCTGAGCATTGTTTTCATTCACATTAAGATAATTAAACAACTGCCAAATACTTGTGTTGGCACTAAAAACTAAACAAGATAATTTACAAATTAAGTACTTACCTATCTAGGAATAAACATGATAAACTGACTGAGACATGATCTAGTCTTATAATCTAAATTGAAATTGGATAAAAATTCCGACAAACGACACACGTGCGTAAACAAAGAGGCCGCCGTCGAACTGCAGGTGTTTCTTTTGTCGGATTTTTTTTTACAGTTTCAATTTACATAATATCTAACATAATTCATCTATTGTTTTTTATAAACACTTATATGTATAGGTATAGTCTATATAATGTAAGTTGAAACTATAAAAAAATTCCGACAAAAGAAACACCTGCCTCGACGCCGGCCTCTTTGTTCACGCACGTGTGTCGTTTGTTGGAAGTTTTTATGCAGTTTCAAATTAGACCATAGAGACTATATCCTATAGTCTATATAATGTAAGTAAATTGAAACTGTAAAAAAAATTCTGACAAAAGAAACACCTGCATTTCGACGGCGCCCTCTTTGTTGAAGCACGAGTGTCGTTTGTCGGAATTTTTTATGTAGTTTCAATTTAGATTATAAAGACTATACCTACCCTAAAAATATTTATACTAAAATATTCTTATATTGAATTAAGTACTGCAGTTAAAGGCATACTGAATGGCCTCCCTATTTGTGGTCGAATACCACAAAATACGGTAAATACACGTAAGTAAAAATGTACCAAATAGAAAATTTAAATAAGTTCCATCCAAATAAGTTCCATTTAAATAAGATCTTTGGTAAAAAATAAAACATTTAGACAGGTAAACAAATGCGCTTTGGCAAGTTAGCCTGATATAACAAAATAGCGATGCCAAGCACCAAATGGGAAATGCAAAACATTTCTGCAGGTATTTATATTCCCAGAAATGCTACCTATTAATATAAACAACACACACATCATGAATTTGCGAACCTTGACCAACTACCGTTACTCAAAACTCCACACACAGCAAACAGAATTAAATTACGTTTGTTTGCGACGCAACTCGATCGTATTTACGTGTATATAAGCGGTGCCATGAATAACAGTGAGAGAAACAGAGTAAAACTCGGAGTAAAATAAGTAAAAAATGAATGACAGCATGTGGAATTCTTTAGCAGTTGGCAGCGTACTCGTAAAATGGAAGAATGGTTAATGAAAACAAGCTGCCGATATTTTCATCGATTTTGATACATACCTGGTGAAAAGTCACGCTGAAACGGCTATGGAAAATTTTACTACAAAGTAGATTAAAGAAGTTTCATTATCTTTTAATATATGCGAAATGAAATAACTATAAACATAATTATTGTGTAATATGAGTAGTATAGTCTATATAATACTGTAAAAAAAATTCCGACAAAAGAAACACCTGCACTTCGACGGCGGCCTCTTTGTTTGCGCACGTGTCGTTTGTCGGAATATTTTATGCAGTTTCAAATTAGATTACAAGGGCTAATATATAGTCTATATAATGGAAATTGGATAAAAAACATTCCGACAAAAGAAACGCCTGCACTTTGACGGCGGCCTCTTTGTTTACGCACGAGTCGTTCGTCGGATTTTTTATGCAGTTTCAAATTAGATTATAGACTATACCTACCTACATTATTTGAAAAACGAATGAAAGGCAATAATTTAATGTACGTTACAAGGTGTTAGGTGCTACATTGGAATCTATGTAGTATATTAGGTATACCTATATCTACATGAAGCACATAATTTTTAGAAGATATGATTGAAATAAAACTAGGTATGGTCTATATAATGTAAATTGAAACTGTAAAAAAATTCCGACAAAAGAAACACCTGCACTTCGACAGCGGCCTCTGTGTTTACGCATGTGTGTCGTTTGTCGGAATTTGTTATGCAGTTTCAATTGAGATTATAAAGACTATACATAACTACCTATTTAGATAGAATTAATTCAATATTCAGGTCTTATCAGGAAATACCTACTTATTCTAAAATATCTAACATAGTCTATTCTAACATTGATTCTAACATAGAATGAAGTTCAAATTCCTTAAAAAATATATTACTTGTATCTGATAACTGAAGGGTTATCTAAAATATGCATTTTACTCAAGAGGAATTTTAATAATTCACCCACAAGGCGAAATACGGCTAAACGTCTTATTTTTAACATTCCAGGTTAAGTACGACAGATAGGAATACATATCTACGAGACTTTTCATTCTATTATGATCGTGAGGTATAAAGGAAAGAACAATAATTGTCTGGCTTTCTCTCATCTTTTACCGAAATACTACTGGATCAGGTCAGTTGCCGTCGGAACAGGAAAATTCGGTCGAGAACTTATATTTGTAGCCTACGGCCTCTGTGAAGCAGCTTGAAAATGCCAACATCGACCCCTTCGTGGAAATAGGAAAGGACGCTCCAAAGAGGGAAGGAGATGAAATCTCACCCTTCCCAGTTGCTGACGTGGAACGAAGTTCTTATGAAGGAAACTGAACTATACCACGTCTCTTTTCACGTCGAGGCTAGAATAACTTTAAAAAATTGATGAGTAATGTCAGATTTGATTCGTAATTTGTAAGCTCCAAGGAATTTAATAATACCTATGTAGTAGAAGATAGGTATATTTGACATTGCTTTACATCTGTTTGCTTTAATTACCTAGTTAAATAAAGCAAGCTCCAGTTTATTACCAATAGTTATTTTAAGGGAATTACTACTTTTTAGGCGTGAGGATGAGGATGAATTTTTGTACGTATTTTCTGTGTCAGCCAAACAATCATTTCAAGGTATTTAAACGCAAATAGTTCCATGTAAATGTAAATTTTCAATTCATGTTATGTATGGTGATTTAACTGTATTGTTCTGCTTTTTCTATTTAGCATAGAAAACCTTGATCTGATTTAGGGGGCAGCCTTATTGTTTTACAAAAATTGAGGTTACTTTGGGTTATTGAATACTCGCAGAACACATTTTAAATAACTAGGTATCTTTTTATTATATTTTAAGCCTTAAAATATACTGATGTGAAGTTGTGTGTATATTTATTATTATTATTACTATTATACGTAGATAGGTATTTAAAAGATTGGCAAATAGATGCCCAGAATTTTAATCAATATTCAAAATCAAGAGAAATAAAAACCGCATTTTGTAATGAAAAAAATCTAATCCTATGTTAGATAACAAAATGAAATAATAATTATAGGTGTAGGACTTTTTGGTTACCATGATGAATGGTCGACGCACTTTTTTTCAAACTGTACTTTACATTGTTGGTACAAGTAATAGATGTAGCCTGCCTGCAATTTATTTCAAGCTCGAAGTGTTCTCAACCTTGCTTTTCCACACATAAAATAAAGTTTCCCATACATTAACACTTTTATGAATAAAACTACCGATCTTGGACATGATTACAAAGCCCTACGCGCTTTACTTTCAGTGTTACGTAGATATGGACTCGGGTAATAGCTAGTTTGCCTCTATATTTAGTCTCCACTACAATTAGTAGATCGTAACTTACACAAGTAGTTGTTATTATAATTATACGCTGCTGTAAAAAAAATATTTTTTCTAATACGCCTAAAGATAGAAATTGATGGGCACGTAGTACCTATATTTTTATAAAAGGAAAAAATGGAGTTGTGTTGTAAGACTAAAACTACCATAAAACAGATACAGTTAGTTTTAATAAAGTGGCTTCTAGCCAGAAATAAAAGTATGTATTTTTACCCAAATGCAATTTATGTTTATTATTAATCATCATACCTATTTACTGTATCACGATTCTTCTATGGAGACAAATGAAAAAATGGAAAAATCTCAAAAGAAACATGTTTGTGCTTATTAGAAAAATTCTATTAGTAATAGCAGAGGTAAAAGCACATCTCGATGTGTATACCTACAAATAAATTAAATGGAAATTCCAAGAAATAACTAAACTTCATTGAAAGGATTGACAGGTTAGTAGATAACCGAGTTCCTTAGATAACATGACGGAAAAGGTGAAAAATATTACAAGCTAAACCTAATCTACAATACTTAATCTAAATTGAAATCTTAATACCTAGGTTATATTATGTTTCGAGTTTGTAATGGTGTTCTCTATTATAGATTATTTACTTTATGTGGATACATTTTAGCATAAAATTCATAGTAAAAATATATCTAGGTATAAATATTATACCGAGGACAGAATCAGATATACCCATACTGTTTTTTGCTGTAAGATTTGAAGAATTGTAGGTATACATTTTATTCTGTAATGTCCTCGACAGGTTATATGTATAGTCTATATAATGTAAATTTAAACTGAAAAAAAATTCCGACAAAAGAAACACCTGCACTTCGACGGCGGCCTCTTTGTTTACGCACGTGTGTCGTTTGTCGGAATTTTTTATGCAGTTTCAATTTAGATAATAAAGACTATACCACAGCCAAAGTCTACATATATTCTAATATGTAGACTTTGCTAATATGTAGACACAGGCTTCTCTAGTAGAGGAGATTGTGACTATACTTACTTAATGTTGAGACACTTGGTGACGAAATTTAGTATTTGGTTTACTTTTTCCTTAAAAGTTTAAGCGTAAAATATCTTCAAACCAAAGTGCAACTTATCGTAACTGATCAATAAAATATCTTACAGCTTTCTGCAATGTTGAACATTGAATCAAAAGAAAGGAAAATAAAAAGAAAAAATAGGAACAAATAAATTCGACAGACCATAACCCAGTTGATTTCACGAGTATAGTGATTTAGCCAATAATGATCCATCAACAGGATGATCTAGGTATAAAGTACTTGTGAGGCTTGGGCTTTGGGAGTAACAAGTCAACAACACCGAAAATAGGTATCCAATTCTTGACAACTGAAAATATTATATCCCGTAAGCTACACTAGTAAGGAGTACTATAATGTTATATGGACCATATGAACCAAATAGCCCCAAAAACGCCACATGATTACATGACGTAATTTGCATGATTGCTAAAAATAATGTTTAAATTATCAAGTGGCACAATAATTCTGACACTTGTCACATTATCGCCGACCTGTCAAAATTTAAGTGTAATATGTGAAGATAACATGAGTAAGAACATCTTCGAAATCTGCCAGCCGTACGCCGAAGCTAGATACAAGAGCAGGGAGTACATCTCGAGGGTGTGCTGCGACGTGATCGAGGACATCCTGAAGCAGGCCTACGACGAGGAGAACCCGCTGACCACGGCCTTGAAGAGGTGCAGCCAAAGCACGCAAACCGAGAAGAACGTTCACTACAACTATTTGACTATCAGACAGAAGATATTTGAAAGTCTAATAGTAAGTAAAAATGCATTTTTTTATATTACTCATACCAGTTTAAATATAACAGAAGCAGCTTACTACAGCACATAGAAACTTGTGACCTTGCAAAGTGAGAAGGAATTTTTAAAACTGTTTGCCAAAAAACATATTTTCGATCTCTATATTATATTGTCCTCAATTTATCGAAGGCACATTTTGTGTGCAACTGTGAAATTCTTATGAAATCGTTTATTAATTTTTTAGTGAAAAAAAAAATAGGAAAAATCAGTGTAGTACCTAGGTACCTACTTATACCTATCTACTATACACAACCAACCTTAGCAATCCCTTGTCTATGAGTACAACCAAAGTTTACAGAATAAATAACTAAGTAAACTATTTATAAATGAAAAGCTTCTGTCAAAGGCGTACTAGGTATAAATAGATAGTATTAATATCACAATAGATTTTTTACAAAGGCTTCAATAAACGTTGTCAAATGTTTTTGTCTTTTTAAATTAATCTAATTTGTTATCAAGTTTGTCTAGGGTCTAAAATGACCCTTGGAATGCTCCATGATAGTTGAAACTATTCCGATTGTTAATTTTCAGAAGGATTACTATGGTGGAAATTAGCCGTCTGCGATTTCAAAGATTCCCTAATATTACCCATACAGACAATTCCAACGACATTCCTTTCAGATTATTGAACGAAATCGAAAGTTATGAATCCGAAGGCGAAGACGTCTACGAAGTTGTAGAGAACGATTTCATACCAAGTGATTTCGACTTTTTGGATAGAACGTATAGCTTAGCAGATATCAACATTCCTCAGAATACAAGTGGTAGTGCGACGAATCTTGAAACAGTACAGAAAATCCAAGAAACGTTGCACGAAATCTATCTCAGTCTGGGGCAGTTCGTGAACGACAGGCTGGGGCTGATGGAACGGAATATTTTCAGAATTAACAATGGAGGTAAAGTCCCAATCATATTTAAATATACTGTCGGATATACTTATATGATCAAATCAATATCAGCTAACATACATAACAAGTAGGTATAGACACCTGCCCATTTTGCGAAATTAGTCTCTGTATGAGTATTTTGAAATGTTTAACCATGTTGTCCCTTCCAAAAACACAAGCATGAGGTCAGTGTACAAATCTGTGATTGGCTTTGAATTTGTCTTCACTTATTTGATTTGTCAGTTCGACCGTCATCTATCAGTGAGAATACGAAAAGACGTTTTGACTCCTTGAAGGTCATTGGCGGCTATTTTTTACATCACAGTACTGCCAGATATCTGTCCATACTTGATATATATGGCCACTGAAAATCTCTACTATCGCTACTATATCTATACTATACTATATATCGCGACTGATCAGTGAACCGCCGCGAGGGTGAACCACCGCGACGGTTCAGTAAACCATGATTTACTAATCAATAAAGCGGGTTATATGGGATTGGCCCTCTTTCACCATTCATACTATTTTTACATTTAGCAATTTCCAAACTCTCAAAAGCATCCAGTTGCCCAGAATTTATTTCATTCTAATTAGTCTTAAATTGCTACCTTCTATCTATTTTATGGTTGTTCTCAAATGCATGTTGGCCGACACTAGACTTATACTGCTCTACCATATTAATTTGAGAGGAGCCATATGTTCCTTAAATCTAGTTTCAATTGACCTTCTAGTTTGTCCAACATACTTTTGATTGCAGTCTTTACAGCTAATTTCGTAAATCCCCAACTTCCCCTTAGTTTCTATTTTGTCTTTTGGATTGTCTAAAAGTTATTAGTTTATTTTCAGCTTCAGCTTAAATCAGAATAGCTTAAATTTTCTTTCAATCAATGGACAAACGCGAACCATTATTTTATTGTCAACTATATGTGCGCATAAAACTGCTCTTAATATGCAACTATTACTGCCAACCTCACTGTATGTATAAATCGCTAACAACCTACTGCTCACTTTAATTAATAAGGTTTTCCAAGTTTCCCTTATTCTCGTACCAAGTAAATGGTAGTTGAAGGTATAACATCCTAAGCCGTTTTAAGGTCTGCGGCCCGCAAAATAATAATATACCGCTCCCTCTCACATACAAGACATTCAAGCTTATCACTAAGATGAGAATGAGGGAAAATATTGTAAATTGTAACAGCTAGGTTATCACATATCACATCTACGGAGAATTTACACTCATATTAAGTACTCAGTCGTGAGTATAATCTCTCTTTAATTCCACAATTTATAATTCCTTATGTTTTAATGCCTTAATAATAATACAAAATAACTGCGGAAATGTTGAATATTAAGCCTTATGGCAATAAGTCCTCAAACTGGATTCTACCGTTGCGTTTAAATGTATAATAAAAATAGTAAAATTCATATTTCCATCTCATATACTTTACAGTGTGAACTAGTAAAAAATTATAATGTTACCTATTTATCAATAATATAATTTAAAATGGGTATTAAATTATAATAGAAACCAAATTATTTTGCTTATCAAGGAATATACCAAGGTTTCATTTTAGCCTCCGTTTTAATTTTTATTTTCGATAATAAATTAAGATAAAGTAAAAATTAGTGATATTTGACATTCGCAGAACATTTGGGTAGGTAGAAGAAAGAATTATCGTATCTCTAAGGTCATATTCATCTATTTTTATTAAGTAGGTTTTGCTCATAAAGTCTACTAAAAGTTGTAAGTACTTAAATAGATTTAAGCGGATCTAGGATTGCGGAATCGCTGTAAAGGGATTAAATAGATAAAGATGAAAAGGTCGTCAATTAAAGTCACTCAAAATTGGAAGTGAGCTCTTTTCCTTCTCGCATGTACAACATAAAATATTGAAGCTGATAGATGATAAATGTTTCCAACCAGACTTAGACTCCAGATTATGTTAGACCTTGTAGTAATCCAAGAAAACTCTTCACTTTATAAACCTTATAATATTATAATCCTGAGCCCCGATTTTCGAATCGTGCCAGTTAGTTTCTAATAAAAAGTGGCAATAAACTGACGGTTGGCAATTGAATGACTTGAGGATTATTCTATGAAGTCACGAAATTACGTCACCTGACACATTCTCCCAAGTCGAGAATCGGTGCAATAAAAGAAAATGTTATCTCTAACGATATGAACCGTATAAATTTTATCTATAAGACAAGACAACTGCAACAACCATCGAGTCACCATTCAATTTTTATAAGAATATACACCAATATATATTTTTTCAAGTCATAAAGGATTTGCCTGCATTAAATTCTGATTAGCGCCTTGCTGAGCAAATCTGCACTTAAACTTAAATCAGAAAGAAGTAAACTTGATACCTACCCGTTTGATGTTTCGTTTTTACTATAAATCCGAACAATAATATCTAATTTGGACTGGTTCGGAAAAGTAAGCGAAGGGAAAACTATTTACATCAGAATTTTAAAAACTAAAAGATGTATTATCGTAAAAAATACGTGGAATAACATTTTCAGGCAAATCACGCGATGAAAGGTGTAGCTAAATATATTCCAAAAATGATGAAAAGAGTAGATACTTTTGAAAAATCCCTATAAATCTGTGCTTCAAATAGTGTTTTTGACATTTTTAACTGCCCGTTATATGCTAAGAATCGATTTTCAGCTCCCCCCAATCCTCCCAACCTCCAGAACATCCCCTTGGACGTCCGTATGGTAGCTTTCCTGCTGGCCCAGGGCGACAACAGGAACGTGGAGGAGCTTCTCCGTACCGTCCACCAGAATATCGTCGTGAACGTCAATATGTCGTACTATTTCAAGATCATGTTGGTGATGTTGACATTCAATACCCTGCTTTTGTTCAAGTGGATACTGTGGGACCACTGGCCGTTGTTTATGTGATTTTGCCCGTTTTTGTTGATGGTATTTTTGTTGGTATTCCCTGTACGTGTTGTTAAGTTTCTTTAAAAGTACACGTCTCTGTTAAATGCTGTTTAAGTAATCTTTTTTTGCGAGTTTAGGTAAGAAATAAATTGATTTTACGAAATTATACTGAAAAATATTATTGTCCAATTGGAGAGATTAGAAGTTTCTTTTCAAAATTTGAAAGATTGTACTGAAAAACAAAGGTAAGAAACTCATGTTTTTTTTATTTTTTGTTGCACGCCTCGTACTCCTCAATACAATCAAGTTTAGAGTAAATATTCTAAAGAAAATTGTTTAAATTACATAAACCAAGAAAAAATTGAGTTTCATGTGGGCTTTTCCCAAACGATGCGAAAAAGTCAAATGCAAGGCTGATGCACTGGCTAAAAGAGGCTCAAGTATACAGTTTACAGGGCCCGAACTAGTACTGGGGCTAGTTATGTAACAAGGTCTATTGGAAACTGGATCAAGGAAAGATCAAAGGAAGAATGGTCGAACGGGACTAGGCTGCGACAAGCCAGGCTCCCTTGGTCGAACGCAAGTCGATCAATTCTTGCGCTAAGTCGTAACAGCATAAGGATTGTCACAGGACTGCTGACAAGTAACGGACATCTCAACAAGCACCTTAACACTATCGGCCTTAATGACACCAGAAGGTGCAGGTTTTGCGGACACGATGACGAGGACTCCACTCGCATCCTCTGTCGTTGTGCGTGCCTCATGGTCAAGAGACACAAACATCTGGGTGCAGCATTTCTCCTGCCCCAGGACATTAGAGAGCTTCCCCTAGAACGGGTCTATGCGCATAGCACGGGTCTCTTCCAATAGCTCTCGACTAGCGGCAGGCACAATTCGTCGAAAGACCTGAGTGCTGCGGGTAACTGCGCCGCCTTCCAACATCAACAACAACAACAAGGCTGTGTAAACTGGGCGAAACACATGAGAAGCTTTATACTCCGAGTGACATATACTATTTTTTCTTCAGACATTTATGCTTGTATAAAAACCGATTTGACGTGACGTTTAATTTTAAACTAACAGTTTTGAGAAATCATGGCTACATGACTCTATTTTTGGAGCCGTTGTTATAGTTACACTTTTACTTTTTTGTACTAGGCCAAACAATAGGCCTTTTCTATAATATGTACTACATATTAATGTAAGTATTATTATTATTATTATACGCTCGAAGAAAAAATGCTGTAAAGGTACCTACTTAAATACCTTAACTTATTTTAATTTTCCAGTCATTAAGATTTCATAAAATCTTAGATTACACATACCTAGTGTATGAATACGTCCACACCCAAAGTGTTGAATACATCCTTATCCTTCCAAGAATATCCTCGAAAGTATCTCAATCTCCAGACGTATTTTCAAACATCTAATTCACTCAGCGTTTGCTACCTTTCCTACTCTCGTAGTTCCCACAATCTTATTAGTGAAATAATTATTCCCTTCCAAAGCAAAATAAACGTGAGGAAGTTTAGCAAAACTCGGAGCCCTCGATTTCGTTAAGAAATTCCTCTGACGACGCCTATTCACACTCTCCCATTCCGTTTTGTTCTGGATGCTTATAATAATGTTTTCGCCGTTTATTTATTTTAGACATCGGCGCTTATTTAGGCTGGTGTTAAGTTAATCATTGAAGGAATCGTAATTCATTGCTGGGAAGATTCTAAACGATAAATAAATAGACTGTTGAGTTATCGAGCCTGACATAACTGTTTGAAATGGTCTTTTGCGTCCGTCTTTTTGAATGATTTTCACAACGAATGGAATCATCAAGAATTACATATATGGAGATACAGGATGTCTCACAGGATATGCTGCCTTCTTAGGTATTTAAGTGATAATATTTCCTTTAAAAATTAATAAAAGTAGAACCTAAATCTCTGTGAAAAATCGACCGGATCGAGCAAAGGATTTTGAAATATACAAAACGCATCAATTATTAGTTGATGTTTCAAAAAAGTGTCATCAAAAGAGTCTGCACTTCGAAGTTCACTATTTCATTATGTATAAGCAGTGGCGGCGCGTGAACATTAATTGTATGTGTTCTGCTTAGGGTTGTCATATTGGTCGAATTCAATTACGTGATATTATGTCTGGCCGGAGCCGCTAAATTTTTAAAATTTTCAAGGTCACGCGTTTTCCTGGCACTTCTGAACTTCAACCGGGAATTTCAATCGGGACCGTACAGCTAATTCCCGGTACAACAATTACAGAAAATCCCGACCATGCCCAAGTGGCAATCCTATATAGTTCTAATCCAACTGACTTCTTATGTTTATTTTACCTAATAGGGCCAAGTTAACCTCATTTGACAAATGATTTTTTGTTATTTCATGTCTCTTGATGCTCTGACTTAAATGACTGAAATCTGCAACGCCGTATATTGTCCATACTTTATCCCCACCGAAAAGTAAGCACGAAAAACAAAAGAGTGCATTTTTTATATCACACCTGCACAACCATTCTGTTTTTGTGTATACATTATTGTTAAATTGTCTTTTGTAACTTTTACTTCGGCTTGTTCCACTAACTTCAATATTTAATTGTGGTGCTGGCCTACTAATTCTTTTATTTTCAGGTTATCCTCATAAGGCAGAAAACCAAATAAAGTTTTTTGTAAAAACGAAACTCTATTCATTTTAGTAACTAGGTATAATATCCGTGGACGCCTAAACGAAAATATTTACCCGTGCCGCTCATAAAAATAAACGACCACGTACTACGTCCTATTATCAGAGACAACCTATTATGAAATATTACTGAATTTACTGCTGTGGCTGTTGTTGTTGCAGCCACATAATCCTGTATATTCGTGTACTGGGTCACGTGCCTGATTAGCCAATAAAAACAAAGGACGCATCTAATTGTTCGCTGTGCACACATTTTGTATATCAGGTTGCGGTTGCATAAGTGGCTAGCTCGCGTCGTAATAAATAATAATATAAGCTCCTAGATTTATTTTAGTGCGAGAACATTTGGATTCTTTGAATTTTATATATTTTATATTTTGCTGATATTTAATATGTTATTTATGATATTTAAAAGCTTAAATACATAAAATTTTATGTGTTCTGGAGCTCCGCAGCTCTTATGGTAAAACCGCCACTGTGTATAAGGTTATTAACGTTCTCACCGCCAATGAATGCCGCGTTCCATTTTGTTACTTACAATTGTAAGTAACATGAAATTGTTATTAGTCTCGGCGTTGAAACACATGAATATGCTGATAATTTTTCTTTATCGTAAGTTGTCGAATATTATTTTCCAAAAATGACGTGCTACGACCGGTTCATTTAAAACACGCACCATATTTTACACAATTTTACGAAATTAAATGAAATTTTACATAAGAACAATGTGCTTGCGGGGCAAATTTTTTATATCACATATACTAAAAAAAAATTGAGTTCCATGTGAATTTTTCCTAAACAATCCGAAATAGTCAATTAGCAATAAAAATTTCTTGCTTTGGACATAATTACTTAATAGTTTCAGTAAGTTACTGCCGAGGTTACTGCTAGGTGACACTGCTGTCAAAAAGTAACTAAATTATTTAGGGATATTGGGCAGGGTTTAACTATTTTAAGGACAGTAAGAACGTATTGGAAACTGGCTTAACTATTCTTTGGCAATTATAAATTTAATAATGGGACATACTGACTGTTTCATATACCTAACGCTACTAAATTTGGGACGTGTACCATAAAAATCCCTAAATTTCTGTCGACCAGTATACGGTTTCTGATTAAAATATTACAATTTGTTTGGCCGATTGTATTTTCAGTACGACATCTATGTTTCGGTTGCCTTAAGTTCACACTGAATACGTTGAATTCATCTTTTGACTGATTCACGACGAGGGAGTGCAAACGCGTCCTTAATCTGTCAAGAATTACTGTCTGCTCACACTCTTAGATCCGATCACAATTCAGTTGGTTATGTTACTTGTATCTAGAATATGTATTTTAGTTGGTTTCAAGTTAATTTGTATGCATAGAAAAGCAGGTACATATTATCTGATTTTGATTTAGTTTTGTTAAGTAAATTCACGTGAGCGGATGTTTTCATGCATTTCTTACATAACCAAGTACCTACCCATGAGGTATCTACTAAAAATTTGTCAAATTTAACAGTTATTTCTGTTAATCTGCAATAAACAACTTGAATTGGCACATGATTGCATTGTGTTGTGGGTACCTGCATATACCGTTCGCACCTATACGTCGTGCATTTATTTTATATGGTCTGCAAGGATAGGCTCTTTTTCCAAGGACTTTTTACGCTAATTTAAAACCCTTGCCCACTTCCTGGACTAACCGCAACAAAACTGACTGAGACACAAAGCTGTTATTTCGAGATATAAGAAAGAGAGATCTTCTTTACATCAGGCAGATATGCAAGGAAATGAGGAATCGCTCCGTGTAAAGCCATCGTCATAAAAATAAGATTTTCCTTTTAAAATAATTTTGAGGACAAAATTCTGAAAGAAATAAACAACCTCACTAAACAGTGATCCCACAACTCTATGTAAATATGACGTCCTTTGAATTACCGCCAAATTCTCTAACCTTGATTCTAAAATTTGGCAGAAATACGTGCCATGCATTTGGAAAGCGAAAAATGTCGCTAGACTTGGTAGAGGCAAGACAGAACCGTGAAAGTTATTTTTGTTTACTGGTTTAAGTATTCAGTAAATGAGGGTAATTCCAGGTTGCCTAGGAAGCTGGGGCATATATTTTTAAACTATTACAGTACACAGGTACTTTATTTTGATGATAAATGTGGAAAAAATTATCTTGAATTTCTTCAATTTCCAATGGCAATAAAAAGAAGATAAATACTTAAAATCATCTACAACCAATATTATTGGGAAATCAGCTAGCTACACCTATAATTAAAAGTTATAATTAGTTTGCTTTATATAAAATATAATATTGTATAACTGTATTTTACCCTCGATTTTATCAGTTTAGTTGTAAACAAATTATAGCAGTTAAGGACTAGGTGTCCAACATAAATTATACAGTGAATTTCCTGCTCCAAATAGTAAGTTTGGGAGAAAAATTTAAAACTGTGTTTTGCAGATATTGATAGGTATGTTTAATTTTTGGTAAGTCAAAAATAAGAGAAGAACTTCAAGAAAACCTTAGCCATGGTTGATCTTTTTGGCATAGAAGTTTACTGTCATCCGAGCTGTCGTCTTAATTGTTTTGTGGAAAAATAGTCGCAAATAAACAAGCACAGGCAATAACAATACAGTCCCCCCTGCTAACTTTTGAACGAATCGAGTTAGAGAGTTTTAACAAAATACAGGGTGAATCATCTAAAATGAAGTTGATTCTGACGATAAATTCGATTATTCAAATTCAAAGATGGGGCCACGGTCGCTGTCAACTCAATTTTTTTAAATGACAAAGTGTGCCGTATTGCACCTCATTGAAAAGGTAATTCAATTCTCTACATTTTCTTTTTTGAAAAATGACAATCAAGTTATCCGTTCTCTAGCTATAAGCGTTTGTATTAACGATATTTAAAAAATTTGCTTTTATCAAGTCTCCTTGCCTTTGGTTGGCACTGTCACTGAAATGTCAATAAGGTTCGAGAAAGTAGTTTAGCGTTCAATTTAAGAGTGTTTGAAAGTTTCTACAGGTTTTTCTTATGTTTTTAATTTATTCGATTTGATAGATTGAAGAGAAAATTTAAGAGGAGAGCCGGTACCTACTTAAGAATCCTGCGGGAGGAAATTTTTCCCAAAGATAGAAAGAATAGCAGGCAATAACATTCAAAGTATTGTGAACAAGTTGGGGTCCCACCTCATTTCTATGGACCTGTTACCGATTTTTTAAATAACCATTTCCCGAGCAGATGGATTAACAGGAGGGGCCCGATAGAATAGCCGGCTCGTTCCCCGGACTTAACTCCTCTTGATTGTTTTTGTGGGGATATTTGAAGTCAAAAGTCCACAGAACTCCTCCAGTAAATATCGACGAACTACAGCAACGTCTAACACATATGTGTAGAAGTATCCCTGCATAAATTTTAGGAAATATCAGGCAAGAATTTTAAAGTAGACTTTTTATGTGCCAAGAAGTCAATGGACAACATTTTGACCAACTTATTTAATTCTTTTATTTTTTGTTTTAATAAATATTTGTTCAAAATTTGTTGTATTAAAATATTAATTAACATTTTTCAAAAACGAGAAAGAAGAGAATTGAATTATCTTTTAAATGAGGTGCAACACGGCACACTTTGCAATTTAAAAAAATTGAGTTGACAGCGCCCGTTGCGCCATCTTTGAATTTGAAGAATCGAATTTATCGTCAGAATCAACTTCATATTACGTGATTCACCCTGTATTTTGTTAAAACTCTCTAACTCGATTCGCTCAAAAGTTAGCAGGGGGGGGTTACTTTATGGGCAGACTGTAGATAGATTTTAAACCCCTTAATTTTGAACGATTGTTGTCATTATTATTATACTGAGCATGCGCAGTGCCAAAAAGAATACTCTTTTTTGCCACTGCGCATGCTCACTATAACGATTACGATAACTATAAGTTAAAAATTAAGGGGTTCAAAATCTCCCTCTTCTAGGGATTCGTGTAATATACCACATAAGACTATAGATATATAATATTCCAACTTAGAAAGAACTAATGAATAATACAAACATTTTAAAGCAGGCAAGTACACTGACAGAGACCGAAAACAACCGAAAACAAAGAACCATTAAGTAAGTTAGTAGTCCAAAATCAAAGGTTGTTTTTTCAGTGTAGATGAACAGACGTTGCATTGGGCTATATTCAGTGACAGTGTTGGTGACAGTAGGTTTTCCGAATACCATGCTGTAACGATTAGTTTGTAAAACCTGAAATAGGTTTATTAATAAATAATTTTAAATCATCTGCAAAAAGATGACACTGTTAGAACTTGGGCAAATCGTTTATACGAAGAAAAGCCCCAAGTATTACATGAAAAACAACACTATACTGTTGCACACAAAGTCTAATCTCCATCAGGATCAAATAATTATCATACCATTAATTTTTTCATATATGTATACGTACCTACGAATAGACCAAAGGAAAGGCATGTTAGATACCGACCTTTTTGTTTGTCGTTCCATACCCGCGCACTCAAGCCCGTCAGGATACCCGTATAATGTCAATCCCTAATCAGTGGGGTGCCACCCCAGTTTCCCTGGGGCACAACGCCCCTATAAATAAGCATTTTAAATTACAAATTAAAAGTCTGTTTGAGGCCGCGAGCCATATCTCGCATCGGTTTGGAATTTGGCGGTGCACTGATACGGAGAAAATGGGCATAAAAGTTGCCAACATCCAACCGAGTTTCCTTTAATGCACATTTCGAATGTGTGTTTTATGATTGTCGATGATTTAATGGAATTTAACACACATAATGTGTTTCCGTATACGGTTTATTTCCGCTTAAGCAGGGAAGAGATTAACGTAAAATGGAACTAAATAATAAGAAAAAAGGTATTCGTATTCTCGAAAGACTAAAAATTAATTGCTAATGGTAGATACGTATTTTACAGCCAAAATAAGCACAAAAATATAACCCGTTTTATATAGGTACCTAATAAAATAATGTTTTTAACACAGACCAAAATAATCTAACCAAATAATCTAACTTTTTGTTATTTATTCAGGATTCTGAAAATATCTACTCTTTATGAAATCTATAGCTTAATATGATACAAATAATACTGAACTGCCGTTTCTAAGAAATAATTAAAGTTTTCCAAAAAATCCCGAAAGGTAATCATAATGGATTAATAGTATTTGTAGAGATACCCGCGAAAAGTAGTTATATTTTTAACTTGCAGTAAATTTAGAACTCATGACAAAATAAAATACCACAAGCAAAATATAATTTTTCTTGGGAGTTCAGATTACAGCGAATATATTACTCCTTCCGGGGTTCTAACAGTAAAAATCTATTTAATATTTAACATTCAAACACAAAACAACACTTCTTGTACGATATCTAATTAAATACACGAAGAAAACACTTCGAAAGTTACAGTTATTTCACTCAAGTATTGTTTCTTCGCTCTTGATCGCTGTCCTATTAAGACTGACTCCGTCGCTGGCACGACTTATAAATAATTACCTAAACCCGAGTCTTATCCTTTACTTTTGGGTACTTATAGCAAGGATTCGACCAAAAGTTATGCCAACTGATAATAACAATAAAGCTCACAATAAAAAGTGAAAATTTTTGGTGGCCACAGGTAAGTTCCGCCTAATACTTTAAATAAAGTAAAAGGTAAACTATTGAAATAACCTTCCAGGAGGGATCAATTTCCCTGCTTTCCAGAACTAGGTAGGTACAAAAGTAAAATATCGAAAAAGACAAAAATTCTTCTCAAGAAAGTCTCTAAACTTGCTACTACATAAGACAAGGTATTTATCTACCTATGTTCCTGATGCGAACCTAAATTCAGTGTATTATAACAAAAACAAAGTACGTAAATACAATAGGGGGTGTTTCCCTATTTTTTTTACATCGGCAATGGAAAGTAGTTGGAAAAAGAAGAGATACGTATTTCTGGAATTTTAATATTGGGTTCATTTAAGTCCATAAATAAATTTTTTATTGTGCGCGATATCAATGTGACGTCACTAAGCGAAAATTCAAAATTTGCGCCATTTTTTAGTGATTTCTAGGATATTTTCATTTGTGTGGTTGGTGTCACTGCGTGACAACTTTACTTTTGTTTATGTTTGAATTGTTTGGTTAGGGTGAACATCATAGCAAACATGAGACATTGTTTTTAGTTTATATTTTTCATATATATAATACTACTATATCGCGTATTTCCTATGTTAGCCCATAAGCGGTGTCTCCGAAAACATTAAAGGACAAAAGATATAGTGCTATACTGTTCCAGAGACCCTTTGTTCGATTTGCGCATGCGCAATCTCCATGGTTACGGAAGCTGACACACTGTTTATAGGCTGACAGACTTCCCAACTTTCAACTTTTTTTAAAAGAAGTTGGTAGACAGAGATGCAGTATTTATGCTGCATGCTTATTGGATGTCGCGAAATTCGTGCGCATGCGCATATTTGACTAAGGTACTCTCGATAAGGATAGAGATTGTATGTCGGCGCCGTGTTGTTTTCGGAATTTTTGGGCCTCTACCCGCGATATAGTAGTATTATATATATGATATTTTTACCTCTGAATTGTTGTCTCTGCCTGTGACTGATTACAAGTGTATTTATTAGTAACAGAAGTTCTGTTAAATTGAAACATCGTAATTTGTAAAGGTAATTTTTGAATAGGTATATTTAATCGACTTTGCAATAATACTGTTAAGTTAAATACTAACCTTATATTTTTCATCCCTTTTATTTCTGAAAGGATCTATAGGATCTTTATCATAAAAGGATCTATAATCGGTAAATTATCGGATTTAGCCTCTACAAAACCTTGCTCCATGTTTAATAAAAGTTTACTTCACAAGAAAACAACAATACAACACGTCAAGTTGTCAAGCCAAGCACAAACAGGAAATTCCAAATGTCAATTGTCGAAATGTCGACTGTCGTTTGTCGTCGTTACAAACTGAATGTAGTTTTCGCTTAGTGACGTCACGAATATAGAATAAAATTTCAAAATTGAATTAAAAATTTTCTACCGATTCAATCTTAATATTTTTTATCCTAATAAATATAAAAAAATACCTATATATTTTATAAAAATATAGGTTTCCACTGTCATTTCGATTGAAGGAAAATACCCCATTAGCTAGAACCTCCTATTCAATTCACTTTAATGATTATTGAATTGAATACCAGAATACCTATCTGGAAAGGTCATCCCTAAGAGTATTCATGATATTCATACCAAACAAGCAGTAAAATAATACTGGAGGTAGGTACAACTATTCAATAATAAAACTTTGCGTAGGTGACCGAGGTGCGCCTCATCCATTAAAAGTATTTATTAAATACAATGAACAAAAAATAAATCAAAGGGATATATTAGAATTTTATGTGCATATAGTTAGATATTTCCTGGGCTTGGACAACTCTATAATTCAACTTGTCATAAAATTGATCATAAAAAAGAAGCCAACAGTAATATTTTTTCTTCAAGCCCATAGTAGGTAATACCACAAGTATAAAGATATATACAGTAGTTTCACTCTTTAAATTTTTTGTACAAAAGTTTTTAATGCACATGTCTGCTCTTGGGTAGTATGCGCGTTGGTAGAGATGTAGAAGGGGAGGAATGGGCCGGCGTATGTTATTTTATGGGCGCACATTTGCTTTTTGCTTTACAGGTAATCAGCATACGTTTGTGTGTCTAGGCGTTTGTGTTTGTGATTTTGATAAGTGTTTTGTATTGTGTTGTAACATGGCTACAAAATATTGTTTCATTTGTAAACGAAATTCTGTTAGGCCACCTTTTTTACTCCAAAAAATAATAGTCCGGGCCTGTGCGTGTCTCCCAAAAACGGTCACTAATGCGCATGATTGTGCTTGGGTAGTATGCGCAGTGGTCTTTTTGGGGGGTTAAAAAAACAAAACTTAAGGACACCAACATCAAAGAGATTTTGCCGAGTGAAATTACTGTATATATCTTTATACTTGTGGTAATACTTAAAATTTCTAATTTTTTTACTAGTACAAAAAGTAATAATGTAACCATAACAACGAATTAAAAAAAACAGTCATGTCATGATTTCTCAGATCTGTCAGTTTGAAATTTAATTTTTTATCGACGCTTGAAGAAAATAGTATGTCACTCGGAGTACAAAGCTCTTATGTGTTTCGCCCAGTTTACACAGCCTCGGCCTCGGCTCTGTTTGTAAGCTTCTGGGCTCAACAAATAATGTTCGCCTTCTACTTCTGGTGACATAACATAAAGAGCTTTATACTCCGAGCGACATATACAATTTTTTTTCTGCAACCGTCAAAATTAAAACTGTATTTCTTCAGACATTTATGCTTGTGTAAAAGGCGATCTGACGGGACGTTAAATTTCATACTGACAGTACCCATGTCCGTACCCAGTAGCCGTGATTATGGCTACATGACTATTTTTTTTTATTCGGAAGTGGAACTATTATTGTACGCTTGAAGAAAAAAACATTTGTTTAGGAGGCAGATTGTTAAAAAACTTTAAACCCAGATAAAAAGGTGCATCATCAAATTTTCCGCAACCAATTATTGTGCAAATTAAATTTTTTCTGCAATTTTGCTACGCCGGAATTACCTACATGTGAATAGCTTGCGTAATCTCAGCAATACATATTTGTTTGCTCGCATAAACAGGGCCACAAGTTCTTATCTTGAATTTTAGGAAAACTTTCGAAGGAATTTCTAAATAAACATGGGAGATTCGCTGATAAATCCGAGGACCAAGTAAAAATACCACTCGACGTACGACGGATATAAGACACGAATTTTATATTTAGAATTTTATTATTAGGTAGGTATACGTTGCACGTGGAAGAGAGAAAGAAGACGGAGAATTAGATTGAAGCACTTAACACCCCATTAACAGTATGAGAACAATATAACAAATGCTGAAACTCGTGCTGAAACCTCGGTTAGAACTTACAATATTATCTGAGATTCAAGTTAAAGTTATCTCTACGTCTACACTACTTAGTTTATTCTTATTTCATTTGTAGGTATCGCCGCAGTGCTAAAAATTATAGAAGAATTCTGGGATATCTGAGGTGTGTGATCCTTTAAGATCTTTTAGCTATGGAAAACTAAGTTTGAGTAATGCTTTAATGAGACGCCCCATAGAGTGAAGCACCTAGGTATAGTCTATATAATGTCAATTGAAACTGTAAAAAAAAATCCGACAAAAGAAACACCTGCAGTTCGACGGCGGCCTCTTTGTTTACGCACGTGTGTCGCTTTTCGGAATTTTTTATGCAGTTTCAATTGAGATTATAAACACTATAGGTACTTACCTATTAATTTAACAGTGTATCTTAGCGTTGCACCTAACAAACAAAAAGTAGATACCTAGGTACCTCGGTAGGTACCTACAAATACAATAAGATTTAAGAAAAAGTACGTCAATGTAATCAATTTGGTAAACTATAAATTATATAGGTACTATAATAGTATACCCTAATATGACCTTTGACACCCGCTATATCTAAGAAAAGTCCGAGGAAAATTCCTTATTAATAGGATATAAACCTTAGTATATTCCCAAGACTTTAGGTACCTTTAATAGACATAAGAAATAAATTAACACTTACCTTGGTTCAATGAATTTTTGTGCCTAAGTATAGTCTTTATAATCTCAATTGAAACTGCATAAAAAATTCCGACAAACGACACACGTGCGTAAACAAAGAGGTCGCCGTCGAGGTGCAGGTGTTTCTTTTGTCGGAATTTTTTTTACAGTTTCAATTGACATTAGAGTATTATAAGTACCTACTTACTACAAAATCATGTTAACATCCGCAAACCCTACCAAATCATTATTAATACTTAGTCTTTATTAATTAATAAATAGTAAGTCATTACTCATTAATTCAACATTAATTCATTTTTTATTTTAAATAAACTTCAAAGCTCGGTTAAAAGCATGAAGTATTGAATTTGTTATCGAGCACTTTATACAAAGAAACAAAAAAAAAGTGTAAGTACCTACCTATCTATGAAAAGCAGAAGAAATTTACAACTCTGTAAATAAATTTTAATTGAAAAGGAAGCTGGTACCCACATAAAAACAGATAAACTAGCGAATACAATTACATTTGGGATTCCATTTCGAAGAATTTTTACGAGTACATTAAATCGAAATGTTTTTATACCTTAACTTCGAAAAATAAATTGTTTAGAGGCATTTTGCATTGTGTAGTGCGGATATAGCATTTCATTTACCTTTTATAGGTACATTTGAACCGTCAACGTTGCACCGGAGATTGAATAACTACCCTAGAGCGAAATACCTGGAGAGAACAGAAATATTCTTGCATATGATTTAAATACCTATAGAAGTAGATACCCTCCGAAGTTTAAAAGTAAAATCCTACTACTTATATCATTCACAAAAATATTAGTAGGTATAGTCTATATACTTAATGGCAATTGAAAATGTAAAAAAAATTCCGACAAAAGAAACACCTGCACCTCGACTGCGGCCTCTTTGTTTACACATGTGTGTCGTTTGTCGGAATTTTTTATGCAGTTTCAATTGAGATTATAAAGACTATAAGAGACTGAGATATTTACATTATGAACTGATATATAGGATATACAAAGGTACCCACCTATGTATACCCTCGCCAGTACCTATAAACTTGCTGAGAAATAGGTACCTACCTACTTATCTATTTATTTAAATTTTAATGTTTTTTTTATAACACCCTATAACCGTACAAAAGTAAAACAAAAAACTCTAAACACTGGTATAGTCTATATAATGGCAATTGAAACTGTAAAAAAAATTCCGACAAAAGAAACACCTGCACCTCGACGGCGGCCTCTTTGTTTACACATGTGTGTCGTTTGTCGGAATTTTTTATGCAGTTTCAATTGAGATTATAAAGACTATATCTAGTTCTATTTTTATCACTAGCAAGTAATGTAAAGTTTGTTGTGAATATCAATAAGTAATTATTAATTATTACTTGCGCATGAAGTACTTACTTAGAAGAGATACTTTAAAAATTTCGTTAATCATCCTTGTAATATATGGAATAAAATTTGTATACAGTAGCTACATTTTTTAAAACCGTTTGGAGCAAAGTTTTGGGCGGAAAAGCATTTAATTCGACTGGTTTGGCTCCACCTCCGCTCCGCCTAGAAAAACAAATATATCATTGTCCGTCTTTCTCTAAGACTTATGTAATTTTATAAGCTAATAATGAAATACTCCTACAATTTATTCTATCTATACATTCGTCTATAGTTAGGTACTGATGAGATAAACAGTTCAGGAAGGTCTTAAATCTACTTTACTCCTATAGTTGTCCACTAAATACATAATAGTTGTATTAGGTAGGTATTTACACATCTATTTCAGGAAATAAACGATGTAAAAATGTACAGAAAGGTAAACAATTTGTCCAATTATTACTTAATTGTAAGATGTAGGTATTTATTTATTTAATGGTGCACATCTTTCACAAAAACTTACTGTAAAAGCTAAAAGGTATCCAATAACGTAGGTAGGTGTAACAACAGCTGTGAACCAAAGTAACCCTTTTTGTCTGTCAAAAAGAATAGTCTACTGAATATGAACATTTCTGACAACTAAATCAACCACCCCATATACCTAGATTTATTTATTTGTTGAAATTTATTCCCGACCTAGTTTTGATTCTAGTTTTTATCTACTCTAAAGATTTTTGCGTTGCGCGTAAGTCATGAATAAATAATAAATTATATCAAATTGTAAATCTTAGTTAAGTATACCTAGGTATACAAAGGTAAGCACAAGGGTAAACCAAACTCAAAACCCGAGTCAACATGAGTACGGTTTTTTTTAAATAAAGAAACATTTTTCGGAAATAGATTTCGAGTTAATCCCCAGAATAGAAAATTAGGTTACTCTCGGTTGCCTGAAAAAAAAAAACGCATAGGTAGGTACCCCACCTTTTTGTAAATACTAAAACAAACACTTAGTAAAAAAAACACGAAGAGGAAGTATAGAAACAAGTAAGGCCGACTACTACACAAAGTAGAAATTAAATAAATCTTTGAGGAACACGATGTAGCAAAACAGAACACAGTGAACCTGAAGTAAGACACAAATACCTATTTGTGTCTTACTTCAGTCTTTATAATCAAATTTGAAATTCCATAAAAAATTCCGACAAACGACAAACGTGCGTAAACAAAGAGGTCGCCGTCGAAGTCCAGGTTTTTCTTTTGTCGGAATTTTGTTTACAGTTTCAGTTTACATTATATAAGTATAGACTATACTTAGTTACTTAGTTACTTAGACTATAGACGAAACTTAGACTTAGACTATACTCGAGGTTTGAATTTATTAGTTCTCGTTAGTAGGTACGCCATAGGTCATCAATTAGTCATCTACTTATACTGTTCCTGAAACTGCCTTGGTTTCCGTTATGAACGCACTATAACTACAGGAACGGGTTGATAAAATAACAAATGTGGGTAGATACTTAACCATCTTCCTATCAACTGTCATATTTGACCGAGTACTTACATATTTTCCATCAATTCCTGTTCTGTTTTGATAACAAAAACGAGGAGACTAAACTAAGGAGATAACGCATCCTACAATAAAGAAAGTCAAAAACTAAGTACGGTACGATGTAGGTACGTATTTTGTACAAATTTATCACATTCTCAAGTGTAAAATTGTTTTGATCAGGCAAAAATAAGTTTAATGGAAATATTTCATTTTTTAAGCTCTTTATTTTTCATTTCAGAAGGCGAGTGCAATAAATAATTTTCATATCGCGACAAAGTACAAAGTAGAAATATGGAGGTTACCTATTTTCAGCAAGTCATAAAAGTATGGTTAATATGACGAACATATATATGCCATAAATAAATCTGCTTGGTAGGTACATAATCTACAAAACGCAGTAGGTAGTATGCTATGATTCATACTTACTTCTGCATTTTAATACAGTAAATAACAATATAAATCGAGGTTTAAAGCAAAGTAAATATAAGTAAAAAATGTTTAAAAGTTTTCGATGTACCTACCTAAAACTAATTTGTCAAGCGATAATGTTTTATAGGTACATATTTTTTATTGGTTACTATTGGAGATGTAGGCTAAAATTAGTCACCTACTACAAAAGTAAATACTTAAACACCTAGGTATTTGTTAGACCTTATTATTATTCCTTATTCAGGCATATCTGCCTGACATAATAACTACTGAAGTACCTACCTAGATATAAGTAGGATGTTTATAATCTCATTTGAAACTGCATAGAAAAATTCCGACAAACAGCACACATGCGTATAGTCATAGACGTATAGTCTATATAATGTCAATTGAAACTGTAAAAAAAAATCCGACAAAAGAAACACCTGCACTTCGACGGCGGCCTCTTTGTTTACGCATGTGTGTCGTTTGTCGGAATTTTGTATGCAGTTTCAATTGAGATTATAAAGACTATAAACAAAGAGGCCGCCGTCGAAGTGTAGGTGTTTCTTTTGTCGAAATTTTTTTTACAGTTTCAATTTACATTATATAGACTATACCTAATTATTTTTTGGATTAATAGGTATAGGACTTACCCGATATTATTCTATAAACACCAATAAGTATACTGTTTATTTAAGTTTTCTTTTCATTCGTACACATACTTACTAAGAGATTAGGTAAGTATATTTTTTTAGGTAAGTAAACCTAGGTATAGTCTATATAATGTCAATTGAAACTGTAAAAAAAATTCCGACAAAAGAAACACCTGCACCTCGACGGCGGCTTCTTTGTTTAGGCATGTGTATCCTTTGTCGGAATTTTTTATGCAGTTTCAATTGAGATTATAAACACTATACTTGTAATTATTTATACCTACCTACGTACCTATTTAATTTAAGTAAGTAGGTAGGTATTGCATTTACTACACACAAGTTCTACTTAGGCGAGATTCACTTCTGTGTATATTTTTGAACTGGTTTATAATAATTTTCATTAACACCTGCTGTTATATTTATAATGATACCTTATAGGTATATATGTATACCTACCTATGTATGTACCTGTATGTACCTGAATAAACTTTACTTTACTTTACTTACTTTACTTTACTTTACTTTACTTACTTTACTTTACTTTACTACGCTGATTATCTAATAATAATAACTTCCCCAAATTTAGGTAACTACCCACCCCACCCACACTGTTTTAACAGTTGTTCCCTAAGAAAACTATTTCCTAGATTTTATGATAACAATGACCGACAATTTTAGAGTTTAAAGAAAGAACCATTCTTCACTGTTATCGCATAGCCATAAGTATCTAACAAATAAGCAAAAGCTTTGGCAAAAGCATTGTTTGCTAAAATAGGTAGATACTCTGGTAGGTACCAGCTATCTACCAAAAAATATTAAAAGTAGTTAAAACAGAGGTTCAGGTCCAAGTTCAGGCCTAAGTATAGAATGAGTTGGTGTTTCACCATCAAAATTAAATACTTCTCGAAATAAGTAGGTAGGTACTTTAATATCAAATATTTCAATAGAAAAAATATTTCAAGTGTACATAAATGTAACTCAATAAGTAAGTATAATTAAGAATTTACCTAGTAAGTATAAAATTCCAACTCATTATTGATCGAGTTATTGAGGATTTAAATTTGTCCTCGAATTTTTCTGTAATCTGAAATTATAAGTATTCTTCGTTACTTATCATCTTTACCTATTCTATCCCGAGTTCCATATACTGTTTTCAATTATAACTAAAATTAATGTAGGTATCATCAAATAGCAGGAGGTATAGTTAGAAAAAGTTAGTTAGGTACTTTCATGAAGCACAAAACTAATGTTAGTTTAAATTGTAGTTGGTAGTGACACCAGAAAGTATTAGGTACATATTTTGTAAAGTAGTAAAGTATTTCCATTAAAATACAAATAACTTCTCGGAAAGTTACCTATTTCGTAAACTTTTCCAATTTGTAACCGTATTATTAACTCTAGTAAATCAAAATTAATGTTACATCCTTCGTTTTCGTGCTGTTCCAGGCAGCAGCTGCTTAAAGATTCGTTTTCCTTTTATCCGTAATTCTTAAATATCCAAGAGCAGGTACTTTACGAATAGTTTATTTAATTTGTGAATTACCATCATGATTGGATACAATATTTTATATACCTACCTCACTACTTACACATACCTAAGTTAGGTACTTACTTGCTTTGCAGACACCATGCAACACTAGATAAAGCAGTTCCAAAACTGTAGATAGGTAGGTAAATAAGTATCTTGACATAATTCAAGTTATTTTTATTAGTAATCTGAATGTTGTTGTCGAGGTTTTCGTTAATAATCTAATGGAAAGTGGTTATAAAATTTTACTCCTGTGTAGGCCTAAAAATAGGTAGGTATAGGTACTTAAGTAGTAAGTACCTACTGCCGTTACTTTTTTATAAAAACAAAATGACCGGAAAGGATATCTTCTAGGTACCTACCCCTTAAAATATATTTTTTTAGATTGCCCTATAAAATCAGTTTAGGTAGGTAAGTAAGTAAATGTAGTTTTTTATGAAAATATTTAAATAAGACGGTTGTTTTCCTTTCACTGTGGTTTTCCATGAACTGCTTGCATGAACAGACACATAAAACTATTCTTAAGTTCAATACCTATTTTGCCTAGGTAAGTAGTTAAATGTAAGAAGTTTACAAATTGCAAATGTAGCCAGAATGTTAGTTTAGAACTTTCACTTAACTTAGGTACTAGGTATTTATAATACCTAATAACCGAGGTAATAAGTCAGGTAATAAGCCCTGCGCAGGCTTCAAGCAGTGAAAAACTCGAGGAAAAAAAACGATAATCTGGAATACCTATCCAAGCTTTATAAGACCATCTAATGAATGATCGAAAAAGTGTTAACTGCTGAAAACGATGAAAGATTTATGTTACGGTAACCAAAAAAAAATACCTATAAAGCGTACAAAAAATTGTTAGGGACCTTTTAAATGTATCTTGTGTACTTGTACTTGAGTTCAAAGTTGACGGAATTATACTTCTGTAAACTTTCCTTGTGTTGTATAAAAATGAAATATCTACTCACTCACAGTAGGTAGATATACTTTAATTGCTTTTTTCCTGGGCTTTTTGCTAATGTTTCAAACCAGATTTAAAAGTGGTAGGATAAACCTATGCCAAAAAAAGGAAGCTGTTCTTTTAAACTTCAAAATTTGATAACCTACCTAAAGGTAAGTAGTCAAAATTTATTTTTGAAGACCTAACTAAACATTTTGTTCAAAAAAGTCTTTTTCGGGGCCTTTCTAGTGATCATGTACTTAATGCATTCTTATTTTCGTGAACACAAAGCATTTATAGATACCTATTATTGTAGAATAATGCCTACCTCCTAGTACTGAGAAAAAGTGATTGTATTAAATTATTCTATTGTATCGTTTTGAAGATTCTTAGAAAATGTTAAAAATTTTTAATGAACTTATTGAACAATGAACAATATCAACATACTAGATAAAGTATCAATAATAGGACTGACACAAATCTAGTTGGTATACTTTTAAATAAAAAACAAATGAATGCAAAGATCCAGCTTCAAATTTCAAATTAGGGTGATGATAATAATAATTGGTAACCTAGTATGTTGATATGTATACATATATAACCTACATAATTTTAATTAATGGAAATCGTATAGGTAGGAAGACTTATTTATACCTCGATTTATACTTAAGACTTACTAAGACTTACTTAATAGATATTTCATACCATACCTACAAGATAAAGAAGTAGGTAGTAGTCGGTAGGTATCTTGTATTATGTAGGTAAAACAAATTAATAGCAAAGTTTACAGAATATAACTGGAAACTTTATTGATAGGTACTTTTTTAATGTTATTTTAGAGTAGGTACCTCATGTCTTTGCTAGATTAAGCTTTTAGCACATAAAATAGGTACCTATGTATTAAGTAAAGCAACTTTTCATTGTTGGAAAGTTGGTTTTTGCCTCGGTTTTTGCTTGATTAAAATAGTCTTTAGCTTTCATAACGGTACATTTTATGATTAATAAAAATAAAAGTTGAAGTTTCCACCAACTCTTGTGGCAACTTTATAGCTTTCTAATCAATAACGCTGTGCAAGAACCGAAGTACCTACTCGGAACTAGAACTACCACTCTTCCGGGCCCTAGAAGGATAATAATGTAATGGCAAAGCAGGGAAACTTACATTTACGGCAAGTCTGAGTGTCCAAAAATCGATATAGTATCCCAAAAACTGAACAACACCACTATCACAGTCGCTAAATACAACAAAAATATCCACTGAACTGAAAGATGCCACTTTCAACAACACGAACAAAATTCGAAACTATCACATCTTCGGCAACAATTGAAGAACAATTAACATAATCACAAAACACGGGAACCTAAATTCAACAATCACTCTTTTTAACACGGAATGTAATACGCGGACAGATAATCCTTTGGTTATCGCGTAGGTACTCGCGTCCCGGCACGGTTTGACAAAACTTTTTTTATATATAATTTCAAGCGCAAAAGTCGTTTTTACCTCACCTTTACATGGCGTTCGCTCACTGAATTTACCGGAGAGCAACCGACATGACTTCGTTAAAGCTCGCTCGTGCACACCCGGAAATGCTCGGGCCGAGCTTGCTATGGCGCTAACGTGTAGGAAAATTGAGGCGGGTTCGACGGTCGAGTGAGCTTTACAACGAACACCGAAGACACGCCAAACCAAGCCAAACGGGAGTAGAGAAGGGAAAGGCTCCTGTGGAATACGGAATACGGACGGAATATCGCCGTTCAAAGATCCGAGAATTATTTTTAGATGGGTTTCCGAGTACTCTTGACAATTTTAGCTGTTTACAAATTTTACTATAAAGAAAAAGACTGTATACAAACACAGATATTTATTGTACCCATAGTAAATAACAAAAATAGTGGATAGCTACTACACACGCCAATGTTTTTAATATACCAAGGATATGACATTGGGCACGTAGGTATCTCCTTATTGTTTTATGTACTTGGAGTTGATATATAGGTACCCCCTATATGAACCCTATAACCAAACCCTGGGAAAATAGGTACTCGAATTCTTCTTTTGCCTCCGTTTCGAATATGTTCATGAAGAGATTGGCAATGAATGGTGACAAACAGTTAGCTGTTGCTTTACCCTCATGTTATTCGAAGAAATTCCCATTGAATCGAAAACAACTTTGTTTCATACAAAGTTTAGTGAGTTGAAAATATTCTTTTACTACATCTTGACTGAATTTGTTTAATTCGAGTAGTTCCTTGAGGTACTATTAATACCTCCATAATACCTACTTATTATTGTTAAAGTGGCTTATTGAGAAGAACTTTGCTAGATTATCAATCTTTATTTCATAATAGCACTTATTATAGTCTCTCTGATAATAGGTACTTCTGTTTTCCTGTTAACATGTTAATGAAAATACTTAGTAATGTTAAATTTGTGAGGGAACAGCTATAGATACCTGAGATCGAAAATTGTCTTTTTACAGAAGAATATTTTGATACATTTTTAAATTTGTCTTTGACATGTCTACAAATTTTCTCACAGTTCTACAGATATGACTGCATGGCTAAAAAATTAATAAAACTTGTAGGAATGGACACAACGAGCTTGTCCTCTTGTCGTTGTTGTATTTGGTCATTTATTCTGGCAGGGCCTCACTACAGTCACTCCACGTAAATGAATGACTAACCGGAATAATCCTTCGGCTGCTTTAAATTCTGCAGCCGCATCTTCTCGATATATTTAATTAAACCCTTGCATGTCGCGACATCGTAACGAATGCGATGCGATGGATCCCATTCCTGCTATACGTGCGCTGTCCGCTTGGCGTTTTTTTGAAAAGCTGCAGGCTGCAGGAAAATTTTTACTAATTACTGTTCCAAAATGTTACATGAATCCCGGTCTATCTCTTATCGGTTTCATCTACCACCTGAGAAGAGTTAAGGTGTGTAGCACGGTTTGGGTCCTTGGTGTGCATTTTATTTTCTTGTTTTTGTGCTTTTAACTGCTTTCTTATGGCTTGAAATAAAATGTTGCGTCATTGTAATATTAATATAATATTTCACATTGGTTTAGTGCAATAATTTAAAGTGATATGTAATTTAGTTATTGCCTTGCCACAGTTTTCGGTCGTTGCAATATCAAAACATTTCAGATCGACTGTAGTAGCGATTTTCCAATAAAAATTAAAGAATATAAATATATAACATTTTTAACCCCCTGTAGTTAATGAAACTTATATAGTTATTCACTATCAGTGAAAAACTATATATAACTAACTATGAGTTTTAGGGACTTGTCTGTAACTATCTTTAACGTAAAACAATATCCATGGATCACCCTGTATATACAGGGTGGTCCAACTTATAATAGCAGGACTTCATCAAATGATAGATAAGGTTAAAATACCAGTAAATAATACCAGTTTCTCAGTACACTTATATCCGGGAAAGCTTCCTTTTCTAGATACAGGGTGTTGAAATTTTGGAAAAAAAGTATATTATTTTAAATATTGCCAAAACGGCTCTTTAGAAAAATTGGAAATTTGGCATACAGTATCAGCTAAGGATCCTTCACGATTTAAGGCTTATGGTGATAAATTACGAAAACCAGCGGCGGAGTTACGCCACTGACTTTATTGCAAATACAATAACGTAATTCAATGTCCCATACTTTTTAAAACAAAAAAGTATTCTTTCATTTTCTTTATACGGCGCACCGTTTTCGAGATATTTGAGGTTCTATCAGGTAATGTTGGGCCATTTACATTTAGAATTTAAAATGCGGCGGACACCCATTGAGTTGGAACCAGGCTTGTCTTCGCAAATGGAGTGGAATGTCATCCCACATATTCGGATTCTCAGTCTTCAAAAATTCGAGAAAGTTTTCAGAATTTAGTCGCTGTGGAAGTACATAAGGGCCAAAGAGATTTCCATTGTAGATCCTTATCCAAATGTTAATACTAAATTCTTGTTGAAACTTTCGTGGTTTGATTTCATGTGGATTTTCATGTGCCCATACATGTTAATTGTGAAAATGTACAATACCTCGACGAGTAAAACATGACTCATCGGTCCATAGAATATTTCTTAAGAAATCCTCATTGTTGTCCAGAAGCCACCTACAAAATACCATCCTGTATTCTTCGTCTCCTGGATGTAAACCATGGACAGGTTGGAGATGAAAAGGATGTCGATGATCCCGTTTTAACACTCTTAAAATAGGTAGTGCTTTTAGGAGTTTCAGTAGTTCGACTCACTCTTCTATGTCAGCATATTCTTGATTAGAAAATCGGAAAGGCATTTTAATGTTTCAAAATAACAGACAGATTTGCTTTAAAATAGAAGACTTAGTGACACTTATAAGGAAGTATTAAATTGGTTAAAACTTGTCACAGTCTAAGTACTTCATAAAATTTAAATTAAATTCTAAATGTAAATGGCCCAACATTACCTGATAAAACCTCAAATATCTCGAAAACGGTGCGCCGTATGAAAAAAATGAAAGAATACTTTTTTGTTCTAAAAAGCATGGGACATTGAATTACGTTATTGTATTTGCAATAAAGTAAGTGGCGTAAAAGATTTTTTCGAAAAGGGGTGATGGCAGACCCATAACTCCGCTGCTGGTTTTTGGAATTTATCACCATAAGCCTTAAATCGTGAAGAATCCTTAGCTGATACTGTGTGCAAAATTTCCAATTTTTCTAACTAGCCGTTTTGGCAATATTTAAAATAATATACTTTTTTTCCAAAATTTCAACACCCTGTATCTAGAAAAGGAAGCTTTCCCGGGTATAAGTGTATTGAGAAACTGCTATTATTTTAACGTTATCTATCATTTGATGAAGTCCTGCTATTATAAGTTGGACCACCCTGTATAAATACAATATAACATGGTGATTGATGACTTTATCGCTACTTACTTATATCATTAAAAAAATTGCAGGCTTTCCTGTGAAGCAGACCAATTAAGAAAAATGAAACGTTGGTGATAACATTAAATGGTTGAAGTATCTTCCGTTGGCAATGGTAATCCGCCATGTATCCCCCATATCATGTAATTTACGGGGCACTTATCTCGAGAAATAATAAATTATGAAAGGTACGCTTTAATGCGGGCTAAAAATGCCATAGTACTGTTATAGTAGAGAAGCGATATTATCATAAGGGCCCTTATACGTGGCGTGTTATTTATATTCATAATTCTGCCCCGATTAATTGCTTATTTTCCTTAAACAAAAGACCAGAAATTATACAGCAATAAATTACTGACTTTGTGTTGCCATTTGCTGGCGCAAAAGCTGGTGTTACGCATACGGAGCGCTTCGAATTTTATGCAGAGTTTGCGAAATTCGCAAATTGTAAAAATTTGATGTTCGTTAAATCGTATATGTCCAACCAGTACATCTTAATTTAAATGAACACTTTGTCTAGTTATGTAGCTTGCGCAAACTCTGTAGGGTACTAAAGATCGCCTTGTTTTTTTTTTCGAGTAAAGGTCATCTGTTGGACTACGAGCCTCTGTACACAAGCGGCCAAGACTCCAACTGCTGGATCCAGGATGAGAGTAAGGTCTTCTTGTGTTTCAGATTTCACCCGGAACAAACGCAAACGGCTACGAAGAGACTAAAAAAACGACCCTCAGACCTGCCCTCGAAGCCGCAACCGCCAACTTCGAGTACCCTTCCCTTACCTTACATAAAGCTAAAGGGCCAGTTAGTTCCTTTAGAGGTGCATCCCCGGCTACACAGCCATTAATGACCTACCACAAACCACCACCCAGGACGAGAGCGGCACTTGCCGCCCCCGCCCGAGACAGACTACCCCCGGTGGGTTAGACATGCAGGCGAAGAAAGAAGACAAGACAGAAGAGCGCCAGAAGATCCTAGCCAACCTACAGGGTAGAGCTAGGTCAAGAGGAGACCCCACGAATCGCCCACACCTATCACTTTTTGGAATCGGGGTTGGTGAAGGATGGAGTCCACTTTTAGGAGGGAGTCCAGGCGTACAGCGATGGGGAGGGTATAAAGAGCGTTCATTTCCTCATTTTAGGGTGAATCTGAAGTGTCACTTTTAATCCCCGGTGAATTAAAAATAAATTTAATCCCCTGGAAAATGTAATCCCTAATCCCTGAGATACCACTACAGGATATTTTATTACTAATTTTTCATAAGTCAGATGAAAAGTGTCAGCCTCTCTGTTGTAGCATTGTTGTTATGACCTATTTCAAAATCATTAGCAAAAATTTTATTATGAAAAGATAATTTAGTGCAGAAAGCAGTGGCGGCTCCTCCTTAAGGCCGCATGGCCGCGCGCCCCTCTTCCAAAAATACCAAAGAAATCTTTATTATTATCATTACTGTAAATTAAATGCAAATGTTAAAACATGTATTGTGGTACAAAACTATTATTAGGAAAGGCTCGAGCGCTTGAGCTATCATACTCATAATGCCAGAGTCCACATTACTGGATCACCACAGCACACCACTGCACAGTGAGCAAAGCATCACAGCTTCGTGGCCGCACTTTGAGTCGCGGCCGAGGTACTTTTCGACTAAACTCGTTAGATACTTTCCGTATGCTTATATTATGCAGATTTGGCCGCAATTATTTCGCGACCCTACGCCAAAATTATTAAAGATTTAACATATTTTTAACATTATTAAATTACTTATTCAATTTTTGTGAAAAGACAATTTTATATATTACTTAACATGAATACTGTTAGTAGTATAATTAGAGCTAATTTTGCAAATCTTCCACTGGGAAATAAAGTAGGTATAAATAAAAGAATTGGGCGTTGCCTGCCCAATAAATAATTTCGATGAAAAAGTTATGGAAAAATTTATTTCTATGAAAGACCGTAGAGCTGATTTTAATTTTAGAAATTGAGTGCACCCGTGTATAAATAACTGTATGTAGTTTTGCTTACCTACGTAATAATTTAATGTGTCGTTTGATAACTATAAATTGAATAACTAAAATATTTTTGAGTTTGTGATTGTGCCATATCGTTTTTAATTAACGGATATATAAAAACTAAAAATAGTTATGTTCCTGCTTGCTGAATTCTCGTTTTCAGCTTTTTGAAGGTAACGTCGTATATGTAAATTTTTGATATCTAAATATTAATTACCTACTACCTACCTATTTAAATATTATTTTAAACAATTTTTGTCGAGATTTCCGTCAATCGTATTGAAACGAAGGATATTTGTGTAACGAAAGTTATTTTTTCAAGCAAATATTTTTGCTCTGCGAATTTCTAATTTATAATTGGAAGGGGTTTGACCTTGAAATATCCAAAATTTTCGCCGGCGGCGCATTTTTTTATTTCTGCGTCCCCCCATATCCAAATATCACCAGCCGCCACTGGCAGAAAGCAAATCCAAACTGAAATGAAATGTGACATACCTATTCCCAAACGATTAAACATCACAGAGCCACCAACCACCAGACCTTATTTTAATCAGAAACAGTCTGGCCACATTATGAAATTCTACACAAAAAATCGTTCATTATTTTGTAAGGCTATAAGGTAAGGGTTGTACTAATTGTATGACGCTAAAAATGGTAACAATAATAACTTGATTAAAATAGACAAAACCAAAGCGAGTCATTCCGTGGCTCCATTTCAGTGTTCTGTACGTCACAACGGGTAGTAAATCTAGAAGTATGTCCAAAACATAAGAAACAGAGACGTAAAACGAACCCTTGCAATGAGAGAGAAACACTCAACTTTCCTACAAGCTGGACTGGGACGGATAAATCCGAATTATCCTTGCTTTAAAACTGGTTATGAGCCACTGATGGAACCTGTAAGAGTGAAACGGATGTTTCTGGTGTCTGTGGAACAGGGATGGGTTGTAGAGCCGTAAAAGGTTTACAGACAAAGACAGATTTAGTAGTTTCGTAAATTTTATGTTGATGTAGGTGTTACGTAATATACAATCGTTGGTGTTTCGGAGCGATGTCTAGGGAGATGGAAATTAAGGTTGTGTTTGTATATGCATGCAGGATTTCGAGGCAACTTTTTTTAGTTATTTTGAAGGTTTAATGGTGGAAATAACTGTGTGGGTGATAAGACTGATAAATATCTAGTTAAAATAGGATTTAAGGGAAGATTTTCCAAATGTAACATGCATGTAGAACGACTAACTCAACTCGTGCGATAGAAATAATTAGAGGTGTCAAAATATTTTAAACGTTTTCAATTTATATTACAAATTGTTAAAAAATTGGTGTTATTTTAATATAACACAATACCATAGGTAGGTCTACCTAACACCTATACAGACATTTTATTTGGGAACGTGTCTAAGATGGAGTATAAAGGAAAAGTGTGAAGTAAATGCAATTTTTTTTATGATATAATTCTAAAAACTGAAAGAAGACAAAGGCACAAATTGGTCTCTTCCAAAATATTTCTCTATGATCGAAAACATTTTACCTGTCTGTACATATACCAGATAAGACGATTTTTACATGATAAATTTGTTTCTAGTGATTGATTAGCGATGAAAAACAAATTTATTTCCATTTTATTGTTGAATAGTTGAATCAATATCAAGATTTACTCGCCGTTGGAATGTTTCTTGTAGTTATATACAAATGTACTTATTGATAAAGTAAAATGGAAAAACTTGTTATGTACTTGAAGGTTAGCAATAACTTTTCATAATTTTCTCGAGCTTTAGAGAAGTCCGTCGTTTGTCAGCAACAATATTTCTGCGAATGCCTATGAGCTTTTATCTAAGCAAATAAACACTCGCCACATCTATTTATAAATATTTTTGTGGCTTGCGGGACAAAATAAATAAAATTCCATTTCATCTAACCATATTTGCAGACGCAGACGTGTCTCCATGCACCACACAAAGTTGCACATTCCTACATACAGGGTGATAGGAGAAAATATAACAGTTTTTCGGCTTACTGTAAAGGATGGGCGATAAGGGTACCTCAGAAACTGCCGGAAATCGAAGAAAATAATACCAGAAGAAATTTGAATCCAAGTTTTTAATATGATTTACAAAAATTGTGTTGATCACAGAAAGTTGTGTTTGATTTCTTTTAGAATGCAGTGATATAACATAGGTACAATATTTTTACAAATAGGTATAACAAATATAGGGTACCTATTATTTTATATATAAACTATAATAAAACTATGGATTAATGGTTCCAAAACAAATAAACCTTCAGTTTCAATCACTATTCCATATACCTAAGTACTTTAGTTGGAAATTTTTCTCCTCTACTTCAACTACTTGTTTTTCTGTTATTTTATGTTTCTTTTTGTTATTTTCATAAACTAATTGTTATTCCATTTATTATTTCAGTAGTAGGTACCCATTTAGTCATTGATTTTTCGGTTGAATAGTGACATTTACGTTAATAAAGGTTCATAAATAAAATGTATTTGACTTTGGTCAAAATGTATTCAAACAATTCACACGGTTGTTTGAAGTGGAATTATTTTTTTATACCAGAAGAAATTTGAATCCAATATGGTCTCCAAGAATTGATTCCTTTTAGTATGCAGTGATATAACATAGGTACAATATTTTTACAAATAGGTATAACAAATATATGGTACCTATTATTTTATATATAAACTATAATAAAACTATGGATTAATGGTTCCAAAACAAATAAACCTTCAGTTTCAATCAATATTCCATATACCTAAGTACTTTAGTTGTAAAATTTTTCTGCTCTACTTCAGCTGTTTGTTTTCTATTATTTTATGTTTCTTTTTGTTATTTTCATAAACTAATTGTTACTCCATTTATTATTTCAGGAGTAGGTAACCATTTAGTCATTGATTTTTCAGCTGAATGGTGACATTTATGTTAATCATGGTCATAGATTCATAAATAAAATGTATTTGACTTTTGCTCAAAATAGATATTGAAAAAGTGTTTTAAAAAAAGTTTGGTGTTACCATTTCCAATGTCTTCGATGGTTGCAAGCATGCGTTCCGAAATCAGTGAATTTTTTATCTTATTTATCTTTTGAGATATTCAAGTAACATAATGTACTATTATTGTTGAATAGAAACAACAATACTTTCCAGGATAACTAGCTTTTAAAGCAAACCAAAAATATCGGTTACTATGTAGGTACCTAAATTTTCCTTTACTTCTACAATTCACAGGGACCCAAAAATACGACATTTCTATACCTAGAGTTATCTCTGCAACAACGCTAATATTCTCTTCACCCAAACTTGTGGTAGGTCATAAAAACTGACATCATGGAGCGGTCTTTACAACCATAACTATAAAACCTTTGTAAGTATCAAAAACTAATGGTCCACAAAGTTTGTCAACAAATAGTTTTTCGAAATATACATAAATAATTCTATGGAAAGAGCATATTTCATAGAAATTGTATATAAGTATAAATATTCCTTACTATTTAGAAAGTAGGTATACTTACTTATCTATAAGTTTAAAATTTATTTATTTACTTATTTATTTATTTACTACAATATCCAACGGGCATTATACTCAGTAACAGGATGAGGTTACCAAAACACAAACATATACAAAATCAGATCATCACAAATTAAACACATAAAACAGAAAAATGTAAAAGACAGAATACATAGCGTAAATAACATGGATGAACAAAAAAGAATAAAAATTTACACACATACGCACATGCACATGCTATACAGAGTAACATCTTTTAATTCGCTGGATGTTGTAACATCAACTCGTGACTCAATTTCCGAATAGTTAGTAACCATTCGATAGATGGGTGAACCTTTGTATAGATTTATTTGTGCGGTAATTTTTAATTGAGAGGAGATGCTTATACAGAGTATTCTGTAGTGGTATGTGGAAATCGACCATTTCCAATACATCCTGACAATTTATTATGTTATTAAGAATCTTATACAGAAAAATTACAGAGTTCAATTGACGTTTTTGGTAACCTATTAATGTTAAACACATCATAGAAACTTTCTTGTGAGGATCCACAAGTGGATAATGACCATCAAGTAGGTACAAATGCCGCGGATTTGAAAAACCTACGTTGCACTTTCTCAATTTAGAAAATATGATTATTATTATATAACTATGGGATTCCAAACCAAAGAAGCATATTCCAGACCTAATGAGAGCGTAAATAGTGAGCAAAATGTGTCTAGTAAAAAAAGTTTAGAAACAAAGATAACACCTAAATCTTTAACATATTCAGGCAGTTGAAGAACAAACGCATGAAGCCTGTATTGATTAATTATTGGGTGATTTCGTCTGTTAAAAGTTATTACGTTACATTTAGAAGCATTTAAAGGTAGTTTATTTATATTGCACCAAGAATTTAACAGGTTTAACTTATTTTGAAGATTTAATGTATTTACCTCATTGTCAATATGACAAGAAACTTCCATATTATCCGCATACAGTAAATATCGCACACTCAGATTGGTCACTATGTCATTAATAAATACCGTGAAAGGCAGTGGTCCCAGAACGGAACCCTGCGGTACTCCAGATGTTTGGGCGAATTTAAATAAATAGATACGAACCCATGAGATTTAATAACTTGTGGGAAAAACCAACTGAGTTAAGTCTGGATAGTAGTACCTAGTTTGTGGTCCAGTATGTCAAAGGCCTTAGAGAAATCAGTGCAAATGACATCAATTTGACTACCCTAATCGACACTCCACTTGTGTATCGAGTAATGGATATTAAATTGGTGAAAATTGATATGCTTATTCTTAAAAAGATATTCATTTATTTCAAAACTTAAAAATTGTTTCTTCAATGCCTTGGTCGCTCCTGTGAACATTTCCTGCGCAGACACAAGCATCACCTTAAAAAATAATATTTTTGGCTTGCAGAACTTAGGTAATTGTTTGTAGCGCTAAACTTCTGAAGCCTCTCGTCACTCTCACCTAGGTATAAGATCTTTTGTCATTTCCTCTTTGTCTTCTATTTTCGTTAGTTTCTCAGCAATCCTAACATTTTCCTGGAAGCTGTTCCTTTGACATCGCCAGAAACCTTCGGATCTCAAGGATCTTATCGTATTTAGAGAAGGTGCAGAGCCGTAGAAATGTTTTCTAGAAGAGTTCCAACAGGGTGAATTGTTTCTGTAGGTACAAAGAACCGTCACCCAGAAACATATTTTTGATAGTACAATATTTATCCATAGCAACTACACACCATAAAGTTCAACTTTGTCTAAAATCCACCACGTTTCCCAGAAATGACCAAAACACGACAATTTTCCCGACACGAGTCAATATCATCTAGAAGCGATGAAACTGACCCCTTGAGAGTTTCTATTATTATTCCAAAGTAACGTCTACTTATACTACTGCCTATACACCCTGTATGTGGCTCTAAAATGTCGTTAAATGTAATTAAGCGGCTCAAGTACAGTTAAGAAAATAAAGAAAACGAGGAGTTAATGTCCTTTGGCCGCGGGATAATATTCCGGGAAAATCATTAAGACTGTACATTAATGTCGGTTAATATATTTTAAATTATGCAGCACTCGATTTTGACAATGACTGATTGCTCGAGATAAAACTCGTGGTGTCCATTCACGTATATTAGTTTAAAATTAGTTCATATCGATTCGTCTTTTACTACGATAAGTTCGTATTGGTTTTTTGAGGTCCTTATTTAAACAAATTAAGTTGGTGTTGATGTTGAATCAGATACATAAACGTCGGACAAAAATTTAGATAGAACCATAGTATACACAGGAAAAATTTGCAAAGAAAGGGTGGTTTCAGAATTTGTCCATCTGTCCAATTAATAATGTAAAGTAAAATTGCATATAACACATGCTGTTCTAAGTATATGTCTCTAATTTTTCTTTTTTAATGATTAACTCGAAGTGAGTTTCAATAATTACTTCTATATTGTAATATTCTTTTGTTTGATCTAATCTAAATCAGGTTACCTAGATACACTGATGAGGAAAAGTGACTTTACAAATACTTTCTGGCAACATTGATTATAGGAATTACCTAAGTATTTAAATAAAACATGAAAACACGAGAATGCTTTTATTTAATGAATTGTTGAGACCGCGGTCCAGCTGTTTACTGATAATTATTTTAACTATGATAGTTCGAGTGCTTCAGCAGAGGCGCAGTTCGAATGCTTCAGGCTTCAGCAAATCCCATATCCCTAACTCTAATTAAGTATTGAGAGTGAATCACTTTCTCGTACTGGGTATAGGAATAATTTCCCCACAGCATTATCTAAAGTTTTGGAACGAGCACGATCGAATTGTCTGTTTACGTTGTCTGTCTCCCTCTTTGTGAGGGGAGAGAGAGAGAGATTCTGTTCCTGTAAAATTATTCAAGAGGCTGTCAATCAAAAGCGCCACATGCAGTGTCTGAATGATTTAGAGGGGGAATGGGCGCCTGTAAATTACCCTCATTGATGCTAGAAATACATTGGTAAATTACACTTATCTACAGTTTAAAATTTTAACGGTTCACAAATGTTGCATGATTTTATGTATCTATAAAACATATCGACTATTTTCTCTATTAAAATAAGGATTCCTAAAGGTATAGGAAGTAGACGGCTAGGTTGGGGGTTCGACCCGGTTAAAACTGTATTCTTTTGGTTTTATTTAATGACAATAATTGTTAGATGACGTTTTATTTTAAACAATAATCTCTAAAAGTAATCTCTTGAAAATGAAAATGTTTAGTTTCACACAAAGCGTCAAAATTACAGGTAAAATACAAGTATAACCTGTATATTTTCAAACATACAGTAGGTTTATGCATACTTATAATATTTATTTTGCAGTTGATTCACTGTCCAATAAAATTTCTAGAGGATTTCTAAAAAATTGCAGGAATTTTAAATAAACACATTCTAGATTTCTTGAAATTTTGTTATTTTATCATAATAACTAACTAATGATTATTAAACTGATAGTCTACTCTAATTTTCCAGTTAAATTCACTGCTTTCTTGAATTAAAAATTGATACAAGTAAGACTTATTTTTTAAAGAGGGTTACAGGATACAGGGGGTTGAAATATCCAGTGATGACACATGTCGAACGGGTTTAGCGTAATGCTGTCAATATTTCCAATTTTTTTTTTTGGTCGATTTTTAAACTCCGGAAAATATGGTTCTTTATTATATTAAATTAACATTGCAATATTTTTGTCATGGTGAATAAAAAATATGTACATTAAGCTCATTCCTGATGGGTCCAGGATGAGGAGTTTCTATTTTTATTATCACTATTATTTCAACCGTTTTTTTGAATTTCAACCTGTGATCTCGTTGTCGTATCTAAATAGTTTCAGTATTTTAACTCAAAAGATTTATAATACCTACCTGCCAAGATACGCAATTTTATCAGAAATTGGTTAACTTAGGGCCCTCTAAACGATTTCTTAAATGAAACTTTATGGATATCAGCTAATAAAAATTCAAATTTAAATGAAACTAGCTGTCAAAGGACAACGAATGGCCTAGGCAGGGCCCATAACGATATCCCTCTGTTATTTAAAAGACCCAGAAGGATAGTTTAGATGCGTTTTTATTTCCCTACACGCACCGAAACATTTTTATGGTGATGGCATCCGCCCTCACATAAAATAGTCCAAGAAACAAGGACGATAATGGTAAAAAATTCGTAATTCGTAATAAAAATTCGTCGGAAAACGATGAAGGGAACGAAAACAAAAAATAAGGCACAGGTAGCAGGCATATGAAAAGTCAAACAATTCGTTATTCGAATTTTTATTTAAATAAACTAGAAATTACTAGAAATTATTTCTAGATATGCCAATGGCGATCATTCAATGCTGGGTAGGTGCAAATACTTTGCATTTTAGTATTGAAAATACTTCTGGGCGCGTGTATATGGGAGCTGTCCTTAAAATATTAACGCTTAGCGGCATGCAAAAGCGAGTGACCTCGATCACATCCTCATAAGGACACGACCTAGCCTAGCTGTGTTGTTATAATATAATAAGCAGTCTATGTTTATTGTTTATGCTTGGGTTACATGGTTCCTTGACTGGCATGGTCCCATGCTTGGGTTATATGGTTATAGAGATTGCTTGGTTGTATCACTGTATTGTTTTGCTATTTTATTAATTTAGACTAACATATATGCAGGGTTGACTAATATATATATACAGGGTGATTCATTAAGAATAAGTACCTAATCTCTAAACTGGAAGATATAGTTTTCTAGATACGTCAAATGAAAGGTTTTGGTATCAGACTATGTATAAATTATAAATATAATGGACTATGAAATGTATAAAATGCCGTAATAAAAATAGTTGTGTCTGGTATTTTCAATACGCCTACGAAATTTGCGTAAGATGTGATCTGTGAATTTTTTTCTTATTTAAACGTATTTTTCAGTCTTTTTCTTGTAGTTTCCTGTTTGGTCCATTGTGATTCTTATTTTATAATACTTGCTATGAGTACATCCATTCCAGAATGAGAATATCGTGAAGTTCCCAAGTAAAAACTATCTCTGTCGACTGGACTAAAGCTAGTCGATCTTTGCCCGCATCATTGAAGCAATCAGCTGATTGAGATGGGCCTAGGAATGTGGAATTAGTAATTCCGAGTATGTTTATATTTAGTTTAGACAAATGTCGTCGTCTGCGCTTCTTATCTGGAACACGTTTGATGTCGATCATGTGTTAAGTTGACTCATCCGTAACAATGTTGGAGAACGTCAGCACCGATAAACTAATAGGGTGCTCAGTCGAGGATGAACTACTGTAAGCACATCGCCATAGGCGGAGGTGCTTTAGATTTATGGTTGCTTTAAGGGACTCCTAGATTGTCAACGCTGTAATTTCCTTTGCAAATCCATTTCTTGGCTATCGAGTAAACTAACCTAAAAGTTTTCCACTGCTATGGAGGTAGCCTAGATCACGATTATTCTACATCCTTGTCTGACGCTCTAAAAATGTCTCGTTTTTATTTGTCAGTTAAACGGGACATTTCCGGCATCTCCATGGAGGTCGTCACATCCTTCATGTAGACCAACCACCAGACATAACCGCTTTCGCGCTTATTATGAGATGTTGCCTGATGATTGTCTGATGTTATTATCATCAGAGTGCCATAGGTAGTGGAATCGATGAACGATGTTGCGACGTTATTGTCTAATGGGCATCGTGAATGTTAATAGTGGTGAGAAACACATCTTCAAATAAATGAGTAGGATTGTCTTTGAGGAAGACAATCCTACTCATAGAGGTCACTGCTGTAATGGCACCTGCGGAAAAGCAAGTCGCTATCTGTCTGTCAATTTGACAATAATTGTCAGAAGGATTGTAACAAAGACCCAAAGAGGGCACTACAGTGTGTTTCTCACCACTACTAACTTTCTATGGTTTATTGTCTGCTAATATATCGCTATAGTTAAGAGGATTACCTGCAATACCGACCAGTTTTCGTAATGGCTTGCGATTAGTCGTCAAATAATAAGGTTAGAGCAATCTGTTTAAAAAAAATTCAACTAAATTCGATGAGTTTTGGTTCATTTGACGTGCAATAACACGTGTTCCACGATCACATATTTATTTTATGTTGAACATATTTTGGAGCTGCTTTTTATGTTATACGTGAATCAGTCTAGGCAATAATGGGAACATATTTAGATTTTTTTAAAATATATTTGAAGGGCACAGGGGAAAAGGGGGAATGTCACTTTTACGTGTTTGTTCAGAATAATCTGTTTAAACTTTGCAACTGTGTACATATTTGTTATTTAAATATATAAATTTCTAATTTCAAAATTAAATTTAAAAATCTATTATTAAAACAGTCATAAAGTAATGTTCGCAAAATATTTTATTTTAGTAAAAAAAAAATATGTTGAATTAGCAACAAACTTACAAAATACAACTGAAAAGGGTGGAATGTCACAAAAAAGGTAATAACATACAACTGAAAAATGGGGAATATCCAAAGAAAGGTAGCTCAATTGTTACAAAACATAAGAATATTCTTACAAATGTTGGTTAGAAAAGGGCAATTGGGTATAATAATCTTGTGCTGCAGATGAACAAAAGCGTTTAAGCTCCTGTAAGTTGTTATATTTCTCTTCAGATATGGGTAGAAGATCTAAAAGTCAACACTTAGTAATAAAAATAGTATGATCATTTATATATATATAATATAATATTCATCCCATATGGACATTCCTCATTTTTCCCTTGGAGGATATGGACATTCCCCGTTTTTTCAAAGTATATATATATATTTGAACGCTTTTTTTTTGTGACTATGCTACGTTTTTACCCAGAAGACTTACTGAATATCAAGTTTGAACTATTCTCTAACAGAAGGCACCACTAACTCAATTTGGACTAATTTGTGACATTCCCCCTTTTTCCCCTGTGCCCTTCATTTGTCATATTTTTTGACTGATTTTACTGAAGTTTGTTTTTTTATTGAAAGAGTAGCTACATATTTATTATATTCAAGTCTGCTAAAGCATAATTTTTTTAAATACCTACTCTCTGAAAGGAATACCTTTAGTTTCCTATTGAGGTGGGACATATACTTTACAGTACCTACTCTGATAGTTTAAAGGCGTTTTTCCTGAATATCTTTTGTTGTTTGTCTTAGTAGGTATACCTTCTAGGAACCTTTTGGCCTTCCTTTCTCTAAATGTGTGTAGGTAGTCTTTTCCACAAGTTCGGCTTCTAGTTTGGGTGAGTTTTCAAATTTTGCTAAAGATTTTTGTACTTTTAGATCTGCTAAACTTACAAATCTCTGGTTTTAAGTATTCTAGGGATATCAACCTACAGCAACGTATCAATGGTTATCATGCTTTTGGTTTCATCCGATAGTTTTCCTAAAAAAACACGGTTAACACGGTTTAGCTTGTCCCATTTCGAGTGCCTGTACCTTCACTCAGAAAAAGACATGCATTTGAGTCATGTCAGATACATGACTCATTAAACTTTCTAAACTTTTGTTTGGACTTTTCAAACAGGGTGATTCTTAACCTATATGCATAAACTTGGGGAAATTATAGCTGAGGGCAAATAATGGCATAAATGTGCTGGATAATCTGTCGGTTTTAGAGCTTGAACCAATACGACCTCTATCGTTTAGGAGATGTTGCTTGAACTATCTGGATTTTATAAATATGAAGATTCAGCTCCTTGTGGAAAATTCGTAGCAAAGATGTTTTACATATGCCCAACGGCTGGACTCGCTTTCGAACTGAACTTTTTGGACTTTGTTCTATAGATGCTCTGACGCCATCTATTTTCCGGAGTTCTGACATTTTTATTGGGTCCTCTTTGTTTGGTTTTGTCGGCTGTACCTGTTTCTTCAAATTTATGATTCCTTGAGTTTATGGCATGAGCAGAAGGAACTCTTTTGTGACGAGGAATAGCAAAGGGAATCCGGAATTGCCGCTGGGCAACAACTAGGTAGACAGTCTTTATTTTTATAACACGATTTTATGGCAAAAGCATGCTGCTCACATGACCACTGTTCTATGAATACTAGATGGCATGGCATGGCATGAGAGATCATCTGACAACTGATTCTATGGTCGACGATGCATAGTTACGAAATAACAACATTTTCAAAATTTCCCTTTTCCAGGGACCACCTTGTAGATTTTTTAAATCTGTTTCTAAATAAAACCGAATAGATGTTATTAATGAAATAAATTTCATGGTTTCTCTTAGGTACCTATCGAAAAGTATTTAAAGTTTTTTTATTCTGCTCAGAAAATATTTATGCAATATTTTCCAAAATGAAAAAAAAAATATTTGTACAATGTATTCATTTCAATTTATGTATTCGCCAATAGACATATTTATTATTTATGCACATACCCACATATCTATAGATAAGCTAATGAACCAATTATTTCTAATTTATTACTGATTTGGAGCAATTAGTGAACCATTGCAAAATAGGTTTAATTACCTTCAATTACTGCAGGTAAGCATTAGGTATATAGCAATAACTACTCAATCTTTGGAATATGAAAACCGTTACCATTAGAGATGTATTGATATAATTATTAGGGAATGTCCAAGTCCAAGTGCCTAATAAGAGTCAACAAAGTTTGAATTTTCGGTTTCACTTTTCACCTGAAAGTAGCTATTCCGAAAATATTATCATCGCCACTTTTTTGATACCTTAATGAATTCTATATTGAAATAAGAATTTCTGTTGCAATTTACTTTTGGTTTTTGGGAACCAATTACGTACCTATTTTCTAAAATTTAATTTCCCTTCGTGAAAATAATCTTTAGAAATAGATGAATTATAGATAAGGAAATTCCTTGAAGAAAAATATTAGTAATTATAATTAAAACACATTATGAAGTGGTATCTAGATGCAACAAAATGTCTTAGTTTGATGAAGATCTGTAAACAATCAAAACCCGTAAATGAGAAGTCTGACCTAAGGGAGAACGAATCATTTTAGAGCTCTATACTTATAGAGTTGTTAGTTTTGGTCCATATAATGTTGTTTTGTTGAGTATCAGTCCTTGAATAGGTACTTACATGTTCAATATGTATGTCGCCTTGTTGCAATCGAGTTTTATAGATTAGTTCTTTGTAGATGATAAAGAAGTGTTTGTATAAAAATTTGAATTTTTAGTATATACAGGGTGTCCCGAAGTTAGTGTACAATATTTTACTAGTGTGTTATATAGTTAAAATGGTGACTTTTCCATCATATAAATATGGGTCGAAAAACGTTTCTTTAAAATTTCAAAATTGATTTTATATCAAAACGGTCCTTTATCGTATTGAGTCGGTATACCTTTTTTACGTAGAAAACTTTAAAATTTCATATTTTAATGACAAAACCATACAGGGAAAAGTCCTCCCCCACAACGTTTAGAACGTATCTTATACAAATTTTGAAATTACATTTATAGCAGCAGATTCATCATATAAGACAGGATACCAAATTTGATAAAGTTATCTCAATTGGTTTCGGAGCAAAAAAATTTGCACTATAGGATGACTCCTTATAAAAAGCTGTAGCCCCTTTAGAAAGTATTTTTCGACCCATGTTTACCTATATGAAGAAAAGTCCCCTTTTTAACCACAGAACACATGCACTGGTAAAATTTTGCACACTAATTTCGGGACACCCTATAGATGAAAATATTTTGTGATTACTATACCTATATAAACCAAGGAACTATGGTTTATTATCCATTAGGTACATCCAAAAATCTAGAAGTAGTCAAACTGAAAAATTACCAAAAAACCATGAAAGTACCTGATGAAGAAAGGTATTTAAAATTACTGCATTCAAATTTACCATTTGATTTTTTACCAATAGATGTCGCCACATCTCGGGTCACCAATATTCACTGTCCCCTTCTCTTCACCACCTATTACGTCACAAGTCGTATTGATTTTCGTAGAACTCCAAAACACTGTTTTATATTCTTTCAAATACATAATATATGGTATATTGGACAAACCCGAAGTAACATTTTTGTAAAATTTGCATCAAAATGGAATTGAAAAAAAAAAATAAGAAGGTATTTCACTAATCTTTAGTGTCGCCCTCTACTCAGCATTCCTGCAGAATCAACCAAATATGGCCCTGCTATTAAATTATCTATGGGTGGGCAGGAACGATTTGGATCAACGCCCATTTCAAGTGGCTCCGCCTGTGTGGGCCCACCCGACTTTATGATTTATAAGAGAAAGTTTAATGATGTTTTAAAAATATTGTTGATAAATTAATGCTAATTAGGAATGCTGGCAATGGCTGATAATTAGAATTGCAGCTATGCACATGGCATGGTTACAGAGGACTGATTGACTAGGTAGTTGGACTTTGATATGGTCAATAAACCATTTCATATTTTGTATATATTTTTTTAGTTTTTGTACAAAATATAAAAAACTTTTTATAGTTATAGTTTTTTTTTTCATTGCCAAAGTGTGAGTGGTGAAAAATTGAAACTTTTTTGATAAGCTCTATTATAATCGAAGATATGAGAAGTTCTTATCGCTTAAAACAATTCTAGTGTATTTACAGTTCACACCGAAGATGCATTTAGAGGAATTAGAAGAAGAGAAGTAATAATTGAGAATTCCTAAAGAACTTTAAGAATTGCCGTGAATTATAGATAGAGATCAATAAATGTAAAGTGATTATAAGTAAGATAAGTTTCCTTGAAGAACGTTGGAACCTTTGGTGTGGCGATAACACTGACGTAGTTTTCCACATAACACCAAGACACTATACTGCACTCGACGTGCGTTTCGCCAACCAAGTTGGCATCATCTGGGGATGATAAAACTGTCTGAATTTTAGATAATTAAAATAGCAAGAAGCTCAGCCCAAAAATATAAATAGGGCACAATTTTTTCAGTGTAAATTGCTGATATTTGGCTTGTTTAAGCTGACAAAATCCAAGAGTTTCCGCATATTCCAGAATCGTTTATTCATCTTGTTATTTCCTTCATCGACTGTTAGCTGTTTCGACCTATTAGCTTAGCCTCGACAGTCCCATACAATACCTTTACACATCTACGGAAATATTCATATATCTACCTACCCAATCGCAAATATGCTCCGTGTTTGTTTATTTTTTAGCAAATCCTATCAGCTTGTATAAATTCTATAATTTGTTGATATTTCATAAAAGGAGGCTTGTAGGTACCTTTTACAACCTTATACCTACTTATAAGTACTTAATTTGCAGCTGTTTCATTCTGGCATAATTTCAATGCAAATGCATAATTTAAATTCAACGCAATCAATAATCAATATTACGGGAAGTTGATGAGCAGGTTTCTACTAACTATAAACTCTAAACTTCAAACCACAATTCTAGAGAACACAATTGATCGGGTAGTTATAGAAGGAATTGTAAAATATTAGTAGGAGGTTGCAGAATACTGTACTGTAGGAGAACCTGCTGCATAACAGCCTAAAACATACCACAACATCACCACTAGATGGCGCACGAATTTAGTTAAAAAACTAGTTAACGAAAATCGGGTAGTATGTGAATCTACTAAAATGATACATTTGTGACTGGATCAGAACAATTTTGTGTCTGCACAATCGGCAGTATCAATAGTCCACGGATTATTAGTCGATAAAATTCTAGGTACAGTTGATCTAATGGCAAAATGATTCTCTACTCTCTACTGCTTTAAAGCTGACTTTATCGGTGCATTAAGGGTTGAAAGGTTATTTAATAACATATTATAAATCGATACAATTCGCAACTTAAAAGCATTGTACTAAAATTTACGGCAACTCATAAAAAACATATATGTTTAAAGGTACCTCCGAAAATGTTTCTAGCCGTTTACATTTGTTTTTTTAATAACTACCTATAATGTAAACAAACGAGGTGGACGGCACCCATTTTTTATTAATAGTACCTAAAGTGGAGGTCTATTTTACTTATGCTCGCAAATATATGCAAGTCTTCAACTAAGTTGCTTAAACTTAAGAAAATAACTTCTCATTGAACCTCTTTATCGCATCAAACAGAATAGCTAAATTAAAACCAACCCTTGGTTTGCTACACCTACTTAAGTGGACGCGAGGTAGCATATACATATGTACCTAGATATTATGTACATATCTACATATGTATGTACGTGACTTGATTATTTAAATAGTCTGCTTTTTAAATCAAATCTTTTTCTACAAACCTTAGCTTACCTTTAATGAATCCTTATATCTCTTTGGGACAAAGGAGATGGTAGAGAGGAAGAAAGAAGAAAGACAAAGGAAGAAGGACAAAAGACGAAGGAAGAAGGGAGAATGAAGAAGGAAAAGCTAGGAATTTAGAAGAAAAAGGAAGAAAGAAAAATAAAGAAGGAAGAAGGAAGAACTACGAAGGAAGAAGAAAAATAGAGAAGGAAAAAGAAGGAAGAAGGAAGAAGTAAGAAGGAAGAACGAAGAAAGAATATGACGGACGAAAGAAGCAGCAAACAGTAAGATGAAAGAAAGAAGTGGGAACACAGATGGAAAATGTATAAACCATTTTCCTAATAAAATACAAAAGGAAAAATAAAAATAGTCCTTTTGAAAAACAGTTTATTAAACCTTTATACAATACGAACAATCTTCATTGTTTACAATATAGTTCAGAAGGGTAAATATGAGAAATATGTCTAAAAATATAGTTATAATATAATTAAAGCACATTTTCTTATATTATATGGAATATTATTACACATAAATTGGTTTCTTATCTAGGTTTGTCTTATATTCAGTGCATTTTTGAAACAATTATATAGGGTACAGCATATTCAATAAATACATAATTCATTGCATATTAACAACCTCAAAATATGCAATTTATTGAGAATAAATATATATCTTACTGTAAAACCATTGCATTGGTCCAAATATAGAACTAACTTTTCTATTTTTAAGCTGTCTCGTATCTTATCTAGAAGAATTATGTTTAAAGGAATGCCTATAAATGAAGGTATTAAGTAGGTACGAGTTTGAAATCTTTCTCAGAATTATTCTTTAGAAATTAAAGTTAACTTATCCTGAGATATTTAGTTGTTGGTTATAGTGAAATGAAGAGATTTTTTATAATTTACATTTTTCAATTTAATGGTTACTTGAGATAACTTATTTTTCATCTCTATTACATAGATACCATGCAGACCAACACATACTAACCATCCATATAATAAAGGATCACCCTTTATTACATGCGAGTCAGTAACTAAATCAAATCTGTGTTGAGAGGAAATTATAGAGTTGGAAAGAGGTATTTCGTTTTTGGTTGCCATGAAACTTCATGTAACATTCTTAGTAGCTAATAAATTTAAGTTTAGAAAGCCTTTAGACTTTATATAACATGAATTTAAAATTGTTTGTATATATAATTTTGTCAATTTCGTTGTTACATGTATGAATAACAGTTAATAAGATACCAAATGCAAAAACGTGATATAGAATGGATATGAATTTTTCGATTGGTGATATTATTTTGTAAAAACAACTTTCCTCCTTTTCTCAATTGTTCACCTTAGATAGTTTGAAATATATAACAGTAAATATCTACAATAAATAGATACGTATAAATACATTTAAAACTAACATGTTGCCTTTATGTATATCGTATAAGATATACAAAATGTATAAATTACACACATATATTCACATAGGTACGCGTAAAATTATACAAGTTTGCGTATACTTAATATAAAATGCTACAAAAAGACCTTAACGACATACATAATAACTTATAATTAATAAACAGATGGTAAAAAAATGGTATCCAAAGTAGTGATAAATTTGAAATAAGATATTTTTTAGTATAAGATAGATATCTTGTAGAGCATGAAAATATTAAAATAGTTTGTTCTTTTCAGATTATCCATCTAATAAACAATAAACATTTGCATCCATTAATGAAGCCTTCACTTTTTCTTTTTAGCTATGCAGGTCCCCATATTAAAAAATGTGCTATTTAGAGACAAGGATGGATCGATACTAAGTAACGGGTTTATTAAACAGAGAAAAGAACAGTGTTTGGGTGGGCCGAGATATCAAAGCATCTATGTGGGTGGGAGGTGTGACACAGATGATAGAGGTCAGAGGTGTGGCTACAGAGGTCGTTGTGGGTGTGACTCTCTACTGCGTTCCCCCACTAACAACGAATTAGAAATATTTTTCCAGCATAGTTATTTATCTTTATTTAACTGATCATGTACTAATAACATGTCTTTCTTTCCAACTTATATATTTTTATTTGGGGACCTGTATAAACATCTGATGTGCATGATTACTCTACAAAATCGAAATTTACAATTCGATTTATATAAAATGGAAGAAATTTTTTGGTTAGACAAGGATAATAATAAGGGAGTGGAAGACAGTTCTCTTTTGTAGAATATTCAACACACATTTCCACAAAGAAAAGGATTTTAATGTTTGAAGGTCAGCAAAAGTTTGTTTCATTTCCATCTCTTTTATGGTTTCGTGTTCTTAACTAAAACTAAATTAAAACATGGACACATACATGTATGTAGAAATAAATTAGTAATTAGTACATGATACTTAGATAAAGAAAACAGGAAAAATACTTCAAATGAGATCCTGTGTGGCCACCTTTTCCATTGATACCTAACCATTTTTTCTCTGTTTAACACACACCCTACTTCAATGGCGGCTGGTGACATTTGGATATGGGGGGGGGGTGCAGAAATAAAAAATGCGCCGCAGGCGAAAATTTTGCATATTCCAAGGTCAAACCCCTTAAAATTATAAATTAAAAATTCGCAGAGCAAAAATATTTGCTTGAAAAAATAACTTTTGTTAGACAAATATCCTCCTTTTCAATACGATTGACGGAAATCTCGACAAAAATTGTTTAAAATAATATTTAAATAGGTAGTAGGTAATTAATATTTAGATATCAAAAATTTACATATACGACGTTACCTTCAAAAAGATGAAAACGAGAATTCAGGAAGCAGGAACATAACTATTTTTAGTTTTTAGATATCCGTTAATTAAAAACGATATGGCACAATCACAAACTCAAAAGTATTTTAGTTACTCAATTTATAGTTATCAAACAACACATTAAATTATTACGTAGGTAAACAAAACTTCATACAGTTATTTATACACGGGTACACTCACTTTCTAAAATTGAAATCAGTTGTACGGTCTTTCATAGAAATAAATTTTTCCATAACTTTTTCATCGAAATTATCTATTGGGCAGGCAACGCCCAATTCTTTTATTTATACCTACTTTATTTCCCAGTGGAAGATTTGCAAAATTAGCTCTAATTATACCTACTAACAGTATTCATGTTAAGTAATATATAAAATTGTATTTTCACAAAAATTGAATAAGTAATTTAATAATGTTAAAAATATGTAATGTGTTAAAAATATGTTATAATGTTTAATAATGTTGGCGTAGGGTCGCGAAATAATTGCGGCCAAATCTGCATAATATAAGCATACGGAAAGTATCTAACGAGTTTAGTCGAAAAGGAGATCGGGTCGGTTGCCATAGTTACCTGGGCCGCGACTCAAAGTGCGACCACGAAACTGTGATGCTTTGCTCACTGTGCAGTGGTGTGCTGTGGTGATCCAGTAATGTGGACTCTGGCATTATGAGTAAGATAGCTCAAGCGCTCGAGCCTTTCCTAATAATAGTTTTGTACTACAATACATGTTTTAACATTTGTATTTAATTTACAGTAATGATAATAATAAGGATTTCTTTGGTATTTTTGGAGGGGGGGCGCGCGGCCATGCGGCCTTAAGAAGGAGCCGCCACTGCCCTACTTACCTACGATCGACCCGTCTTTCTCCCCAAATTGAATATATTGTTATTTGGGAATCGGTATACCTTGATTCAGTACGTTTAGAAGATCTCCAGCTTTATTTGAAAGAGAGAAAAAATGAAACATAATAAAAGTAAAAGTAGAGTAAATTCATACATTAATTAACCTATTGTCTAAATCGCTTAATGTACATTTTGTATACATATAATACAATAATTTTGATTGGCACATAGTATAGGTAGGTACGGAACTAATATTATAAAATTTTTATCAAACGTTTAAATAAAATATGTCTTATTGTAAAGATTAATAAAAATTGTAAATATAGACTAACATTTCAACATATAAATGGAAGTATAAAATTCTACAATTTTTTAAGTGTAATGTGTAAATAGTGTATAGTAAACACCTGTAAAATCCGCCAAATATAATATGTTAGGGTATTTATAAATAAATATCTAGCTTTTTACTTAGTTACAATAAATTTGATATTAGGTTACTTAATTGATTATATTGATTATGGAGCGAAGCTTTGACACACGACATAAAGGATTTTAAATACATATTTGTCACTTGAGTTATATCAAAAGAGTAACTTAGTAAGTGGTCTGAAAAATAGTATGTCACTAAAATGTAAGTACATATACAGGGTGAGTCAGTTTTTTGTAGTAGGACTTTAACAATTGATAAAAGACCTATTTTTAAGAAGAAAAGTTCATTAAACATAGGTCGTAGATTGCTTCGTTATAAAATACAGGTCGTTGAAAATACAACTTTTTAAAAAATTTTTTCTTAATTTCTCTAAAACGTCAATGGATATTAACCTGCAATTTCACATGAATGATACATCAGTTATGGTGAATGAAACAGAGATGTCTGTTATTAATTTCATCCACCATTGACGTTCCTCCGTGGGGTTACTGCTCCCTTATATAATGAGCCAGTGACCCCGCCCCGCAGAGACGTTACTGGTGGATGAAATGAATAATAGATATATCTGTGTTATTCACCATAACTAATGTATTATTTAGGCCAAATTATAGGTTAATATATCTATTGACGTTTTAGGGGTATTAAGGAAAATTCTTCAAAAAAATTTATTTTCAACGCCCTGTATCTCACAAAAGATTTCTACGACCTATGTTTAATGATAATGAAAAAAGGTATTCTATCAACTGTTAAAGTCCTACCCCAAAAAACTGACTCACCCGATAAGTATACGTATAAGTACTTATATGAGATGAAATATTTATAGTCTTTATAATCTAATTTGAAACTGCATAAAAAATTCCGACAAACGACACACGTGCGTAAACAAAGAGGCCGTCGTCGATTTTTTTTTAGTTTCATTTTACATTATAAATACTGTAATGTATTTTTTTCGTTGTTCATTTTTTTTTTTTGTATATAAAAATGAAATTGTCTCAACAGTCTGAAAAAAAGAGAGATTGCAAAACAACTTTTTCTGATATTACTACTTTGTTCCGCTATTAAGTATCTAATCCTGTTTGGATATATTTTCCTCTTAGATCGTATATTTAAAGTAACAAATATGAAGAGGACAGTAGATACACTATGGGGGAACGGCGTCAAAAATGCGTGTATTTTTAAAGGGCCTAAATTTTGCAAAAAAGTGAGTAATTTTACCCCTCCACGTAATGTAAACGTCACGTACCGTGATGGGAAACATCACGTTTTACGTCACGCGTATCCTGAAAACGCATGACGTTTTTCAGGATACGTCAGGATACGCGTGATGTAAAACGTGACGTTTCCCACCAAGGTACGTGACGTTTACATGACGTGGAAGGGGTAAAATTACTCACTTTTTTGCAAAATTTAGGCCCCTTAAAAATACATGCATTTTTGGCGCCGTTCCCATATAGTCTATCTACTGAGGACTATCTAAAAAGTGAAACATCTAAAGATATGTACAGTGTGTGAGTTTATGAACGATACATTTGAGTTAAGTTCAAGATTCACAGCTTACTATTAATCACATCTTGGGTATAAAAATACGAGACTATTTGCTACTCAAGTACCAGTGTTCCTTGGTTATATGCACACTGATGGCGAAATATCTTTAATTCGCTCTAATCTGACAAAATATGTAATAAGTGCTATAGTACCTATTCTTAGAGGGTTTTACATTATGCACCCCAAGAAAAATACATGCAAGAATATTGCTTGAAATATATTTTACCAAAGCCACACATTTAAATATAGTTTGCATTTCAAGCACGATTAGTCTTTGACTTGTGCATATATTTTCAGTAGGAACAGATTTTTTTTAAAATAAAAGGGTGCAATACAAGTCAGTTTTGAAGGTGTTTAAATGCCAAAGAGGTTTTTGGAATATAATATAATGGAGTGAATGCTCAATCGGTTTATTCTCACAAGGAACAAACAGGACAAAGATCAAATATGTTTCAAACAGACTTCAGACTACTGCTAGTCTGCTGAGTCTTACAAATTAAATATTATCAGTTCCTAAGTTGTGTTTTTTGTTGGAACAAAGTCTGTAGCTGATTGGACAGCATATATGTTGTGTTGTATTTAGTTACAAAGGTCTCTAATGAATAACATTTGATTTTACAACTTTATTCATCTAACACCTGCATATTAATTAATTTTGTTTTGCCTCCAAGCTTATTACGACCAGAGTATAATTAAAGCGAAATGTAAAATTTAATATTATCTACTAGTTTTATATTACTGCTGTAACAACAAACTTAGTCCGCAGAAGAGAGCATTGATTGGTCTGATTCACTTAGCGGTACACAAAACGTAGGCACGATAATTTTAAGTTGAAAATATAACATTTTTTATTTTTATATTGAAGTAAAAGAAAACTGCCATATTAGCCTTATTTAGAAAGAAATTTTTGACATAAATATACGCAGGTACAAGTCAAAGATGAACACCGTGTTCTATAACATAAATGTGGGGTAGAGAGTATAATAAAGCTGTAATGTTATGGTTAATGTCCAACAGTATATAAGGCCTGACATTTAAAGAAAAGCCACTTTGGTATAAATTAAATAAACGTGAAATATTTTTAGTGACTATAAACACCCTGTATATTTTTAAAAAAATTTAGAGAAAAGAAACTTAGTCGATTTGGTTCTTGACATCTTATTCCTTATTTTAGTAAAAACTACAGCCTATTAGGTATGCCTTATTTGAATGCAATATAATATACATAGCTACAGTGTGATTCAAATTGCAATAACATTGGTATTTTGGAAAGCGTTATTAGAGATAGCGACTAGGTTAAATTGGGGCAATGTTACGTAATTTGGTGACATGATTAATTTTTGAGATATTTGAAAAAAATCGAAATTTTGAAAATTAGTTTCTGTAAAATTTCTGTCTTCTCTGAAGCGCTATTGAATTAAAAAAACACCTGCTCATAGCAATTTTTTACGTTCTATCGATTGGCTTAAACAGTTTTTTTAAATAACGTTTCGTCTCTTCAGAACCATCATCAATTTCATTTTTTATAATACAGCCACATTAATATTTTTACGTCAGTCGACAGCATTTTTCCTTCTGAGTTCAATTATGTAGATATCATATGTTATGCTATGCTATGGGGCCATATCAGTGGCGGCTCGCCAGATGGCGCAAGTGACGCGCCGCTTCACCTAAAATTTCCGTGTTTGGTTGTATCATTTAGATATATTTACATTTATATAGATAATAGATATATTTATATAGTTAATAAACAGAAAAATTATTATAAAATGTTGCGCGCTGAACGTCTTCTAAAAAAACATCTCTTTCGTCGAGAGCGAACATTAAACGTCGTACCGTTCCTTTCTTATAATAAACAAGTGACGCAGATCGCTATCAGGTGGTATTTCTGCGACAGTCGGAACGGTGGTTGCCATGGCAACAATGCGACCGATACGTGACTGAACTGTCCTGTGGCCTGTGGGCGAATGAGTGCCGCCACAGCCTCCTACAGTTGTAGGAGGCTGTGGTGCCGCGGATTTCGATAGCGCATCACATCACTCTTAACGTCCTGGCCAGTTTGCCTCTATACGTGAAGCCGCGCCGGTAAAAAAATAATTCTTATAATAATAAATAATCATTCTTTTCTATCAATCGTAGAAATGTTTCCTATGTATGATCCAGTTTGTGTTTTATTAGAAACACCATTTTCTAGATGGAAAAATGAGGACAAAAAAGATATTTAAATCGCGAGAGACCTGTGCCTTCTCTCGATTTCGAAAAAAAGGTGAAGTCAAACGACAAAGTGTTCATTCAGAAGTTTCGGAATGAGTGGTATTCGGAGTATAAGTGGTTGTGTAGAAGTATTTATTTAAAAAAACTTTTTTGTATGCCGTGTTTAATTGTGGATGTAAAAAAATTAGGCGTGTGGAATAAGGAGGGATTTAACAATTTTGGGAATGTTACGCGAGGCTGTCGTAAGCACGATATGCTTCTTTAGAACATATACGGTGTGCATTAATGTTCGCAGAATTTAGAAAAAACCTCAATACAATCGAAGACGCTTTGAGGGAAAATTCCAGACTATATATTAAACAATTTAACGATGACGTCCTTTTAAATAGACGGTTTATGCAATTACCTATTCGCGCAGCGATTTATTTAGGCAGACAAGAGTTGGGATTTCGAGATCACATTGAATCAGAGTGTTCGGACAATCGTGGCAATTTTAAAGAATTTTTGGATAGCCAATTCGCCGCTTAGTATTTGTCTGCTTTGTCTGCCTTGAATTTGCTTGAAATTTTTGCCTGCGGCGCTGTATTCATTTCCGGACTTGCGGCCCGCATCTCAATCCGCAGTCCGCGTCACCTATTTATTGACGACCCACGAGCCACCACTGGGCCATATTAGAAGAGACGAAGATGATGATGGTTTTCAAAAGACGAAACGTTATTTAAGAAAACTGTTTACACCATTCGACAGAGCGTAAAAATAAAAATACCTCCTCAAACAAGCTTAGAATTTTATAAAAACAAATTTCCAAAATTTCGATTTTTTTTCAAATATTTCAAAAACTAATCATGTTAGCTTCGATTTTTTTTTGAGGCATATTATTAGTCACCAAATTACGCAACTTTCAACCAATTTAACCTCTATCTCTATGTCTAACCGTCTCTATCTCTAACGGTTTCCAAGATTCGAAACACACTGTATACACTGACCAGCACAAAGAGCTAACCACACGATATATCTATAATATGATAATATCTATTTACCCTTTAATCTAATCACAATGATTAGCACTAAAGTCAGAGATTTGTGTAGGAGAGGGGGCGGCATATTATGCTGGCCGCATTAGCGCATAATGTCCACAATATTTCGGGTAGATAAGTGTTATAATATGATGATATTACCTTTCTTATACCACACACGGTATTTTGAAATTAAGAGGTAAAACAATATGCGTTTCATCATGCAGTTTAATTAAAAATAAGTGTTAAAGTACAAACCATAGCACTGATACTAAAACGAAAAATCGCGAAAATGTTATTGATATCAATAATTGGTATTGATTGGTTCATTTTCTGTGGTGGTCAGTGTATTTGTAACTATTTTTTTTTTTTCAAGATATATTATTTGGTTCGACATAGTAACCATTTTTATATTATACAAAGCTACTAAACATTTCTAATAGTAGATTTAATTTCATTTCAATTCCAACAGTGAAATCTAACTGAATAAGAATGCAGAAAGAAGAGACAGAAAACCTTTTTTTTGTGCTTTGATTATTAAAGAAAATTCCTAAGCTAGAGATCATTATATATGTATATAGTACCTAAAGAAAAGTTTTTATTTAAGAAAGTTCCTGCTCTAATAGTCTTAATAGAGGAAATAAATCAGGTGAGGTAAAATGTATGTAAAAGCAGTCATCGGAAAAACGGGTCCAGACCAAACACTCTGCTGCACACCTCGGTCCTCAAAACAGCCAAACAGCGCAGTGCAGCGCAGCTAGCGGAGTGCCTTAGGATTGGAAAACAAATCGCTTAAGACTGTGCTAAAGTGCGCTGTCTTGCGCAAGAATGAACACGGTCCGTTCAGCGTCGGTGCATTAAAGGAAAACGTTTGTGCGCATTTGATTTGGACGGTGTTTTGTGAAGTATCGTGGGACACCTGTGATTACATTTAAATGTACATTTAAAACTTAGTAGTGTGAAATGAATTTATCGAAAAAGTTCAAGAAATAATAATTGGCACATAAAAAACCAAAAACACAATGGTTGGATCTAAATTGCTTCAGACTTGGGGCATGATGTAGTTGCTGTAAATTCTTACATTAAAAATCTTTAGATTAAAACCTTATTAATTAAATTCCATATTGACCCGCGCGCTCGCCAATTGGAACAGAGCCGGGATTCAAATGTTTCCTTCCATTTTTAAGGGCTATTCTGCGTCACTTTACGTCGCTCTGCGCTGCCTTACTTTTAGCAACGTGGTGCGGGGCAGCGCGTTTGGTCTGGATCCGGCTTAAGAGTGCTTTAATTTGTGGAACGTACGTTAATGCCGCATCAAATTAATAATACCTATATCTTAAAATATATCTAATAGTGTATGTAGGTAAATATTATTTACACAAAAAAATACAGTTGTACCTGAATAAGGAGAGGAATTTTACACCAAACAGTTAAAGAAAATCCAACTTTCACTATTTGTTTTTACAAAAAAAGTACTAGCCGCTCTAAACTAATAAGATACAACTAAAAAAACTGCATATGAAGTGGAATATTTTGAATACTATCTGATAGAAAATGAACTATTGGACTATATTTTTGATATTTAACCAATTGCTTTCCTGAAATTGAGTCAGTCTATTATATATCCACCTTCATAAAAAAAATCTCGTCTAAATATCATTTACATTCAAAAGATAGTCCACTTCGTATGTAATTAAAGTATACTATAAATAACTTGCTATATCTAATAGGACGAAATAAAAAACTAACAATTCCTGTTTTTGGAAACAGCTATCCTCATATATATAATTAGGTATATATGTTTAAAAGCAGTCAAACGAGAACCTCCATGTCCTAATTGGGATTTCGAGTAACTACCATCTCTAAGCTTAGCTTTGCTAAAGAGACGTTGCAGTCCTCCACCTCAGTCTGCTCCTCTGCTACCATAAAAATGTCTACGCCCAAAAATAGCTAACGAAGCATAGAGGAAATTAGTTAGAGCTGGTATGGCTTCTTTATGTAGTTTCGCTAATGCTGGAATGTTCTTTTTCGTTACTCGAGTGACTCGAGTGACCTATCAGAGCGTCGAGTTCTGAGGGTGAGGTAATCTGAAATGAAACGTCGTTAAGATGGTGAAATAAATAATTCTAATTCTTGTGACTGGGTTTGTTTTAAATCTTTATTCAAATAGATGTATTTTGAAATGCCAATAGACTCAATATTTTCCCATGAAATAATTCTATATTCTCCCAGCTTAGGAGCTAGAGACAATAGCCTGTATACACTGAGATTGTAAAGTCCCGAATAAATTCAATGAAATGCAAAATAGCTACTTTTGAAAAAATCCTGAAACACGTCAATTCTTATTTTTAAAATGAAGTGTTTTTATGTAAATATTTTTTATTATATTGCCCCCTATTGATTTTATCGAAAAAATACTCAAATAAAACTTGTAGAAGATTAATAATTTTTGTTATATCGGCTTTGGCGACTCAAAAGATAGTTGAAATAGAGGGCGCCAAAGTTGACTATGTCAGGTAAATGTTATTTTCGCCAGGAAAATTCCTTGTTTTATTATGAATTGTCGTTAGTAGTGATACTAGGGGGGTTCTGGGCCAAAAACTCCATGCAAAAGCTCATAAGTCAAAAACGTGGTCAAATTTGTTCCCAGGGTATGTCCGATATATTTTGTAGGTACGCATGACATTTATCCTCATTATCCTTACACGTTATCCCCGTTATCCTTACACGTTATCCTTGTTATCCTTACACGTTGTCCTTGTTATCCTTACACGTTATCCTTGTTATCCTTTCTCACACCATGCGTACCCACAAAATATATCGGACATACCCACATCTGGGAACAAATTTGACCACGTTTTTGGCTTATGAGCTCTTACATGGAGTTTTTGGCCCAGAACCCCCCTAGTATTACTACTGTCGTCGTACATTATAAAATTCTTTCGCGCCACCACTGAGGTAGACTTTAAAGAGCATTTTTTACGTGGTATAGCAGCAGATATAATTCATATTGATAATATTGTGGAGAGGATCTGAGGAGTATGCAAGTCTTTTAAACTCTACTCTATTCGGCGACAAATTTCGAAATTGTTTGTGGTATCTTCGTCGATACAATGTAAAAAGATTCAGCAATAGGAGCCGATGTACCCAAAGTTATCCCTATCTTCAAGATGACTGCCTACGCACAGGGAAATTTTGATGGAAGCTTGTGAATTCAGGAACCTCCTGACTACCTACTCACCCTCTAAGAATTGGCGTATACGGATATTTGTTGTTCAATGTTTTTGTTTTGGACTGTTTTATTGTACCTTGTACCAAGATCCTTAAATAGGGACAAAATGTTTTAACAAAAGAATCAACATACTTCAAAAAATCAAGGCTGATCGAATCCGTTCAAAAGAGAAGATTTTTCAAAAACGAAGTGCACTCTGACCTCTACAGCGTCAAGATTTTTAGATTTTTGTTGAAACGTTTCATTTTTCCAGAACATCAATTTATTATTTTTTTTTAAATAATGAGGAACTTTAATTTTTAGACCAGTCTTTGCGAGCCTCCTTCATCCTAACAGTATACTGTCCCAGAATAAATTATATTTAAAGAATTCCAAATAAAAAAACACAAAAACGAACCTCCAAAATTTCGTTTTTTTTCTTTAATACTTAACTGATCCAGTTAACCTTAATTTAAGCATTATATTGGTTCTCTGATTACACAACTTTTTTACTTAAAACCCGTTACTTAAAGCTTTTCGGAGTTTTATTTTATACAGTTTTCAATATTTGCAAACCTGATGATAAAAGACCCAATAAAATAAGAATATTTAGATAATGTCACAAATAATTATCACACTACTAAGTTGTGGTAGATGTCTCTTTTTGAGAACACTCTATATAAATGATAATAATATGAAATGTGCCCCTCTTGAAATGACCTGTCCGAGTATTCTCTATATTATTTCCATTTAAAACGGGAGTGGACTGTTTTCGGTGGGCCATACTGTATTTTTGTGATATCATCACATACCTGGTAACATTTCAAGGAGCGTTTTAAAATAATGTATCAAGTAAATGTACCCGAACGGGGATGAAAAGAAAATTTCAATGGTACAAATGTTTAAATTTTAGATAATTATTGCATATGATTGATTACCCAGCATCAATATATACACTATCTTGGAAATTACTGTACTTTAATAAACAATATTTTGAACAACTTTCTGGAAAATAATCTTTGCCGTGCATAAATCCAAACTTATATACTCTTTATTATTTTCTTATGTCTTTACTGAATATGATGGCGAGGAAAATTTTCTATAATTTGCTATAATTCACTGAAAACTATTCTTTTCAGTAAATCTGAAAACTCTTTCAGTTAAAGATAGATATGAATGTAACACTGAAAAATGCGACATTCTATAAAACTTACCTGACCCCACCTACTTACCTACCTGATTTACTGTGTCTTGAGTTCTTATCCTCCTACTTCGTTAATACAATGCAGAGGCTTGTATATAATTTTTTTAAATTCATTTATTGAAATGAAGTCCAAAAGATGTAACTAAACATTATGATAAGCTGGCGAATTTTGATTTTGAGTTTATGAACTTGTTTATTAATTTGATTTTAGTTAGTTTTAAATCTCTTTAATGCAGAAGAATGAGAGGAAAGGAAAACACCGACAACAAACAGGAAGCAGAAAAGAAGAAAAACAGAAACATTTAAATGATTATTTATTAAAAATACGGGATATATAAAAATACAATATAAATACAAAAATTTGAAAAATGGGATGCACATAAGTATACAGAGGAAAAATGCTTGGAATGGAATAAGTGATATGTATATTTTTCTTAAAGTTACGAAATGAAACAGGTTTTTCCACACAGTTTCATAAGCTACAGCAACAAACTGCAAGGAAGTTATTGCAATCCTTCCCAAAAAATTCTTAAATATATTCAAAGATTTTTTAATACATTGTCGGAAGCTCAGTGATAGCAGCTGTTGATACAGTTACAGAAATCTGAATGTCAAGCACTGAATCTGAATAATTACAGCTGATTACTTTTTGAGTACAATACTTTAAATAATACTTCTGGTACATTTTCAGTATATTAAATACGGTATAAAATACTTAAAATATTACTAGTTTCTTTTATGGTCTTGAGAAGTTTTGAAACTATGTGTTAAAGCTGCAGATTCCTATGTTTTAAAAGAGGAAGAACTACTACACATTTTGTGGAAACTATGCAACTTTAATATGGTCAAAAATTTAGTATGTTTATGTATAAAACAACTCTGTGACGGACAAATAAAATTTCTTGATCCCAAAAAACCTGTTATAGCTGCTACATGCAAATATCTATATGTTTATTTTACAGTGGTGGCTCGTCAGGGGAGGCAGGGGAGTCAGTGCCTCCCCTGTAAAAATTACAAAGAATTCCAATTTTTAAATACATAATATTTACTAACAACTAATAAATATATTAATAATATCCACTAATATAATAAATAATAATGTAAAATGTAAATGCTTGTGTTCCCGTACTATTATTTGAAATTATTTCCAATCACAAACGACCCAGCGCCATCTATGGTCATTCTTGGGCGCCTCAGTAAAAATTACCAGGGTCTGCTAACTATTTGGTTTGTAGCGCGGGTAGCGCTGGTAAGCCGACGAGTCACAACAGCCGTCTTTCGTCTTTAAGACGGCTGCGGCCGAGTGTGGCCGACCGGAGACATTAGTATGGATGCCTCCTTTGAACCGATGTTTTCGGATAAATGAATTATTTGCGCATGCGTGTAAGATCTGAACACGTGCTTTTTGAATAAATCTAGAGGCAAGTGGAGGCAAGACCGCCCACTACTCCCATCCTTTCCCTCTTAGAAATTTGCGGGAAAATAAGCATGATGTACGGATGAAGATTGAAGACGTTTGCATACTATGTATAATTTTTTTATAATCAAATAGGTATTAAATATTACTTATTATTTACTATTACCTATTTTAATATTATTTAAATAATGTTTGTCGAGATTTTTGGCAATCGCATCAAAAAAGGGATATTTGTCTAACGAAACCTATTTCTTTAAGCAAATATTTTTCCTCTGGGAATTTCTAATTTCTAATTTTAGGGCGTTTGACCTTGAAAAATTTTCGCCTTCGGCGCTTTTTTTTTTTCGTGCCCCCTCGACCCACCCGAATCTGACCAGCCACCACTGATTTATCTATGCCTCCCCTAAAGAAAAATTCACGAGCCGCCACTGTTATTTTATTCAACTAAAATAATTTAAATAATTATATTTTGGTACTTTCCCTATTGCTTCAGACGTACTTGGTGGTTTACTCTTTCCAGAGATTGAAGACTGTGGCTTAACTAAACAAACTTTTCCAGTCCTGAGACTCTCCGATGTCACGTAAACTTAGTTGATTTGGATTACGTCTCCATCTCAAAAACTTCCAACTACTTAATCGATTCTTTCAGTGTTACTTATTCCTAAACCAAACATTAATATTTTATTAAAGTGGATGCTGTATAAAGAAAAGATCAGTTTCCATTTATGTTGAGAGGTCAGCGTGGGATGCAGAAAATGTTGGGATCGCTGTTCCAGATTATACGATACAGTAGAGGTACATTAAAGCAAGGAAGATGCTTTGTCGGTCAGAGGCGTCACAATGGACTTCGATCCGTTCTAAATTGATACCCTGGCCAGTGTCAGGGGTAAAATTTTTACATTTCTGGTAACAAGACCAACAAGATTAAAGTTTTTTCAGCATTAACAGACCATAGAGTTTGAAGGTTTATATGGCTGGGTTTTTGCACCACTCTATTACTGCAGTTCATTCGCTAATGGTGCTGGAGTTTGTAGTGTTCTAGGTCAATGCGCCTTTGACCTTCATCTAGTGCCTTTTTAGCAAGTTTCATGACTTTATTTGAACCCCAATGAGATTGTTTTTATCAATTTGAATGCTCTGTACCAATTATTTTTATTTTCTTTGTATACAGGGTTATTCAGAACTTCTCTAAAACTTTGAGGATATGTGTAACCTTAAATAAGAAATCGATATCACCAAATAAATGTATAATAGAAGTCCTAGGATTTCCCGTAAACAATGTTTAAAGTTATACCATTATAAAGGACTACGTAGATGGGCAACTGTACTTCAACCACATCTGATATATCACATTCCTTCAAAAAACAGTAAACAACAGTTTTGTACCTGGAACGCCTGGTTAAGACCGAGCGAATAGAGTTGGAGTGGGGATAATATCTCTATTGTCTATGCAGTCATCAGTCTGTGTCGCTGTCTCAGTGCGGGTGTTTTATTTATCGTAGGAGTGTTAAACTGTAAAATTTTCAAAATGGCTCATGTGTACAGTAATGCTGAGTTAATGGACATGATTCTTATTTATGGGGAAGTTGGAGTGGACGAGATGGTGGCCCGGGACGACCACAACGTATTTTAGTAGCTGAGGAACAAGTGTTGAATCTGGTCCGTGAAAATCCGCGAATAAGTACAAGTCACTAGGAGGAACATTCGCTTTAGTGCGGGAAAATTGGATAAGGCGTTCCCAAAAGTGTGTACAAGTCGAGGGACAAAATTTCGAACAGATTTTGTAACAAGGTATGTGCAAATTTTTTATAAATTTCATGTTTCTAATCAAGTAGCGCAATTCTTCAAAATTAGTGTAACAAAATTTTATTCATTTAAAGACACGTCACTTTGGTCACATCTATATACCTTTCAGTTTATTTTAAAGTAAAAACGCTGCAAATATTTTTTGCGCCGGGTGTCGGTATACTCTCAGAACTTTCGAAGTTTTTTCGTGCTATATGTGACATCGCCAGTTTGCATTGTCAGTCCCAAGGTCACTCCATTACAGTGGACCAGTATCCAGCGGCGTGCAATTAAAAATTTTAAAATAGCTTTCAGAACGCCCCAAAAAAATTTTTTTTGCACTACCACATTTGTGTATGTATGTTGAACATCCCCAAATTTTATTATGGATAAGTTCTGAATAACCCTGTATATCTGAAGTTTTTGAAGCTTTGCATATATCTGAGTTAATATTTTCTGTATATTCAGCACTATAATGAATGTACTTTACAGGTACAAGTACATTATAAAAATTTGTTTATGATTCGTGTCTCATGAATTTTAAATAAAATTTGACTTGCAATTTTTGTTTTTTTCCTCCTTACAACAAAATATTTCAAATTTATTTTATAAACAAAATGTTGCTCCTAGGAATGAGAAATAGAAATTTTTAACTTACTGATTTATAGACATTTGTGATCAAATTTCGATTCCTTGATTGTTTTCAAGACAAAATCATGTGTCCAACATACAAAGTGCTAAATTGGTGAAATGTAAATCTACTTTTCATGGTATTCTAATTTAAACCAACTAAGAGGTCAAGACCAATTGGTTAAAATGAATCTTACGGTATATTATAAAAGTAATATATCGTATTCGAATTGTTTCTTATATGTCTTGACAAACTATACTTAATTTATATCATGAATTCCATGTGGAGCCCCAGAGGCAGTGTGATATATTTGAACTTTACATAGACTCGAAAATGCAGCATAAACAAATCACTATTTTAGATACATAGCATCAGGTCAAAAGTTTATAATCATATAGAAAAGAGAGCAATCTTTAGATAATATTTTATGTAGCGAGACAGACATAAAATACAGGCCTTTAGACACAACACCGTAGATGAAGCTTGTAAATCATACTCTTCTGGGAATTTCCGGTAAAAGACGCAGTAACTTTTATGAGTACATATTTATGTAACAATTCTTTATGAGAGTTTCCACATAAAGCTCTATATCCCCAAGAGTAAACAAGGAGTAGGTACTAGATTGAGTCTGCGGTTCAAATCACGCTAACACGGCGCAGCTATGATGAAGCACGATTTAATTTTGTGACGTTATTTTGACGTCATTTTTTCGCCAACACAAGATAACGGAGTGTTGCTGAAATATGTCGCAAATATAATCATATTTCATTATGTCTGGACTATTACTTAGTTAATGTTAATTATATACAGGGTTATTCAGAACTTATCTCTAAAACTTTGAGGATATGTGCATCCTTAAATAAGAAATCGATATCACCAAAAAAAATTTATATTATTATTTATTTATATTATTTATATTATTATTTATTTATAATTTCCCGTAAACAATGTTTAAAGTTATACCATTATAAAGGACTATGTAGATGGACAACTGTACTTCAGCGACATCTGATATACCACATTCCTACAAAAAACAGTAAACAACAGTTTTTGTACCTGGAACGCCTGGTTAAGACCGAGCGAATAGAGTTGGAGTGGGGATAATATCTCTATTGTCTATGCAGTCATCAGTCTATCTGTGTCGCTGTCTCAGTGCGGGTGTTTTATTTATCGTAGAAGTGTTAAACTGTAAAATTTTCAAAATGGCTCATGTGTACAGTAATGCTGAGTTAATGGACATGATTCTTATTTATGGTGAAGTTGGAGTGGACGAGATGGTGGCCCGGGACGACCACAACGTATTTTACAAGCTGAAGAACAAGTGTTGAATCTGGTCCGTGAAAATGTGCCTGGGGTATCCCAATCAACGGTGTGGCGCTTACTACGCGAAGCTCAGTTTTATCCGTATCATATCCAGCTTGTTCAAGCACTGTTATCAATTACGAGTTAGGTTTTGTGAGTGGTTGTTGTAGCAAAATGCTGAAAATCCCCAATTTACTTAATAATTTGAGTTTACAAGATTAGCAACCAGGAGGAACATTCGCTTTAGTGCGGCAAAATTGGATAAGGCGTGCCCAAAAGTGTGTAGAAGTCGAGGGATAAAATTTCGTACAGCTTTTGTAACAAGAGATGTGCAATTTTTTTATAAATTTCATGTTTCTAATACCTAGTAATCAAGTAGCGCAATTCTTCAAAATTAGTGTAACAAAATTTTATTCATTTTAAAGACACGTCACTTTGGTCACATCTATCTATCTTTAAGTTTATTTTAAAGTAAAAACGCTGCAAATCTTTTTTGCGCCCGAAGTTTTTTTCGTGCTAGCCAGTTTGCATTGTCAGTCCCAAGGTCACTTCATTACAGTGGACCAGTATCCAGGGGCGTGCAATTAAAGATTTTTAAATAGTTTTCAGAACCCGCCCAAAATTTTTTTTTGCACTACCACATTTGTACATGTAGGTTGAACATCCCCAAATTTTATTATGGATAAGTTCTGAATAACACTGCATAAGCAACTTGTGGAATTACGAAAAGGATATGAATCAACTGCTCTATTAAACCCAGTTGTAACCACTGAGTTTTGGCTGCAAAAATTCTCGTGCTTGGCATCTTGAGCAATACAAAAAACTATTAAACGTTAAAGTAAGAAAGACCAAAAGAAAAGAGATCGATGATGAGCCGCTTTCGAGTGCTTTAAAACTCTATCCTTTATTTACAACATATTTTTTGCAAAGATATTCTGAGATATCTATTATGAAAAATAATATTTTTCACAGATAATAATTAATATTTATATTCGCACGATATTTGTTTTTGACAATTATTAATGATATTATAATGCACGGTTCCGGAAATTCTCTATTCAAATATGTAAAAATATACAGGGCGTACATTGTTTTAAAATAATATTAATTTGCTAACTTCCAGTTTGTGAGATGGAGTGGAACAGGAAAATCTGTCTCAGTTTTTCACTATTTCTGCATTGATTAGTATCAAAATATATAAGGGGTACCGTTTGAAATTTTTATGAAAAATGTAATTGAAAAGTCTGATATTGGTTCTAGGATTCCGGACACCCTGTATTAAATAATTTTAAATTTGATGTATGCAAGGTCAAACTGCACTGTTTTGTGTTCACTATCAACAAATTTCAAAAATATATAAGGTATTGTTACATAGTAAATCCAGTTCAAAAATGTCTCTACCTACATCTGTCAATTTTTTACATAAATCGGAAATATCTCGAAAACTATAAATTTTTGACAGTTAGTAGGTACTTTCTATAAAACTGATTTATAATTTTATGTAAAATCCAAAAATGTCATAACATATAGGGCATTCCATTTAAAAAACTAAAGTTAAGATATGTATCTGAAAACCTCAACATCCTGTATATATGATATTAGTTATTTAAAAAAAATTATAAAAAACCAATACCTAAACTTTCGTATCTACACTTTTTCTCTATTTTTCATAAATTCCGAAATAAGGGGGTGGTGAAATGATATTTGGGATAACCTGTACAAATTTAACGTGTTTACAAATATTTTCAAAGCTTTTAATAACCCTGTTTTGTAAAACAATAAAACTTTGTTTCAATAAACAAAGTTTAATTGAAATAAAACTTCAAGCAATGATATAAAGTTTAAAAAATCATTATGAGGTATATTTTAATTGCCAAATAAATACAAATTTGGTATTTTCACGGAGTTACGGCTTCAGCATCGAGGTTACGAGAAGAAATAGAGGCCGTAATAAGTATATACGCTTCTAGTTATTTATTTATTCTGCATGCAACCCATCAGCAACTCGATGTATATTATTTTATAAATCCTATGCATTAAGAGCCCCAGTATTGATCCTTGTGGTACTCATATCTTAATTAAGGTGTTTGTAAATTTTATTTGTCCGTCCTTAGTCGAATCTTTTATCTTATACTGGTCCATCTGTTCGAGAATCACAAATTACTGAATCCACAACTAGGTAGTACCTATACAGTGCATAAGGGGGAAGTTTAAATATCTCTTATAAAAGTACAAATTCAATTGAAATACTTGGGCTTGTCTACCGACCCCTCCTGAAACGTCAAGAGAATATATCCTCTTGCCTAGAACAAGAGAAAAGAGTTACGAACTAAGGGGAGGCAGTAGTGAAAGTGAAGCCAAGGGAAGGAGCCACAGCATGCATAAAAAATAGGGCAGCTGAGAAGTGAAGCAAAATAATTTAAAATAAGTGTTTGAAGGGTGTGTGCTTCTGTTTTAGAGAGGCTTGAGCATTTCTTGACGTTTGCTTGCAATGGCTGCAGGAAATTGGCACATATTTTAGATCAATAATTCGTAGATTTAGGTCAAAGGGTTAAGATGTCACTGTACGAGAACTGAATGAAAAAAAAAAATATAAAAACCAACAATTTAATCCGAGTTATTACACTATCAGAATTTGTGTATTTTTTGTAAAATGAAAACGTGCCCTTACAATCAAGTAATTTTATATACAGAGTGATTAATCGTATCTATATATGGTGTTAATGAAATGAAAGGGGTTTGTTCTATTTAATTAATGATTGTTTTAATTGTGAATTAATTTTAATTGTAAATATACAGAAATCTACAATATATGTTTTTTATTAAATAGAAAATTGTTTAGAATTTTTGTTTATTTATGCAATGTAAATAATAAAAATGACAATGAAATATTCTGGGTTCCCTTCTTAATTAATCACCCTGTGCACAAAAATAGATGTGATAATCAAATTTCAAAACAGAAATTAGAGTAATTCTGTCAGTATGACATCTCTGAATGGTTTGTACAACTGAAAATAAATATTTAGAATGAATAACCAACGGTTCCTTCTACTTTTGTGAAAGTTGCATTGTAGTATCGAATATTGAAGGTGTGTACATTTTTGCTATATTTCTAGTGCCATTTTCTAACAACCATTGGATACAAACGCCTGAAAGCGTCTCAGTTTTTATTTTATTTTATTTAGACGTCTTCGCCTATGTCGTCTTCTCTGCTTAATTTTATTAAAAGGAAAATCAATGTGACATTTTCTTGCACTTGATGAAACTGTGTAAAGTTGTTGACCTCAACTACTCAAAGTTGATATATTGCGAATACAATTTTCAACGAGAAAATTTGATAGATAATTAGTGATATATTTTGTATATTTTTTATTAGATCATTTAACTGTTTAAAAGTTTGCTTTCCAGAAAGTTGTTTGGTAATTGTAATATATTTTATTAAAAATTAGTTTAATCTTTTACAATTTTTTTAAATTGTTTTTAATTTCATTACTGAAATTATTATTTACTTATTACTTTTATAATACTACTATTATTTATAGTGTTATTAATAATAATTTTAAGATATTTATAATTCAATCAAACTAAATAAATAAGCCAGGGGGGCTCTAATGGTTAATACTTTTCTAATAAACTATATGTACTAAAGTAGCCTACTAGAAGACTATCAACTAAATTTAATTAAACTAAGAAATTATATACCTAAAATAACTAGTCGAGTGATTTTGAGGAGAGAGTAAGACCATATATATTTTCAAGTAACATAAGACTTATTTACAACAACCGGATCACCGGGTCGCGGATCTTTATACTTGAAGGTAGCGGGTTCGTTCCCATGCGTATCTAAAGATGCGGCCTACAATAATAATATGCCACCCCTCTCCCACATAACTCTCTGACTTCTGGACTAATCGTTGTGATTCGTATGAGGGGTAGAGATGTTATTATTATCATGATTACTTGTTATTAACTTGTTCCATGTCAAGTCAGATAGGTAAAACGAACAAAATCGTACATCAGGTATTTCTATGGAAATCTGATGGTTTATCTCTTGGTCTTTTCAAGCTCCTTTTAAACTGAAAACGGTAAGTTGTTTCTTCCATATACAAAACTAAAGTAGGAAATGGTGGTCTATCAATATCCAATTCCTGTTTAAACTGACAGATTTTTTAAATAAGAACATGATCCAGAACATCTATATGTCTTTTCTATCATCTTATTTCTAATGCCAATGCGTTTACTTGATGTGTAAGATGTGCCTTCTGTTATAAGTTTCTTGGTACGGAGTAGCACCAACAGATGATAAGTCGTGGATTAGACTTCAGAGGATTTTCTTGAAGGCAGATAATTTACACTACAACAATCCTGATATAAATCTATTAGTCATTAACCACACCAAGAAGCTAATCTGTTTGAAAAATGTAACTAATCAGATGGGCTATTGGCAAGAGGACGAAAGGATCAGAAAATATACATATTTTCACATTCCCTTTTCTAAAGTAGGCCACCAAGTCAGTCATATGTCCCTTTGGTACAAAATTATCAGTCTAAAACAACTTCCATCTTACGTGGGGGAAGAATTCATCAGATTTTATGGTACAAAGACTTTTCGGTCTTTCTCCAAAAGGCTGTTTATAATTGCTATGTGTGCACAGCTGGAAGTGATGAACAGATTTAGTATACTTCTTAATACTAGTCAGTATCATAATATAATGTATCGATTCTAGTATATACGTAATAGTATCAATATGTTATAGTTGTAGTTATTTTTTATGTATTATCGCCTTTTTTCTGATAGTCAATTGTGTATTCTTTGTGGATCTGAATTTATGGGAAGTAAGCATCTCGTATGAACCCAGTTCCTCAATCCATATCAATATTGAGTACTATTCCTCGGCTGTATAATAAATTATTCTTATAGATCTTTTGAGTGTAGTCTTTTGATAGATCTTAAAGGATATTACCATAGTAACTCAACAAATTAAAACTTAGATCCTAATATTTACAGCGTTGATCTGTAGCTAAGAGATCTACAGATCAATTTGCGCAAGGTCGAACTTACGAAACTTTGAAACTCAAAAATTTGATTTAGAAATGCTAAATTTCCGATTGGCCTCTCCTCAAAACCACCTCAAAAACCAGCTGCCACCCCCACCTACCTGCGTGTCCCTCCTCTGCACCAGCACGTCTATGCTGTTGACCCCTTCGAGGGGAGGGGGCTGATCCTCCATTACTATCCTAGCATTCCTTGCGCAGTGCATGCAGAAACATCTGACTGCCGTCATGATCAAGCCTAATATGAGCAGGACGGCCCCCGCCCCTATGAATATGTATCGGTGGTCAGCGTCGGCCGCGTTTGGCACTAGCTGCACTAGACCTACTATTAACACTATCGCCCCTAAAAGTATGGAGCCTACTATTACTTGGAGGGCGGACACCTGCAAACGAAAATTCGGTACAGAGGTGTAGCTCGTTACGAGGAAAGACATTAGCACACAGTTTGTGAATAGGAGAACTTAAATTTTGACTTGAGAGCTAAAGGCACTATACAAACAAATGGAAAATGTACACAAATTTTAATAAAATCTTATCAATTTTAAGCCTTATTTGGCAATCTTGAAAGGGGTTGGAACCTTTGGTGTGATTATAACACTGAATAAAACTGAACAGTTTTAATAATCTCCAGCTGGTGCCAACTTGGTTGGCGAATCACGCGTCTGCTGGAGTATAGTGTTTTGGTGTTATGTGGAAAACTACGTCGGTGTTGTTCTTATTTGGCAAGCCTGAACCAGGACCAGAAATAGTAAATTCCTATAGCAAATAACTACGAATAGTGTGGACGTCATTAAGATCTTCCTCCATCTGCAAACGCCTTATATTAAATAAGGACTAAAACAAATCAAGCCAAAACAGCTATTCTCCTGGCAATATGCCGCGCCAAGCGCTGTCTACAATCTATTATTGTATTGGATTAGTAAATTCCTGTTACAGGTCAACATAAACTATAAAGTTAAAGTTTGTTTAATCAGTGTCTCTAAGTAAATAAAGTAGATATATCCAAGAGACCTTAAGCATGATGTATTAGAACAATGCTAATGTATTTTTCTTATAGTAATTCTATTGGTCGATATCTCCATTAAAAGCAGATCTATCAGCTATCTATCTATTAAAATCAGCTATCTATCTATTAAAATGTGCAAGGTGGCCCGTTTAATATGGTCCTATACCTTATCTCAGAAATTACAAGTCCCATGGAAAAAAAATTATATGAAACTGTTTTTTTCAAAGTTATCTTCAATTTTTTAATATATTTAAATTTATAACCTGTTTATATACAGGGCGATGAACTAAAATTCCTTTTTTTTTTAAATAGCACACCCTATATATTATTATATTTTCAGAAAGCCCGTCTAAAGACAAGTTCAATGATTATGATATGATAGGTCTGATGCTCACCGTTTCGGAATTATAGAGTATTATCTTCGGGAAATAGCCAATATGAAAATCCCATATTCTGAGGATAATCATTCAGAAACGATGGGATACAAACCCATCACATCATACATCTCTGAATTTGTCGATAGAAGGGCTTTCTAGAAATGTAACAATATACAGGGTGTTCCATTTGAAAACATCGTGAGAATTTATGGTTTTCAAAATGTGGCAACACGGTAATTTTTTTTTTATAAACTGAATATTGGGTAATTACATAATAAAGTAAATAAAATTATAATTCCCTTGGCGCAAGTTGATGTTCAAAAACTTAATTATTAACTTCTGTAGCACCATTTTAATATAGGCTATTTCCTGAAGATAATTCTCAATAACTCCGAAACGGTGGGCGTCAGACCCATCATGTCATATATCATTGGACTTGTCTTTAGGACAAGTCCAATGATATATGACAGGACTGAATGATTTATCAAGGACTTTCTGAAAATGTAATAATATGAAGTGTGTGCTATTTAAAAAAATGAACTTTAGTTCATCGCCCTGTATATAAACAGGTTATAAATTTGAATATATTAAAAAATTTAAGATAACTTTGAAAAAAACTATTTCATATAATTTTTTTTCCATGGGACTTGTAGTTTCTGAGATAAGGTATAGGCCCATATTAAACAAGCCACCTTGTACATAGTCTTTAATTGAAAACTATAAAAAGTAACTCTCAAGTAAACTCGTAATAATACAACTTTTATATAAGAGATTCTTGGCAAAGTGGTTTATATTTACAAGTTCTACATGAGTTAAAATAAATGCCTGAATTTTAAGAACACCCTGTATAGTGAATTTAGTATGTATCGCTGTCTTAAGTACGGTTAGAATTGATCTTAATAGGTAATTATATGTAAATAATCAAAAGCTAGGGTATTTCTTCATATTTACCATATTCTCTATGATAATTATCACCGTCTTGAAAGTATCATCACCAGCAACTATAGTGTTTATGACGTTTATTTCACACTGCTCAGTAGATCTACTTACTTAACTTACCCTGCACTGACTTGCGGCGGGTAAATGGGACAATACAGTACTTGATTCTGTAATGGTTGTTGCCTAGCAACACTATACCGGATTGTTATTAGGGAGTTGTTTTTGAGTTTTAATCACTTCTTGACATTTATCCGCTTAACACTTTTCTACCCATTTCAGTGAAGTTACGGTGTTAGGGAATTTATTTAAAATTTGCTCTGAGCACTGCATTATTATACCACTAAAGAAAATTATGATACTTCAAAACAAGGTCAATGTCACCTTGCATGTCAAGGCTGACATGCAACAACGTAAAATACTATTATATCAACGTCCATCAAGCTTTATCAACAATTATAATGATCATATAACATCATCTATGTTAGATTTACTCTGTTTGACTGTTAAAAATGATTTCAGCAATTTTTATATTGTGTAGAGTGAAATTTTTCGAAATTACCTAAGATAGATCAGTTATAAAATTTAATAAAGTTCTGGTTTTTATTATCGATTAAAATTATATTTAATTTTTACATTAATGTACCTTTCCTCGTAACTAGCAGCTAAAGTCACTATGCAACTACTGACTGTTACCTATAACTAAGTACTATTTTGTCATACTAAGAGAAAATAATATAAGAGTCCGTACCTTGCCACAAAGGTACAGTTCTGGTAGTCTATCACTACCATCGTCGTTGGGCCCGGGGCTTGGGGTGGGGCTGGGGCTGGTAGGAGGAAGCCAATGACCGCCTATATAGAGCTGACTCGGACGTTTCGACCTCTTTTCTTGACCTTTTCGCCTCTCGTGGCGGACGGCCACTGCTGGCATGGCTCCAATCATCTGAAATCATCAAATAAATGCAATTTTGTTTATATAACATCGACCACATGGTGACACCAGGAAACGCACAATTCCAACCTCACAAATTTTTGTCTGTACCTCCACTTTGAGGTGAAATAATGCCATTTTCCATGCATCGATCATCGTATAGGAAAAGGACCTACGATATTGCATCATATCCGAAACTATTACCTACCTAATAGAATATTAGACATCTAAAGTTTTTCTCTTATTTTTTATTTTGCATACTAATGCTTTTGTTCTTTTTTGTACACTTACTACTCATGTTATTTTGTGTGATTGTTCCAAATTTGACATTAACCACCCTATGCCAAAAGGTTGAAAATAGATTAAGGACCTATTCCTTATTTTTAATAACTATGATTGCATAAAATGAAAGAGCATACAAAAACATGCATATCTCTAAAATGAGAGAGAAAGACGCCTTTAAAAACTATCTTGCACTGTATTAATATAACAACTCATTTAATTATTATAGATATTTTAATAAAGTATGCCATACATGTAACAAATATTTTGTTTCTATGGAAACCAAGACATATACATGGAAATAATTTTGACAGATTTAATTTTATGTGAACGATAAAGTTAATGTACATTTTCTTCCGTGTTTACACGAGATGTTTATTCTTATTTCAAAACCCTGATAATAAACTGTTGTATCTTCCAATCAATGGGCGTTTTCCACTACATTGGATTTTACTATTTTATTAATATTAAACGTTATAATGGTACATAAGTAAAGGTAGAATCAACCTATTTTCCATGCATCGATCATCGTATAGGAAAAGGACCTACGATATTGCATCATATCCGAAACTATTACCTACCTAATAGAATATTAGACATCTAAAGTTTTTCTCTTATTTTTTATTTTGCATACTAATGCTTTTGTTCTTTTTTGTACACTTACTACTCATGTTATTTTGTGTGATTGTTCCAAATTTGACATTAACCACCCTATGCCAAAAGGTTGAAAATAGATTAAGGACCTATTCTTTATTTTTAATAACTATGATTGCATAAAATGAAAGAGCATACAAAAACATGCATATCTCTAAAATGAGAGAGAAAGACGCCTTTAAAAACTATCTTGCACTGTATTAATATAACAACTCATTTAATTATTATAGATATTTTAATAAAGTATGCCATACATGTAACAAATATTTTGTTTCTATGGAAACCAAGACATATACATGGAAATAATTTTGACAGATTTAATTTTATGTGAACGATAAAGTTAATGTACATTTTCTTCCGTGTTTACACGAGATGTTTATTCTTATTTCAAAACCCTGATAATAAACTGTTGTATCTTCCAATCAATGGGCGTTTTCCACTACATTGGATTTTACTATTTTATTAATATTAAACGTTATAATGGTACATAAGTAAAGGTAGAATCAACCTATTTTCCATGCATCGATCATCGTATAGGAAAAGGACCTACGATATTGCATCATATCCGAAACTATTACCTACCTAATAGAATATTAGACATCTAAAGTTTTTCTCTTATTTTTTATTTTGCATACTAATGCTTTTGTTCTTTTTTGTACACTTACTACTCATGTTATTTTGTGTGATTGTTCCAAATTTGACATTAACCACCCTATGCCAAAAGGTTGAAAATAGATTAAGGACCTATTCCTTATTTTTAATAACTATGATTGCATAAAATGAAAGAGCATACAAAAACATGCATATCTCTAAAATGAGAGAGAAAGACGCCTTTAAAAACTATCTTGCACTGTATTAATATAACAACTCATTTAATTATTATAGATATTTTAATAAAGTATGCCATACATGTAACAAATATTTTGTTTCTATGGAAACCAAGACATATACATGGAAATAATTTTGACAGATTTAATTTTATGTGAACGATAAAGTTAATGTACATTTTCTTCCGTGTTTACACGAGATGTTTATTCTTATTTCAAAACCCTGATAATAAACTGTTGTATCTTCCAATCAATGGGCGTTTTCCACTACATTGGATTTTACTATTTTATTAATATTAAACGTTATAATGGTACATAAGTAAAGGTAGAATCAACCTATTTTCCATGCATCGATCATCGTATAGGAAAAGGACCTACGATATTGCATCATATCCGAAACTATTACCTACCTAATAGAATATTAGACATCTAAAGTTTTTCTCTTATTTTTTATTTTGCATACTAATGCTTTTGTTCTTTTTTGTACACTTACTACTCATGTTATTTTGTGTGATTGTTCCAAATTTGACATTAACCACCCTATGCCAAAAGGTTGAAAATAGATTAAGGACCTATTCCTTATTTTTAATAACTATGATTGCATAAAATGAAAGAGCATACAAAAACATGCATATCTCTAAAATGAGAGAGAAAGACGCCTTTAAAAACTATCTTGCACTGTATTAATATAACAACTCATTTAATTATTATAGATATTTTAATAAAGTATGCCATACATGTAACAAATATTTTGTTTCTATGGAAACCAAGACATATACATGGAAATAATTTTGAGAGATTTAATTTTATGTGAACGATAAAGTTAATGTACATTTTCTTCCGTGTTTACACGAGATGTTTATTCTTATTTCAAAACCCTGATAATAAACTGTTGTATCTTCCAATCAATGGGCGTTTTCCACTACATTGGATTTTACTATTTTATTAATATTAAACGTTATACTGGTACATAAGTAAAGGTAGAATCAACCTAATTTATTAAAGAATTGTAATTAAGTGAAGTTATCCAAGTACAAAGTGCGCGGTTCGCGATATCACATTCCAGTATCCAATAAAATGTAGACAAGTTAAAGAACGGCTCCACGTTGCAACATATAATTTTACTTTTTTCTTGGCAACGATTAAATTTACATTCTGGTAATTTTGAAGTGAAAATATTATGTATTTTTAGGTGAAATGGTAATTTTGAATTGAAAATATGTATTTTTAGGTGAAATATTCTCCATAAATTATTACTAAAGCAAATCAACATGATTATTTTACAATCTATTCCTTGAGCAAAATAATTTTTAGGTATTTTTCGCTAAAGGTGACAACACTGCACAATCTATGCTAGAATCAACTAAACGATGATTTGATAACTTAGGTTATAAAACTAACCTTCTTGTCTTAACATTGCGCACTTCAGCACTTAGAAAGTTCATATTTGTGACGTAGAAATCGTTGACCATTTCACTGTTAACTCTTGGAAGGTTGTCTGAATCAGTCTTAAGATATCCCTGTTCAATTTTATTCATTTTAAATCAAATTAATCAAAACACAAAACGAAAGTTAGGTTAAGCACACTTCACTTGACGAACACAAAATTCAGGGCAGCCAACAGACAACAAGGAACTGGAGTATGACGTCAATGGCGCGTTATTTCAAATATATGGTAATTTTAACAATTTTTCAAAATATATCTGGCGAAGAAGAAAATTTAAAAAAATACTTTTTAGGCATAACTAAGTATATATTTTATATTGAGCAAATAAAAAAAAATATGTGCTTATCATCCCTATGAATATATAACTACATCAAATAAATTTTCCCGAGTTGAGTGAACACTCTGTATATTTGCAAGACGAAATACTTTTCTATTAGAGTATTTCACGAATTTTACGGCGTAAATATGAGTAGAAGGACCATTCAATTTAAAAAGATTGTTTTTCTGTTTGGCCCCAATATGATAAGAACGCAACATTTCCATTATTTTTAATATAAGAACGTCACAGCCCCAGGCTTTTGAGACATTACTTGAATATGAAATGCCTCTATATAGTCAAGTAGGAGAGCTATTTCATTAAGGACTGTTCTTGCGTAGAGTATTCCATTTTCAAGGCGGTATTCCACGTATTTTCCAGCATACAATCCATTTACCTACCTACTGATTGTTCATTGTAAAGAATGTAGGATGCAATGAAACATAAATTATAATTATCAACTCGAAACGTCTAGACGAAAGCTAGTTAAGTGTTTAATTTCTTTTAATTTTTTTTTATAACTATTTTATTTGGACATATTTTAGAATATGACATGTAATATTATAAAATTTTGTATAAAACTGAAAAACCACTGATAAAATTTAGTCAATATATCAAATATTATTTTATCACACGTTAATACAGTGGTTATTTGGGGCAAACTTTAGAAGTTTGCCTTGTTACTACACTTTGAATAATTAATTTGTATACTTCTGGTTTTCTGCTTTTTGTTATTTTACAGGTGGTGTAATCCCAAAAGAAACCAACTATGAATCGTCAAAATACACCACAAATAAGTTACAGACATTATAATTATCCTGATTATAGAAACAAAAAACGTTTTCTATATGAAGAACAAATACTTACATATAGTATGAGGAATAATAATTGTTCTTTGGCCATTCTAGCCGAAATATTTTTGGGTTATTTAGAAAAACTAATTCACGACAATCAACTAATAACAAATATCATTTGTTGGTATTGTGACGTTACCGCCAGTGTGACGAAGGGTAAACAAGGATACCATAATGAAATAAGGATAATACAAGGATAACACAAGGGTAAACAAGGATAATACAAAGACACATAAGGATAATACAAGGATAATATAAGGATAAACAAGGTTAATATAAACAAGAATAACATAACGACACATAAGAATATAAGGATAATACAAGGATAATACAAGGGCAAACAAGGATAATACAAGGGTAAACAAGGATAACATAACCACACATAAGAATAGTACAAGGATAATACAATGGTAAATAAGGATAAGACAAGGTTAAACAAGGATAACATAGCGACACATAAGAATAATACAAGGATAATACAAGGGTAAACAAGGATAATACAAGGGCAAACAAGGATAATACAAGAGTAAACAAGGATACCAGTGTGACGTCACACTGTCTGGCGATCTCAACTGTCGCCATGCCTACCAATGGCTACAATTGAATTATGATTAACAATATTCTTATTAAAAAATGTTCAAAAAAATTATTGATACAATACAGCCCATTCCATACAACATTTCAAAATATATATAAAGGTATATAAAATCCTAAAGAAACTGATGATTGATATTAAAACTTCTAACACTCTCGATAAAGTAATAAGAAATAATCAAGAATAAACTAAAAAGAAATCCAATCTCGGTTATATAAGCTAAGTTGTGGTATACGTGTGCTAAAGTGTATACGGATAAACTGGCAGAAGTTTCAGGAAAATAGTCTTGGGATATCACAAAAGAAGCCTTAATAACAGAAAACCAGACCCTCTGTAAGTTACTCACCAAATGCTAACCCTATTAGAATCCTTAGGAATTAACAGACTAAAAAATTCAGATATAATTTTATCGAAAGGTCAATCAATAGAGAATATTTCTACACCTATATTAAACCTGTCTGGTGATTTTTATTTAAAAGTAGTATTTACAAATTCATTCATTTTTGTTTATATAAATAAATACATCGTTTTTTAGTTTGTTTATACCAATGTATTTATTAATAACATTTGAATACGTTATAATTAGTTTACTTCTGCATTTACGTGACAAGTAAGACATCAAAAGTAGTTATTTTTAAAGCATTTGTGTTATATATATTTGTGTTTGTGTGTATAAAGTGTTGTATGTAGGTGTATCCTACTTCTGATGTATCAATAAAATGTATCGGTATACTTGTAAAATAGCTGTGTTTACGTATCCAGTATTAAATGAAATAAAAGCAAAGCATTCAAGTGTTATGTTTATCTGAAAACTTTTTTAAATTGAATATAAAGCTACTAAGGAAGGTATAGTTGAAAACATGAAGTACACGTATCAGAAACGTATTGTTTATAAGCTAAAAAATATCTTTCTGAAGATGAGCGAGGCTACATTCAATTCTTAAAGCCTTACATTGACTATAGTTTATGAACACAGCGGGATTTTCTTACCTTCGACAGTAACAGACTCTCCGTTCATGAACAATATCAACTACAAAATAAATAAGCAGAAAACTGTGTTTTACAAATCGTAATCAACTTGCACGCACCACGGAGTCCACAACAAAACTGTGGTGTGAATTTGAGGAAAACGCAAAGTTTTATCTTACACCCGAATTTTTCTGGGGCCGCGCATCCACAGCTGTTAAATTAAGCAGTTGCCTTGCCGTTCCCGCAGATGCACGGCAACCCTAAATATTTCAGCGTGGGCGTCTGGACACCACCTCGAGTTTCACATAATAGTTCAGTTGGCGCCAGAGTATATGGCCGCATATGAGCCTGAGAGGATCAGAAAATATTAAAGTGTTTTTTTGTCCTGTAATTAAAGCAGAAAATACGCGAGAAAGGTTGGATAATATTATGATTGATTATGGATTATTTCCAACTTAAGTTGTTCCTGATGAGGCGCAAATGCGGTCTACTGAATCATAATATACCGCCCCGTCTCCTACAGCTAAAGACGCCTCAGAAGTCTCAGACTTCCGAGCTAATCCTTGTGAAAAGAATCTTTTTACATACAATTCATTATTAGAATAAACTGATTATAAAATTAGAGTGCAATAAGTGGACATATACGTGTAGCAACATGTAAACGCGTCGAAGAACTGATATTTAACCACATTACATGTGCCAACACGACAATTCTAGAGCTCTAAAATGATTCACTGTTCATGATGTCACGCTGGACGATTATAAATTCTGATTGGTTAAAACTTCTCCACCTACCTGAGACGTTTTACTGTACTAACAACTTCGTGAACTTGTGTCATATAAGATGGGAATTTATTGTAATAAAGTATTAGTTATTATTACCTTTAAGGTTTATACAAATAATGACTTGGTTGGTATCAGGGCAGTTTTCTTAATGCAATATTGGCATTATTCCTTCTTTTTATCCAGGTTTAAAGATTGCGAAGCAGTTGATTATAATTACTTACTTTAAAATTGAAATAAATTATCTTCTAAATCATTTATTTGTATTTAAAATTGTTTATAGTTATAATTGAGCTAAAAATGTTATAAGAACTATGGTTGTTTTATATGAAGCAAACTGTACTCAATCAAATGGTAATTATAACTAGCTACTCTCATTTAGAGAGTTAAAAGAGTTCAGAACTCAGGGTAAAGGATTTGCGAGATCCAACATTAACAAATTAACAAATTACATTAACTTTCAGCGCAGTACCAATAAAAAAGCATTATGCCATACCTAAACTAAACTGTTTTAGGGAAATAATGTTTTCTTAAACTCCTACTAGTGCGTTTTACAGAAAGGAACTCTTATAACTATGTTGTTAATTATGTATAGCAACAAAGCTATTGTATATTGTTCTAAATTGTCGAAGTCTTGCGAGAGCCCCGACTTTTACTGTTCGTTTCATTTGAAAATACTTCCTATAATTAGAAGCAAATGACTAAACTTTGAGTTCAGGAGGTAATAAACGTCACAGTTAATGAAAAACTTCACAGTTTATTTGGGTGTTTTGACCAGCGCATTCGCCATTTATTAGAATAGACGGCGAATTAAATAGTATTTTTTATAAATATATAAAATACCGGCAAAGCTACACCCGGCGAGGTAAAATACAAGGTGAGTGATATTTTTTAAGTATATTAACAGGATTAAGTTTTTATTAAGTGTATACATTTTTTATTTAAAGATAATTGCAAACATCTTTTGTGTAATTTGAATCTTTTTAGAGAATTTTATATTTATCAAATTGAAAAACCACTGACGAAATCTAGTTCAGTTTGTTATATATTTATTTTTATTCCATATTACGCAGTGGTTTTTTGCCTTGATATTACACTTTCAAACTTTATTTTGAATACTTATGGTTTCTTGTTTTTAACATTTTGGTGTTGTAATTCCAAAAGAAACTACAATGAATAATAGATATTATATTTCCTCTAATAATAATTATATTATTAGAGGAAAACAAAAGGAGATAAATATATAATAAGATATGAAAAGCACGCAGAGATGTGTTAAATATAGTACCGATAGTCAATAATGCAACAATAGTCAATTAACTAACAGGTTAAAAAAGTTAAAACCAGAGATAAGAAAAGGAGAAGAAAACATCGAAAACATGGAAAGACGAGAAGAAGACATCAAGAGACTATAGAAGTCGAAGAGATATATTATTAATAAATATATAATATAATAATATAATAATATAATAATATAATATGATAATATTCGTATAACGAGGAAATATAAAACTTTATTGAACCCTAATATTTGATAATTTCATTAATAATTTATCTCTTAGTTAACTTTTTCGGTTAATTCCTATATAAAGAAAGATATAAACAGTTAAATAAGTCAATAAATAATATTAAAAATATTTTAAAAACACACTGAATGTGTTCAATCTGTGAAATCTCACCAAAATAAAGCATTTTTAAAAACAAAACACAACAATAATCCTTTAAATGAAAATATCAAACAGAACTGGTAAAACATAAAAAGTTTATATGATACACTTACTTCAAAATTTAATATGTATATCCTGAAGAATTAGCCCAATACCTGTCTCTATAAAGGCCACTCCCTAACTAAATTTTCAAGTATAGGTATAAAATGCGAGCAATCGATTTTAATAATTGAATAATTATTGTCAAGGTAACTAATTTTTTGGTTCGTCACACCATCTATTTTTCTTCCTTTCTCGCATATTTTTAGTCTCCGCACATGGCATATTAACTATTTCGTTTAAAATTAGAAGCCATTGTGAACGGCTTAGTTGCCTAAAAGCTATTTATCAAAACTAAAAAGGATATCTGCTGTTTATATATACATATACATACATAAATAAAGTAGCAGTAATCGGGTTTCCATATCGAATTCTCATAGGTAAAAAAATTTAAATAAATTGATCAAACACAATCGAGCATGATAGAGAGGGATGTCATGGACAGGAGGTGAAGTACATATTGTCACAGAAAAGTTCAGAGGTTACGACCTTTTCATCGTTAATATTAAATTCCATCTGAAGATATTCTAATAGAGAATTACTGAATGTAATTTGAGATATATTAAATGTAATACGGGGTGTCCCATCGAAAAGTATCACATTTCGCCGCCTTATATCTCGAAAACTAAAAGAGATATCGGGACGCGGTTTGGAAAGAACGACTTTAGATTTTTGTAAGTTTTTTTGGCACTGTTGCCAAATCTCCAAATATATTGGCAAATTTTTTATTGAATACGCTCCTCTTTGGAGTAAAATTACTTGCTTATATTAAGTGGAACACCCTGTATATTTTGCCATAATTGGATTGGCTAATCACTTTACTTTTCAAAAAGGTATACATAGTTTACATTATCTTGAGAATTGGAGCCACAAAATTCAGTTTAATGAGAGCATCTCTTACTTGAACAGTTTGTGAAGCTGGTCTTCGTTTTCACAGTAGCCATGAAAAACAAAAGTACAATAATAAACTGTATTGTCAGTTGTGTCAAATATTTGAAGTATAGATATAAAAATGTTCACATTAGAAGGATCACACACTTTTGATCATTTACTACTAAGGATGCACAAATGTATAATGAAGTAAATGGTGGGCAGTTAAAACCAATTGTTTTCTAACTTATTCAAGTAGTTTTTATTTACAGTTGTTTTTATTATTTTATTTGTTATTTTCATTACTGTCATTGTGCTTTGTTGTTATTGTTAACAAAACTCGTTCCTACCGATTATTAAAGAATTATTCTTTTCTCCCTATCTTTTTTTCATTTAAAAAGCAAATGCAGTCAAGTTCCACATCAAGTTTGATCAGAGATTTTAAAATTTTAAAATATATAGAGTATTTTATTTAAAATAATTGTACAAAAACTTAAAAATAAGTTTACAAAGAAGAAGGTATTTTTTTATTCGTAATAATCCAAATAAGAGTACTTATAACAAATTTAATTTTGTGGCTCCAATTCTCAAGATAATGTAAACAATGCATACATTTTTGAAAAGTAGAGTGATTAGGCTTTCTAATTATGGCAAAATACACAGGGTGTTCCATTTAATATAAGCAAGTAATTTTACTCCAAAGAGGAGCGTATTCCATAAAAAAATTACTAATATATTTGGAGATTTGACAACAGTGCCAAAAAAAACTTACAAAAATCCTAAGTCGTTCTGTCCAAACCGCATCCTGATATCTCTTTTAGTTTTCGAGATATAAGGCGACGATATGTGATACTTTTCGATGGGACACCCAGTATTATAGTTAACTAATATATATTATAATATATATTATAGTAATAATATAGTATATTTAATTTTAGACAGTACATGAAGACCAGCGCAAGCTACATATTTTACTAATTTACAAAAAATTGCATATGAAAGTAAAGGCCTTTGTTTTTGGATTTAGGGGTTGTCTAATTTATATTGTGTTTTAATATTTTTTAAATGTAAGTTATAGTCAATAATTGAATTTTCTTCGATGTTTTTGGATTGTATGATTTTGTTCTACCATTAAATGGTATACCCCAAGCCTTTTTATCTTGGCGTAACATTGGGGGAATAAAGGCGGCAGAAAAAAATAGATGACCATCATTATTCTCTCTCTATTATGGAAATTTCACAAGAATCTCTTAGTATATTCGTGCTCGACCGATAAAAAGGTCGCTAGGTTGCTACATATTGAAAGCGGTACTCAATCTTCTGTCACCAAGGAGAATAAATTAATCTTGTGTTTGTAGTCCTCGAGAAGTTTTATGAAAGGACTAGCTTAATTTAATACTTTTAACGATCCATATAGTGTTCTATATGGATGCTATATGGATCCTGAAAGGAGAGATATATGATCGGAAATGTTAAATGCAAGCGTGCTTAAAGATAAATATTTTTATCATAGATAGACGTATGCGTCATTTACAGCAGGCAAATTTTAAAGAAATATACGTTAAGTGTGAAGTTTTTGCGGACATTATTTTTTTTGTTGAAAACGATAGCTCTCTTATCATAGAATGCAAATCTGAAAATCCCAAAAAATCGGAAGTGAGCTAAAGTCAGCATTTAAAAAAACATGGCCGCTCGCGTTATTTTTAAGGTGTTTAAAAAGCATACATTCATGTGAGACAAACTGTTAAGTCTTCAGTGATAAGAATGTGGATCTAGATGAACTACTAAACGTTGGTTATAAATTTGTCTCCTTTATGTACGGATTAGACGGATTCCGAGACATTATAGAAGAACGATATATAGATCCTTTAAACGTAAGGCTTTGGTTAGATAAGGATACTCTTTACTTGGAGATTGTTTGATTTTATGCAAGCATTAGGTATTGATATATAAAAAGTAAATAAATTAAACTGGCTAAGAAAAAAAAAGAATAAAATTTTGACTGTATTAATAAAACCCCACATTTTTAAAACTTGTGTTGTGTTTATATTTGTACATATAATACCCTCCCATAGTCTTTCTTGTAGTATATTTTGTGCTCTACAAAATAGTGTATGTACAATTTTACTCTATATTGTTCAGTTCTCCCGAAATTCGTAGCGAAAACCTTAGAGGAACAAATTTCACAGTAAGAATGTTTAACAGCTCAGCTTCGCGAAATTGAGACATTTTATATTTTTAAGTTATAAAACGAACCATAACAAACATCTTTTGTTTAATATTTTTTTTGTAACTGTAAAAATAATCACGTTACAGACGAAAAAAAAAACTTACAAAATGCGTATCCCTGTAACGAAAAGCACTCTCTGAGTGACGTAACGCATCATGTTAAAGATCGCCCACTTCGCACAATATTCTATCTTCTGTCTGTATATCGTGACTGTAAATGTAGAAATCGCTGTCAAAAAAAAAATGTATATGTACGAGGATCTTAAATGACTAAGTTTTTGTAGTTAACTAGAATGTAAAGTTAGTTAGTGATATTAAAAAGTTAAATGTAGGAAGTCAAAAAAAATAAAAAAAAATCGTTTGCTTTTTCGTTTTTTTATTAGGAAATTTATATTCTTGGTTATATCTAAATTAAAATATCATTTTTTCCTAATGTTTTAAGCTTAAAATTCTGTAAAAATTAAAAAAAAAAATGTTAAAATTTTCAAAAATTTGAAGGGGCGGCCATGTTTTTTCAAGATAACATTTTTAGCTCACAACGGATTTTTTGGGATTTTTATATATTTGTTCCTGAACATAAAACCTATCGATTCCCATTGGAAAATAAATGTCCCCTTAAACTTCATTGAAAAAGTAAGATTTGCCTGGTCTAATTGTGTTCCAAAATCCCAATATCTGCGTAAACATTCTTTTAGCAAAGATAGATAGCTGTACAGAGTGCCCTAAATTGGTGATGGATGTTTTGGGGTCTCAGTTCTTTCAGATATAGGAACACAGTTAGATGGGAACAGTTCTTAAGGGCTATTTATAATTTCGAGAGAGTTTTCAAATAATTACGAGGAATTCCTAGAATTTAAAAAATTATTTCGACTTCCGCTAGTTTATATTTTCGGTGTTTTGTAAAAGAGATTATACAACTAATCTGGAAAATAAGATAATAGACTTTAGAAGAGAAATCTTATATATATTCCTCCTTCTCATTTTCTTATTGAGTGTAAGTGTATGGCCTCTATTTAATGGTGTCAAACCATGCGTAGAAATCGATACAACATTTTATTTATAGAAGCAATAAAAAGACACAACAATTTAAGAAAAATTGCTATCGAGTGACATAAGAGTATTATTTCTGTTCCTGTGATATATATCATGTGAAAAGTATTGCTATAAGTAGTTGTTTTGTCCCATAACAAACAACTGGGAGCAATCAGACTTTGGTATTAGTTCTTTTGAACATATTATCCACTTTACTTTTACAAGTTTGCGGAAAACTTTAGTGTTGGTGTTGAATTTGGCCAGAAATCGTAAAAAATAAACGGAACACATTTGTCTGACATGACAGAAAGTATACACAGGGAAAATTGTGCTAATTATATTTATTTGGAGGGTCATTAATTTGAAAAGTTAATAGTGGACCAGAAATTAATTTTAATTAGGTATTAGTACACAGTGAAGAATTTTTACTTATTACGGCACTATGACATACACTGATGAATTAACAAACGGAAATTAGGTATTTATTACAGATATGAATGGTTAGAAAACAATCTATTTCATAATTTTATAAGTACTTAGGTTATTTCCAAATAAAGGCTCCTGTTAAGGAAATTATCACGAACAGAAGATATTAAATAACAAAATAAATTATATACTCAAGTTAGTATTATTCTATATACACGACATGAATTTCCAAATTTAGACCAGATTAAAATTTTACGTAACCAAGATAGACACGCATTATACATACCTATAACTACACTGAAAGAAAAGATGTGGATTATAGTTAATAATTGTTTATTTGGATGTCATTTATTTAAAATAAATAATACATATTTTAGGTTAAACAATATTTTTTACTATAAATATTCTTCTAAATATATTTTTCTTATTAAAAACAAATACTTTGTTTGGTGTAAAAATGTTAATAGTTAATGAGAAATGTTTCATCTTAATAAATTCTTTGTTTGGTGGTATTCCCAAAAAATATATTTACTATTAATTTGGATTTGATTAATATTGAATAATCCAGACCAAAAATTAATATATGTTTGTTTCTTATTTACTCTATATTATTTATTATGAAATAATCCATTCTTTTGTTAAAAATCCTGAAGTAGTTTTTTAATTAATAGATACTTTATTGCGGGATTATAAAATTGTGCAGTTGGCAGTGTGGGCTAGTTTGCCACTGTTGACAGTGAGTAGCAGACGTGTTTTTTTATTTACCTTAGATTAGGTGACTTTATTTAATTTCATTATTATTTTCATTTCATTTACCTATTATTTGGACGCGGCGCGAGTGTTTCGTTTTCGTTAATGTGTGTGTACTTACTACTTGACTACTTGATACTTGAGATGAGACGAGAGACGCTGCACTAGTACGGTATACCTATATGACCCATATGTGTATGGTGCACAAGGTAGGGACGTTAAATCTTACCTTCGAAAACGTAACTTTGGAAAACTACCGATTGTGCGATTTATTAAAAAGCTTTAGAATTATTACCTGTTCAGTTGTGATTGCTGTGATATAAAAAATAGATCTGGACTATAACCATACTAAATAAACGTAAAATAATTACTGGGGTGTGATAAATAAGACACTATTCATTATAAATAATCTTTGTTTTTTAAAAGTAAAACAGATATTTATTATAAACATTGTTCTCTATATTCTAATAAAGTCGAAATTTTAATTAGTATGCTTTATTTATAATAAATAAGTAATGCTCCATTTACTAATAATAATATTTATTAAAACGGACCGTTATTAATAGAAAATAAAAGATATATTGATTATCAATAATCCCTTACTTGACGGTAATAAGGTATATTTGAAAAGATTTAATAAATTGTTTTTTTAACATAAACAAAAATTTATTACGCCATTATCCAATAAAGCCTTTGTTACGTGTCAATCAGCATCATTAATTATGAATAAACTGTTCTTTCAGTGTAGATTTTATATAACGACAAGCTCTGAGTTTATAAATGTAATTTCTCTAATGAGCCCCATTCACTCACTCACTTTACGTACCTACGTTTCTTTGAGGAATCACATGTCTATAAAGATCTTCTACAAATGGACTTTATATAAAGGTTTGATGAACGAAAGACTTAAATAGCAATAAACAAAGTACAATTTCAGCATGTATAGGTATAGATGTTACGAAAGAAATGCTATATTCCAGGTGAACAGGGAAGCAACCAATAGCACCACGTATCTACAATCAAGCAGATCAAATAATAGTATATTACATACTGAGGCGGAAAATGTTTCATTACTGTCGAGCGCTGTTTAGATAACCGAGGTGCGTAGCACCGAGGTAAGCTATAGCGCGAGACAGGAGTGAAACCCTCCGCCGAGGTATGTATACGATTTTATTCACAACCATCTCTAAAAAAATGAGAAAACGGGAATATCTCCATTTATTCATTCATATTTTTTCATACTACTTTTCAATTCAGAAGACAGTGATAATCCGTTTCTATGACACTGACATTATTATTTAATAAAGGGGGCATAAATTGTTGACTGTCACACTGACAGCAGTTGATTATTTTTTTAGTATTTGCTAAAAAACTAAAATCCAAAATTATTGTTATTGTAAACTGATTTTGTATAAATAAATATAAAATATAAGGGTTTTTCTGATGACTGATGCCTTCAGTCAAAATTAACGTCACTCAAAATACAAACATCACGTATCTTTCAGATGTTTTACTTTCCACCCTTGGGTGGAAAGTGATCACTTCCCGACCTGGACAGTAGCAACAGTTAGTAATGACTAATTTTCAAACTTCTAAAAAGTCAGTAATAACCTTATTACATATATGGTTGTGAATAAACGTTTATTTAATATTCCTTATGAAATACTTAATTAAAATATTTCAATTACAAAAGTGAAAGAAAAAAAATGTATTTGTATTTAAATTAAGTGGAAAATTGCTTTGTCTTCCAATTATGTTGATGAGGATATCACGTGCTAACCCAGATCGACTTTGTTGGATGTAATAGCTGGAATGAGAATGTCTATTACTCTTCATGTGGCTTTCGAGTTCAAACTAGAGGGCGTGATACGCTTACAGTGCGTATAGTGGATATATAATAGAGTGGCGACAATACTACCTAACATTTTTTGATTGGTTGGCTAGTTCGACCGCTAATGGCGGCGGAACCAATTAATGCATCGCGATTGGTCTGGAAGTCAATCATATTTAAGATGGCTAACTTCCAGCCAATCGCAGAATCAACGCCACGTGCCGGGGGGCGGGACTATTTGGCTTATTGTCGCCACTGCCATTAGTATTGCACAGTGCAACAGCACAACAGTGTACAGTAAATATTATTTAACAATTTTAAACTAATAAGAATTCTTCTGTATCAATGAGTGGCATTGCCTAAAGAATTTGAGACAAGCAAACCGTGTTTGTCTCAGGCGTTGATTCTGCGATTGGTTGGAAGTTAGCCGTCTTAAATATGATTGACTTCCAAACCAATCGGGATGCATTAATTGGTTCCGCCGCCATTTTTATATATATTTTGTTTATGAATTTTGTTTATTTACCTACTACAAATTACCCCCTTTTGTCAAATAAACTTGTATTATTCTTAGTAAATTTACGTAACGCATTGTTTTAATTTGAATATTTCATTCCTTAATTATAAATGTAACTCAATTACACTCACAACACTGAAGAGAAAGCTTTAGAAGGGTATTTTGTGTTGACAATTTGGTCATGATATTTTGTCATACAAAATTTCGTTAGTTAAAGCTATTTAATGACGCGAGTCACAATGATTTAACATTGAGTACCATCAAAACATTTTCAAGACAGCATCTTACTAGTTTAGAGTAATTGGTAGATACCAACAATACGTTCTTCATTGCTCTTCGAAATTAGTCCAATAAACGGTGACTTATCAGCGACAAACGGTAACGGTAGTTGCTAATCGGCTTTAGATTACAATATAAATTAGGTGCGATTACGGTTAAAAGGATCCGATTGACCTGAAACATCTCCTGCTGCGGGGGTAGCAGGAATTAGTTCACATGACAACGTAAACTGGAACGGATGTTTCCACTTTAAAATCTGATAAAACGACCGCGATAGCCGAAAATTAGTAAGTCACTGAAAAGGTATAAACTGATATGTCTGTGGTATAGCAATATCTCATTAACTTTACTCTATAAATTACTTAGGTAATTATCTAATCATTAAATTTCAAGTTTCTAATTTATAGACCTTTCCGGATACTTTTTCTTGCGGATAAAACTTTAAATTAATGATTATTGGGGACTTAAAAATTAGTCTAAATCACTACTCACCTGTTGATTTATGAAATATGTAAATTGTTCCCTTCTATAAGCCCTATTTGTTGTTATAATTCTTGTGGTAATGTCTTGTTTAATTTCTTCTGATTTCTTCTACGTCTCTGCCTTGCGTTTCTTGACGAAAATATTCCTATTTGTGTCTATTTTTGCATCATATAAAAAATATTGGCCACTATACAGGGTGGCCGGAGATGCAGATATTTAAATGCAAACCCTATATAATTTTTACTTATTAGAAAGAGAAGAATATTAAATTATTTTAATTATACAATTTTAAGTGGAATACATGCACCATATAATATAAAATACTTTTTGTGTTTTTACTTTTAGTTCCAAAAACAAAAATATTTTTGAGCATACAACTTATTGATATATACAGGGTATGAGGCAATAATGTGACAAAGTACTATAACGTTGTTGTTATGAAGAATACAAAAAATAAACACAGGTTTTACAAGAAATTAACACAATATTTCTTGGAATGTACAGGGTCTTTTGTAAAATTTGAAAATATACAGGCCTTCCATTTTAAAAAATGATTTCTACTTTGCCACTATTAAATGAAATACCCTGTACATCCCAAACTACTTTTAAGGAAATGTCCTGTCAATTTTTTGTAATATATCTGTATTTAATTTTTTTTTTGTATTTGTTGTAGTAACATTCAGTAGGTATTTAATTATTTTTGTATTTTTTTAGTAAGAGAGTTATAGTACTTTAATTGTCACACTCTTGTCCCACCCTATACAGCCTTATTCAGAACTTATCTCTAAAACTTTGAGGATATGTGCATCCTTAAATAAAAAATCGATATCACCAAAAAAATTTATAATAAAAGGCTTAGGATTTCCCGTACACAATGTTTAAAGTTATACCATTATAAAGGACTACGTAGCTGGGCAACTGTACTTCAACACATCTGATACTTTTCTACCACATTCCTAAGAATGTGATAAAAAAAGTAAACACGTTTTTGTCTGGAACGCCTGGTTCTACGCCAGTCTATGTGTGTCGTCTCGCGGGTGTTTTATTTATCTTAGGAGTGTTAAACTGTAAAATTTTCAAAATGGCTCATGTGTACAGTAATGTTGAGTTAATGGACATGATTATTTATGGCGAAGTTGGACAAAATTCATTAGCAGCTTCGCGCTTGTATGCAGAACGATTTCCCAATCGACACACGCCAAATTATGCAACTTTTACGGCAGTGGTACAATGTGGCCGTGATACTGGTAATTTACGTGCAAATCATGGACGAGATGGTGGCCCGGGACGACCACAACGTATTTTAGCAGCTGAAGAACAAGTGTTGAGTCTGGTCCGTGAAAATCCGCGAATAAGTACAAGTCAGATCGCTAGGCAGGTGTCTGGGGTAGTGCGGCAAAATTGGATAATGCGTGCCCAAAAGTGTGTAGAAGTCGAGGGACAAAATTTCGAACAACTTTTGTAACAAGGTATGTGCAAATTTTTTATAAATTTCATGTTTCTAATACCTAGTAATCAAGTAGCGCAATTCTTTAAAATTAGTGTAACAAAATTTTATTCATTTTAAAGACAGGTCACTTAGGTCACATCTATCTATCTTTAAGTTTATTTTAAAGTAAAAACGCTGCAAATCTTTTTTGCGCCGGGTGTCGGTATACTCTCAGATCTTCCGAAGTTTTTTTCATGCTAGCCAGTTTGCATTGTCAGTCCCAAGGTCACTCCATTACAGTGAACCAGTATCCAGCGGCGTGCAATGAAAAATTTTTAAATAGTTTTCAGACCCCGCCAAAAAAAATTTTTTTTGCACTACCACATTTCTACATGTATGTTGAACATCCCCAAATTTTATTATGGATAAGTTCTGAATAACCTTGTATACTATTTATTTGTTTTTAAAGAATTTTTAATAAAAATTACAGTAAAATAACTATAGTTAGAACAATTTATTTTAAAAATTACTTTTTTAAAATAAACGGTATTCTAAATTTATTATTTTTTATTTTTATATATTTTTTCATTAGGTGATATTTATTTGTAGATCATTGTGACACATATTTGAGGAATGGACGTTTCCAGCGAATGTATATCTTTGGTTTTCACCGAGGTTTTCACCCTGCATCTACTTAAGGGAAGGAATTCTTGGAAATATATCCTTGAATTCTTATTGGGCCTAAAATTGCCCAACGTTTGCCCAGTTTAACTAACTCTGTGCCTCTAATAGTTTCGGAGATGCCCATACCTATATTATCTTATCTTAAACTTGACACAGTGTATGGATGACATTATTACTGACCGATAATTGACTAGGTACATTTATGGCCTAAGGAATTTTATATGTATTAAAATATAAAGCGTAAAAAACATTTCCGAACAATATGAAGTCTAAATTGTGCCGAATGTTTATCCTGAAAACCCACAAACATAAAGCAACTCGCTTGGCGCCCTAATATCGAGGACCCTAACATAAAACATCCTTTTTGTAAACATAAGGGTCGCTTGGATAAGCAGGCACCTTATCGATTTCTTCTAAAAACAGATAACCATGTGGCGAAAATAAAATAAAGGCAAAAGCTTCTCCCTATTGTGGTCGGTGTGTGCTCTGGTGAACAATTGAACGTTGTAGCATGTTTAATCAACAATTTTAATTACATTTTTATGCTGATGTTTTAAGGGGTTTTGCTCGTGTCCATCACAGTATCCTACTAAACAAGTTACTGGTTTACTCTCGACCTAATTAAGTATATATCTCTTATTTGATGGATCGCTTCCACTATGTATATTACCGGCTTTCAGTCAGGCTTTTACCATACCACATCTGGAGTTCCGCAAGGGTGCAACTTGGGCCCACAATTTTTTTTATGGTTATTAATGATATTAATAGTATTCTTAGTTATAACAGAAATAAAAACCAATTTAAAGTGTATAACGTTTATTGAAGTATAGAATATATACAAAAGTAAGAAAACATGAATATGCTGCAAGCTATAGTTTCTTATATTTTCAAATTTTAAAGTGAATGTATTCAATAATATTTAAATATATATTAAAACACATTAATGAGTTAGTTCTCTGTAGAAAATCTATAGATACAAATGAAAATCACTTATATCTACAAAGCAAGTATTTATAAAGATGCCTAAAAATGTATTTTTACTAAGAATTCTTATATTACACTTAGAAAAATGTGTGTTCCTTGGAACTAAATTACCTTTCCTTATATATCAACCTTGTACGTATAAAAATTCTTAGTATGTTAGTTACAGATTGGACTACATTGATAAATTAGCTTTATTTTCTATATTGTGATCTATATTTTAAATGTTTATAAGATATATGTTTAACATATAAAAAATGTGATTATTTATACATATTAGGTATATCTCACTGTATAGCACAGACTTTGGGTTTTATGCATACCTATATAACATAAAATTGAAGCAGCAACAATGTCTAAGTTTTTACTTAATAGGAAACATCTCAAACACCAAAACGTTTAAATTAGATATATTGTATAAATATATAGATGGTCGAATAGATATATTTTATACTTTTTAAATATTTTAATACATTAATATTAAGTAATCAAATTTCGATGTTAAAATTTGATATGAAAACACAACATCCAACACAGAAATTCAGCCTTTTACTTCGAATAACATCACAAAATTTGCTGCAGGACAGGACACAGGTATACAGGGCGCTCTATTATTTGAGCATCTTGCTCTGTTGATAAAATAGAATACTTAATACTTAAAACAATTAATTTATGGGTGACAAAAATGTCTAGCTCTTTTTATTTAACTATTTTTGTATAGTTTCGTATAACCAGATTAACCAAAAACCGCTCAAATAACAGCGCACTCTGTACAGTGCTAGTATATTGAAATAAAGGGTTTTACGATTGATTGAACATAATGGGCGGCCTTACGGTAAACAACGTGATAAAAAGAAGGTCTGAGATTTGGGGGGGTCAGAATACCCGCTAAAACAAACCAAATCCCAGCCCACCTGCGTTGAAAACCGTTAAGGTTGTTTTGCATTAGCGTAGCGCTTTTCTACAGTCAACGGTTTTAAGCTAACTAATTTGGAAATTTATTTTGATTCTATTATTCTATACAGTGTGTTTCACAACTTTAATTCTACTAAATCCACCTCTGTAAAGCCATTATATCACATGACAGGGAACGGGAAAGAGAGAAAGGGAAATAAACTGTAACATTAATTACTATGCTAATTTGGTAAAATATATCAGTTTTAAAGAGGGCGTTTGGTAATATGATGACCACATTAGGCCTTTATTAATAATTTTTGCAATAATTTTTACAAAAATAGCGGAAATAGCCAACGGTATACTATGAATTTAAATGCATATTTAAAGCACAGTTGATACTTTTGTGCCTCGACCACCACTTCATGTGGAAGAAATGCGTAGCTGGACGTGAGACATAAGAGGATAGGATAGGATAGGATAGGACAGGATAGGATAGGATAGGATAGGATAGGATAGGATAGGATAGGATAGATTTAGTAGAATATTTTTGTCCACCGATACAGAAGAATACTGATAAGTAATGTCTTAGATGTCTTTAATGTAAAAATATAATTGCTTATTGCTTATATTTATGGGTACTTAAATTTGATTAAAGTATCGCTCAGTGATATTTAAGAAAATTATAACGTTTCTTTTAAATGCCGCTGTAAAAAGCCGTAATAATGTGATTAGAATAACAACCAAGGACAGTAGCCTCATCCTCTTGAAAGTCTGTAACCTAGAGGAAGATAGAAAATATTTGGATGACTAATCAATAAAATCGCTCCATTTTTACAGCAGACTGAGCTAACAGACAACAGTAATGGCTGACATTACGTAGTTTCTTGCTTTAAATTGATTTTGTGCTGTTATTGTCAGTGTAACGCATCAGAAATTATTGATAGTATATTTTAACATTGGTAAAACAACAAAGTTATCATATATAAATCTTTGTTTACTGTGACTACGTCATTTCCTGTATTAAGTGTACAACGGGGCTTCTTTCCTTGGTTGTTATTCTAGGATATGCCGCAAAAACTTCAATGGCGTTACGGCGTATAAGTTCCCATTGATATCAATTCCCCACTCCGTTTTATGGCTTTGAAATTTTGCCGCAATTGGAGGAAAAACTCCCATTGTGCCGTTTGTTATTCCTTTTGGATTACGTCCTAGAGAATTTTCTGGAACAAGATATCCAGACCATTTGTGATTCTCCCAAAGCAAATATTATTTCTACAAATTGAGTCTACCAATATGATGGTGGAGGCGGTAGCAAGTTTGAAAATGTAGGTTGGTTATACGATACATCGTTTGAAAGACTTTCATGTTCGCAAGTGACTTTAAATTCCATTTCACGGAGCTGTTTTAATATTGTTTCACAAGAATATTGAATACGCATAGTTCGTATTAGGTGAAATATCCATTTAACAGAGAAATGTACCAAGCTTGTAATAAAATATACTCGTAAAGCAGAAGCGCCAAATATGGAATAGTAAATAAGGAATTCCTTAAACTTATAGGAATTGAGAGTGATTACTCTGAACAGGCAACATGTGTTTGGCACCTCTCATACACCTGTAGGTACCTCTTGACAGTAGTTCATTTGTTTTCGCCACCGTATAACAATGTTTAATAGGTACCTCTAAAATATCGCGTTTGTAATTAAATATGGCATTGCAATTTAATATAAATTACCGACTTTCTTTTAGACTCTTGAATATTTTTTTACTTAGATAATTGAGAGTTTTTGTTTTTGTTTTTTCATGACTATATACAGGGCCGTATGTTCCCGGTGTTCAGTTTTCGTCTACCGCGCGCATGCCGTCACTCTCAGAGTGCTTTTCATTACGGGGATGCGCATTTTGTGAGTTTTTCGTCTGTAATGTGATTATTTTTACAGTTACAAAAAAAAATCTCAAACAAAAGATGTTCGTTATGGTTCGTTTTATAACTTAAAAATATAAAATGTCTCAATTTCGCGAAGCTGAGCTGTTAAACACATTATTCTTACTGCGAAAATTGTTCCTCTAAAGTTTTCGCCACGAATTTCGGGAGAACGGTACAAGATAGAGTAAAATTGCACATACACTATTTTGTAGAGCACAAACTAAACTACAAGAAAGACTATAGAAGAGTATTATATGCACAAAGATAAACACAACACAAGGTTTAAAAATGTAGGGTTTTATTAATGCAGTTAAAATTGTATTCTTTTTTTTTGACCATGTTTAATTTATTTACTTTTTATATATCAATACCTAATGCTTGCATAAAATCAAACAATCTCCAAGTAAAAAGTATTCTTTTCTAACCAAAACCTTACGTTTAAAGGATTGGAATTGGATCATCATTCTTTCTAATTATGTGTTGTATTTTTATGTATATTGTATACCTACTTTAAATTGCGTGTTTTGTAAATGCCGTCAAGAACGGTGTAACAATCCAGGAAAATGTTAATAAATTGGTGAATTTGTCTAATTTAAATTATTTAAAATTAAATATTGGTAAATTTAAGATTATGAGCAGGTTTTTTAAATATAAAAGTCCGAATACTTATGGACAATAATAAAGTAGCATATGTAAATATTTTTTAAAATTTGGGTAAGACATTATTTTGGCACACTTATTTGATATATTTTATCGTTACTTTAAAATCCTTTAAACGTAAGGTTTTGGTTAGGATACTTTTTACTTGGAGATTATTTATTTTCATACAAGCATTAGGTATATATAAAAAGTAAATAAATTAAACCAGTTAAGAAAAAAAAAAAGAATAAAATTTTGACTGCATTAATAAAACCCTACATTTTTAAACCTTGTGTTCTGTTTATCTTTGTGCATATAATACCCTTCCATAGTCTTTCTTGTAGTATATTTTGTGCTCTACAAAATAGTGTAAGTGTAATTTTACTCTATCTTGTTCCGTTCTCCCGTAATTCGTGGCGAAAACCTTAGAGGAACAAATTTCGCAGTAAGAATAATATGTTTAACAGTTCAGTTTCGCGAAATTGAGACATTTCATATTTTTAAGTTATAAAACGAACCATAACGAACATCTTTTGTTTGAGATTTTTTTTTTGTAACTGTAAAAATAATCACGTTACAGACGAAATATACACAAAATGTGCATCCCCGTAATGAAAAGCACTCTGAGAGTGACATCACGCTTCATATTAAGGACCGCCCACTTCTGCGCGACATCTATCTCTGTGTGTGTATATCGTGACTATATGTATATGACTAATATAACGATAATGCATAAGCGCGTCCATATTTGGCACCATCTCTTTATGAAGATAACATTTTTAAATAACTTCTATGAAAATCAGTGTTAGTGTTAAACATCCACCTTCTTACATTTATTTTGACCTACATATCTACTTTTGCCGTTCAATATCACACACTACATACAGATATTCTAATTGGGTATACTATAAAATTGAATATGAATATCGCCTAAAATGTAAGAGGAGTGTATTGCCCGTTGTAAAATATGAAACCCTATTTTACGCCAATTGTATATCCAGAAAATATAAAATGACTCCGGCTATATTCAGATCTCGATGTAGCAGCTATATTGAGCGTTTCAAGTCTGAGTTATTACCTTTGCTTTATTTAATGAAATACTCGATTTCACAAGTCACCGCTCTTATTCAACGTAATATTAATCTAATTATATCAGTCAGAAACGATTAATTTCACTTTGGATTTAATAAAAGGGCACGTGGGATAATTGCTTTATTTCAAGACAGATCAATTCATTCTTATTTAAGTGTAGGGTCAGTTCAAATGAACACCATGATACATCATATAGTCTGAAATAGGTAAACCTTTCATTTTCAATTCTAGTTTAGATTATCAAAATTTGTATGAGTACAAATCACACAAGACTTGCATTTAACATAATTTTTAACACCGAATATACTATATTTGACACCTCGGATAATATGGATTATTATTTTAAAAATAGCAAGATTCATTTTAAAAAAGTTGTGGTGAAATGAGCAAACATAAATAAATAAAAACATAAAGACTATATACATGTCTACAGTGTGTTTCAAATTAGATGCGATAACATAGGTAGGTATCTTGGAAACTATTAGGGATAGAGACTATAGGATACGATGATGTAACTTAGTCTGTATTTCTAACGGTTTTCAAGATACCAATGTTATTGCATCAAATTTGAAACACACTGTATAATATACCTACTAAAAGTTAATATAAATGATCTTCAAAACATCTAGTCTGAATTAGCTTCTATATTTTCTTTATTATTACAAATTTTAACAAAAACATATACTTACGTCTTTTTACGTTAATAATTTGAGTACATGAAACTATATCTAATTATTATGGATTTCAATACAAATTCTCCATCTCTGTTGTCTTTTTGGTAATGAAGTGCGGGATGAAAAGATGTAGCTATTGAAAGTTTACATATTGAATGATAATTCAAAATAATAGGAAACATACCACTTTTAACAATTGGCAATAAAAGACGTTTTACTCTATTTTATCCTTCTTATCCTATCCTTTTATTGCTATTCTAAGTTGACGATGGTCTTGAAGACATTCTATTCGATTGAAAATTGCAGTCTTTGTGAGAAAAACTGAATTCACTCAACTTTCTTATTTAAGGTGAATTTCAAACACAGCGCTACGTAATGTAAATTTAACTTTAACTCCATTTTTCATCTTATTCTCCTGCCCCGAAAATCGAATTATGGCGAAAAAATTGACTAAAAGGCAATATATTTTACGTCGCTGGATAAAATGATAGATAGCACTGATTTGTGAGTATAAGTATTATATAAATCTTGCTGGAAATACGTATTAATTACAAGTTAATGTATTCAGAAATAAAAATTAGTCGAAACATAATAATATATAATTTCTCAATACCAATACCAACACCGTCATCAAGATTTCTGAATAAATTGCTATTTGGGAAAATTTTATGACCTACAGCCAGTATGAGAGTGGTAGAATCACGAATATATATTTTGTGTTTGAGTTATCGTCATCAATTTAATTTTTTTACATAAGAAATTCATTTTTCAGTACCATTTCTCGAGATACATGTCATCCGTGGAACATGAGTTTCTATTTTTACTTTCTTCAAATAGTATATCGTCAGACAACGATCCTCAGACTGTAATTCTTAAGTACATCTTCTATGAAACTGATTCTACCATCTGGATATTTAAACAAATAACCATATTATACAGGGTGATTCAGGTTTAATCTTGATAACTTCAGGAAATAAACTTGTTTCCTTAATCGCATTGTTTCGGAGATAGAGGGTGTTGAAATAGGAATTTTTTCCTGCTTTTCCCGCACTAAAAATTCTCTTGAAATAATACTTTTGGCAATGGTTTTCACAAACGTCAGTTTACAAGTCACTGTATTTCACAAATCACTGTGAGTTTTGTTTTTCATGGCTTCCTATAACTTTAAAAGAAATTTACGCGACTAGGGCGCTACACTGTCACGAATTTCATTCAATATCTCAGAAATAAGGCCAAATATCGAAAAAAAAAACAGGAGATGAAAAAGTTTCAAAATTAATCAGGCAAAAACCTGTGTGTAGCTGTTTTAGTGAAATTATTTTTTTTGTTGAAGTTTTGAAATAAAGTAAGAGGGGGGGGGTAGCACACAAAGGGGAGGGGGTTGTTCAAACTGAAGAAGCTTATGTAAGATCATAAGAAGTGTTTGTGTTTCCAATTTCACGTCAATCGAATGAGTGGTTCAAAAGTTATGAGAGAAAAACCAGAAAAAACTTCAACGCCCTCTATCTCTGAAAGGATGCGATTTAGGAAATAAGTTTACGTCATGAATGCACATTATTTTAACCTGTTCTAAGATTAAACCTGACTCACCCTGTATATATGAACATTCCTCAATTTTGCGTACATGTCGATTACTCCCATAATTTTCAATTTCCTAAGTATTAAATATCTGTATAATTCCAGCAAAGTATCATTGAAAAAAGTCAGTTTGTCAGTTTAATTCGATACGGTCACGCACACTACGATGCGAGTTATCGCTCGACCCTATAAAAATAAAAGCAGGCATAATTAATCAAGTCACCACTGCCTCGCATGACTGGATGAAAAGGGAGTTATTACAGCCCAATAATTTGATAATACCTTCGAGTTTATGCCCTTGGAGCTATAAAAGTAGATGAAAACTGTTCCTTGAAAACACAGATATGCATCAGATGTGCAACAATAACACAGGATGCAAAAATAAAAGCATAATTGAGAACTAACTCTTTTCTTTTTACAAATTGTAACACATTGTAAGTGAAAAGAAATTCCTACTGCATATCCTCCACTACCAATTCAAGCAGTGATGAAAAATTTAAAACACTTAATAGTCAAACTCGATTTGCATCACAGATGTCCCTGCTATTGAAACATAATTAGCGTAAGAATTAGCGTAAGAATAAATACTGTATTGAGTAATGTAGGATCACCCAGTGCTTCTTGATTTTCTAAGGTATGCCACTAAAATTTGGTAAGTGGCTATAGGAAGAAAAATTGTATTCATATCTTAAAGACTCTTCAAAACACCCATGAACAGTATTATTAAAAGGAAAGAAAATCTCGAAAACAACTACCTGAGGGTAAAAGCCCTGACCTATACTGAATTACACCTGCATATCTTAGAAGGATATTTTGTGACCTAATTGGCAATATTCTCAGATACATATGTAGATTGCAGCATAGACCGATAATAAAGGACACTGTAATGCCTCCCACCACTGCATAAAGAAATTATTCCTGTTCCGTATTATCAGTTTTATTTAAAGATATAATAGAATCAAAATAAATTAATTTATGGAAACACTAAAGGTATTACAATACATTTCTCATATTTCAAGCTCCAAAATCATGCCTTTATTGACAGGAACTAGTCAATTTACGTATGTCATTTGTTTTAAACAAGTTTTTTCTTTGCAATTAAAACCACAAAGTTATATCCGCCATCAAATCGGCTACCAAATTGGTTTACAACAAATATATTTCTTCCTAGCATAGGACGTTTTTGAAACACTATAACTATACTAAAAAAAGTATTTTTTGAAAATAGTGCTTCAGGAAAACAATTTTCTGATATTTTCAAGAAATACTTCGTAATGCTAATATACTAAGCAGATGTTGAGATATTAATTTAAGGACTAAGTTATGTACAAGTAATCTTTTAAGTGTAAAAAATCACAGTGCATTGGATAGAGTGCGTAGAGGTAGAAAAATAAACGAGCAAAAATGTCCATAGAGGATGAGGATTTACTTCGATTATAAATGTATACTCTACTAAATGTACGGGTCATAGTTTGCTTGTTTATTTTAAAGGAAATTACAGTTGGACAATTTTGGGATATGCCAAGTATTTACGTAGTTTGAAGACTTGCAAAGTAAGCTATATACAGGGCGCCCTATTTCTTGACCCGTTGCATGGGTAACTTTTTTATTAGTAGAGATACAAAAACGCTTAAATGAGCAAATTAGTGCAGTTTCGTATTAGTAATTCTACGGTAAGGCGAAAAATTATATACGGGGGAAGGTTGAAAAGTTATTGACAAAAAACGAAAAATCCAACTTTTCTATTATCCCTCGTAGCTCGTTCATTTGAAGAGTTAGAGAAAAATGCTTCACATGTTTTTTGCAGTATTTTTCATGTAAAATGACATGCACTTGCTACTTTTTATATATCTCTTAAAATGGTTGAGAATCACAGTAAAATATATTTTTTTTAAATGTAATGGATAGGTGGCTGTGACATTAACCGAAAGTCCCCTTTTTTCTCTTTCAGATGATATAACATAGTCCATATTTTATCCTTACAAAAGTAATAATAATCGTTGTTTTTAAAGAAAGTTTATTGTCACATCAAGAATGCTATGGATTATGGAACAAAAGAATGTTTTGAGAACAGAAATTATTAATTAATTAATTATATTGAAGTAAATGTTCGAAATGACCACCATCCTGTTGGATACATAGTAAGCAACGTTTCTGGATACTTCTTAAAACATTATTTATTGTATGTCCATGTATGCTTCTAATTGCATCTTGAATCCTGACTTTTAGATCCTCTATATCTAGAGGAGCTGTCACATAAACTTTATCTTTCAATAACCCCCAAAGAAAGAAATCTAAGGGGGTCAAATCAGGTGTTCGCGCTAGCCAGTCGATATCCATTCTATTTCCTATAACATTATCAAACTGTTCATGTAAATATTGTTTTACCTCGCGGGAATTATGCGCAGGTGCTCCATCGTGTTGGAAGTATTTAAGATTTCTAAAAATATGAAGTGGTAATTCATTTAAATATTCCTCTGTTAGAGTATTTCTTAGAAAATGAAGGTAATTATTCGCATTCAAATTATCTTCGTAAAAATATGGGCCAATAATTTTGCCACAAAAAATTCCACACCACACATTTATCCCAAATTGACGTTGATTTCTTCTTTCAGAAACAAGATGTGGATTTTCTCGGCACCACATTATGTTATTATGGCGGTTAAAAATACCATTGTTGGTAAATCTACTTTCATCACTGAATAAAATCTTTTTCCAGAAGTCTAGATCCTCTTCGCATTTTGAAATGTACCATCGACAAAATGTCATCCTTCTTTGATTATCAGCTGGATATAAAGTATTGCATATGGAATAATGATAAGGCTTTAAATTGTTACCTTTTAAAATAGCTCTTACAGTTTCCTTGGAAGTGTTGCAGTGATGTGCAATTTCTGCAGTTGAAGAATCAGGTTTAAAATTTACATAAGCCAAAACATTTATTTCAGTGTCTTCATTGAAGTTTCTTTCATCCTTAGGCTTTGAAAAAGAACCGTATAATCGTATATTATTTTCCAGCTGTCTAAATATTCTATGATGGGGTTGTCTTCGTTCCATGTAAGTTTCAAAATAAAGATTCGCTGCAGCTTGTGCATCTCGATTTTGGTTATAATAACAAAATAGCATATCATTTTTCTCTTCGTTGGTGTACATATTTGCAACACTATTATTTTGTATGCAGTATTAATAATAAACAATAAACTACTTAACAAAAACTAAAAATGTCACTTATGATCTGTCAATAATTAAATGCCAACTAGACGTTTTTAAAAATATCAGGAATCTTATTTTTTGTTTTATTTCCATAGCATTCTTGATGTGACAATAAACTTTCTTTAAAAACAACGATTATTATTACTTTTGTAAGGATAAAATATGGACTATGTTATATCATCTGAAAGAGAAAAAAGGGGACTTTCGGTTAATGTCACAGCCACCTATCCATTACATTTAAAAAAAATATATTTTACTGTGATTCTCAACCATTTTAAGAGATATATAAAAAGTAGCAAGTGCATGTCATTTTACATGAAAAATACTGCAAAAAACATGTGAAGCATTTTTCTCTAACTCTTCAAATGAACGAGCTACGAGGGATAATAGAAAAGTTGGATTTTTCGTTTTTTGTCAATAACTTTTCAACCTTCCCCCGTATATAATTTTTCGCCTTACCGTAGAATTACTAATACGAAACTGCACTAATTTGCTCATTTAAGCGTTTTTGTATCTCTACTAATAAAAAAGTTACCCATGCAACGGGTCAAGAAATAGGGCGCCCTGTATATCTGTAAGTATTAAATCTACATCTAAGTAACTAATTTCAATAATTTTATTGCAGCTACAATGTAAAAATTTTAAGGTTAATATTATAATTAATTATGTATTAAATATGTAGTAAAACTGAAGCACATTTTACAAAGAAAATATTAGGAGCTGCTAGAGGTTACTTAGAATTAATATTAAGTGCAAATACAATGCTCAACAATTGGAAAGCTTTTTCAAAGAACGTTTTCTGACAAATACGTGAATTGTTAGACAGATATTTTTGTGCAAACATTTAGTGTGCTTAGATTTTCAAAGATTGAGCAGTGTATGTCAAAATCTTATATACTTTTTTATTATTTATTTATTGAACACTAAATATATTTGATTGATGGTTAGCGAAATTGGCCAGTAATTGAATTACAATTTTTATAGTTTAATAGTTCTACTTTGTGCATGACAAATCAGCCACCCTTTTTTGATACAATTTTACTTTTCTGTTGGCAAAGTTTCCACTTATGGAATTTATTAGATCATATTAATATAATGAGAGTATAAAATCTGATGTGGTGTTATGAAAATGTTTGCCACATGTATGTGGATAACTACATTTTTTTAAATTAACGCCGTGGACCAGTCATTTTATTTCGATCCACCCCAACCGTCACCCACAGCCTTCTCTAGTACTAGCCATGAAATGAAATTGGCAACACCGCTCCACGCCGATGTTCTAGTCCGATTGCCGACCCACAGCCTCTTTAGCAGAGAAGGCTTTGGCCGATCGTATTTGACGTGCATTCCCAATTTTGTTTGTAATAAGCTACTTTTGACATAGTTATTTAAGAGAACGTTTGCAAATATTGAACAAATTATTCCTAAAATATAATTTACATTATTTCCACAGACACAGGTGTCTAAGAAGTCTAAGTAAAAGTTATCCGAAGCTATACTTTCTAAAGTTAAACTTGCAGCAAATCTTTTTGGTTTTCAGTTTTAAGCATGATACAACTACACAGATATGCCAATCCGCATAGTGACGTCAGTTACGAGGAAAAAACAATTGATAAACACGAAAATAATTATATCACTGCCCATAAGAATTTTCGCATCGCATTACCTTTTTTCCCTCACGAATGACGTCAAGCGCAAACAAACGAAAGTTATGAGCATATCTGTGTAGTTGTATCATGGTTTTAAGAAAGTCAATTTCTAAAGAGTCGTAAGTAAAAAAGTCTAAAGGTAAAATAAAAAAAGTCTGTAACATATTGTATGTAGTAGGAGACTGAATATAAATCATAAATGCCATTATTATCGTGGAGGCAGAGTATTTCCTTTTTAACTTTGTCATTTGGTTAATTTGATCTACGATAATGTTTAATTGTTTAGAATATAAAAAAGTCTCGTTATCGCAAAAATCTAAAGCTTGTTTTAAATACGCCTGTTGCAATGCATTTTGAGTATTGCTTGTTTCTGAGTTACTTGAATAATAGGTATATTTAAATCTATCTAATAAATTTTGAAGTTGAGACCATCTCTTAATTTTCATATCAAAATCTAAAATCCACTTTAAGTCATTAAAATACAGTTCACTGTGATTTACAAATATTTTAACTGTTAGGTCGTTATTTATTGATATCTGATTTTCAATTTTAACTATTTCACCGTGGAAATTTATTGTATAAAAAATTATTTTAGATGTCTTTTTATTCCAACTTTCACCAAGATTAACTTATTCCGAAAAATTATTTATAAAATCATTGTAATTTGCAATAAGATCTGACTTTTCAAAATTTTGTATCAACATTTCATGTTGCTGAACTTGCTGTTGGCGCCTACATTCAGGATCTTTTCGAACAATCGACTTTTCCTTTGAAATATATTTAGGCAAATTTGGGAAAATAGATGGGATAGCATCCGCCTTTAATTTTGCTTTACAAGCAATCATTGTTAATGTACCGTCTGGTAAAAGATGTCTGTCAAGTTTAACGACATCATTAGGATCAAAATGTAACTCACAAACAACGGAATATTTTGTAGGTGACCATTCTTTCCTAGGGATACGTTTGAGCCATTTTTGTTTAAATGTGTCGTCCTTAGGGAATCCAAAAACACTTTTTACCCCTTCACTTTTTACAGAGGAATCGTAATTAGATTTCTGGTACACAGCACCGTGCCGGCATTTTCACTATTCAAGGTTAATTTCACTTCACCTCCAACTAATAAATAGAACATGTAAAAACTCGGGAAAATGATATTACATATCAAATTGGTAATACACGGCACTATGTACATTGATTATACTTTAATATACAACGGTCTGAAATAATTATCTCTTATAATTAAACGCTATTTAACACAAATATATAGGATGATTTAATACCACAAGTACAGACGCACCATTTACCAAAACTGTATCGCTCGGTCTGAAATTAGGACGGGATGCAGTGTTGCAATTTTCTCAGTTCATGGCTAGTACTAGAGAAGGCTGTGCGTCACCCCAACAATCGTAGATTGGTAAGGCTTGCGCTGGGTTAGTAACCAACTCTGCGTGCGAGTTAGGATGGAATAATATTTAGCAGCTGTTTATATGAAAGATTAACATGGGTGTGTTTTCACTAAGTGGTGGTTTGGATTTACTATTCTTAGTCGTTGTTGGGCGCTAATTGAGTATATAAAATAATCTGCCGACCGCTCTGCTACCCAAGTGCCATACTTTTGTGGTAATCCTTACATTTTTGGCCGAAACATGGTTGCATAATATTGAAGATAAAATGTCCTTCGAAGAACTAGCACAGGCCTGAACATCTGTTCCATTACCATCCTTTATTCTGCTGAAAACGTATTCAGGATTATGTAATAAAGGATAATAAAAACACCACATTAGAGTGCCGGACTGAAAATCCGAGATGGAACGCGAGCTTAAGGACAATATTAAATTCTGAGTATGAAACTGAAGGCTGGCTCGCTCTCCCCATTTGAATATTTTCATGCGAATTAGTTATCTGGGCATTGTAAACGATAGGCTACGACGGTTGGTAAATTCTCGGTGCATAAATTTGTGGCTGGCCCGTAGCTGCCCTAATTTTCTCGTAAACAAACCGAGATGAGACAGGAAGGCCGGCTTAGATTAAACATACCTCAACAGATATATTTTTGCGCAATCTGAATTGTTTGTAGTTTGTACAGTTTTAGTTCATCTTTATCAGTTGATGAGGTTAATTAGTAGATGATGATTAGTTAGATGATAGTGTTAATGAAATTAGAATAATCCTACCTACTGCGCCAATATCTAATTATTTTGAGCAAAATATTTTGACAAAATTTGCACTTGTGAACATATACATAGTGGTCTGTCTCTAGTGTTCTTTATGGGAACATTGCCTTACTGTTGAAGACAAAATAATCTGAAGGTATAGGCTACAGGCTCGTGAGAAGTTGATGCGGAATGCAAGTATCTACCTACCATCATTCCCGATTTTCACGAATTTAAAAACCAAATGTTTATTCTAGGTTTTTGTTGCGTATTTTGGATATAAAATAGGATAGGCATGTATAAAACTCCTTGTTGATCATTGATAATAAAAATGTATTTTTCTTCTGCGCCTGATTTGAATCCATTTAGATTTATTCTTCAAGGATGTTTTTGAGTCTATTTAATTCCCTATAAAGTTTGTATAATGATACAATCTGAATCAAATTCTTTTTACAAATTGTAACACATTGCAAGTGGAAAGAAATTCTTAATACACATCCCCCACTACCAATTCAAGCAGTGATGAAAAATTTAGAAGATCTTCTATCTGAATTGTAGTTTAGAATAAGTATAGGAAAAACTTTAAACAATACGTTTGAAATCTTTTGGTATATTATTTATATCTTTCAAGTACACTTTTTTATAACCATTCAAAACAGGATAAATCACCCTGTATAAAGACATACCTATAAACTAATATACAATTGCGACTTACTTATCTTAACTACTTAAGTCACTGCCTAGAGGAGCATTATTTTTGCAAATTTTCATTTAGCTTCCATGTGAGCTTTCAGCTAAAGAAAACCGAAATGTATTTACTTCCCAAGCACCGTGGTGGCGCCTAACCAAAGTATTAGTAATTTAAGAACTCCGTAATGGAAAACTTTGCCAACTAAAAAGCTTTTCGTGTGCATTTGTTATCGAGGACGTTGTTTTTGTCGAGCAGATATCGGTTAGTGAGGCATTTCAGCACGCTTCTCTTGTGGAAGTAACTACTAGGTCATCATTCTGGGTTTCGGGTATTTTTTAGAACAAATCGTTAAACATGTAAGTTATTAATGAAGCACATACACTGCAGGCGTAAATATTTACCTCGTACCTAATATAATTTACCAGTCAATATGGAGGATGATAAACTCCTATGAACAAATGTGAACTAAAAGTGGCTTAACTACTTGGGAGTAACCCAAGAGTCTATTAAGATGGCGTCGTAGGCACCAGGTGGGAGGATAAGTAAAAGGAAGAAAATCTTCCATTTCTTCCATAAACTGTGCCTCCATTTTTAAATTCTATCAATTCTTTTAAGAGTGCTATCGTTTGAATGTGGTTAGATCGGTTTTTTGAATATATTAATTAACTCCTAATAATCTGTGGTCAAAATTATAGAGAATAACTCATCTCATCTAACTGAGTCTTTTTCTGTTCACTGTATAAAATAATCGTTAATTGTATATACAAATTTAATGATTCATCAAGTGAAATAAAATCATATTTTGAAATATTTGGTTGCAAGTTCTTAATAAGAGGCATTTTACTCTACGCTGGACTACTTTTTTCTAAATAAACTTTTGATTCAACTGTCAGACTAAAAAAAATCAAGCAAGGTCCGCAAGATCCCTGCCGAATATACAGTGTGGCTAATTTTTGAGTGTCCAGCTAATATCTTTTAAACCATTAAAGACATAAAAAGTTAACACTGACGTAGTTTTTCACATAACACCAAAACACTATACTGCACTCGCCGCGCGTTTCGCCTACCAAGTTGGCATCATCTGGAGATGATTAAAACTAAACTTATGAGACTGTCCTATTTACACCTAAACTATTGCAACGGTTCAAGAACCGTTGAGACGCCTCGGTGAAGCGTCGCCACGGATCAGTGACCCGTGATTTACTAATCAATAAAGCGACCTGTATGGGATTGGCCCTCTGTCACTATTCATACATCCAGCTGTCTGGAATTTGTTACATTCCTAATTAGGCTTGCTACTATCTATTTTATGGTTGTTCTCAAACGCATGCTGGGCGACACTGGACTTATCTATTCTACCATATTTGAGATGAGCCATATGTTCCTTGAATCTAGTTTGAATTGACCTTCTAGTTTGTCCAACATAATTTTTACTGGATAAACTAGGTCAATTCAAAGTAGATTCAGTATGTTGGACAAACTAGAAGGTCAATTCAAACTAGATTCAAGGAACATATGGCTCATCTCAAATATGGTAGACCCTATACGTCTAGTGTCGTCCAACATGCTGTTGAGAACAACCATAAAATAGATAGTAGTAATTTAAGACTAATTAGGAATGCAACAAGTTGTAGACAGCTGGATGAATTTGAGAGCTTGAAAATTGCGAAGTGTAAAATAGTATGAATAGTGACAGAGGGCCAATCCTATACAGCCCGCTTTATTGGTTAGTAAATCACGCGTCACTGATCCATCGGAACGGTTCACTTAATCATAGCAATGTTTAGGTGTAAATAAGAGACAATGTTAGCATAAGTTTAGTTTTAATCATCTCCAGATGATGAATTTGGTTGGCAATACGTGCGTCGAGTGCAGTATAGTGTTTTGGTGTTATGTGGAAAACTATGTCAGTGTTATCTTCACACTAAAGGTTCCAACCCCCTTCAGGAACAAAAAAATTAAATACGATACTTACCAAAAGAAACCTGGTCTGCAAAACAGTGCATAACTATTTTTCTCCAAAGCCTACCTATTTTCCGGAAAAATATATAACTGTGTATTTTAAAATGGAAACACCCCATATATTTGTAATACACTGTTGTACGGTCTGATGGTTCAAGGTCAAATGGTGAGGGAGATATGTTCAAAAGAGTGTCCCATAGATTATATGAAAGGGAACATTGATTCGTTGCTAGGATACACAAGCTACAAACAAAATCTTTCTCCAACACATTGCTCTGACGGTACACTCTTTTGGGTATATCACTATTAAAGCTAAATCCATCAACCCTCTGTCAATGTATTTGTGAGAGGACGTTCTATCCAGATCTTTAAAAATACACAGGGTGTTCTATTTAAAAAACCAAGTTAGATATTTTGCCAGAAAAGATATAGGCTTTGGAGAAAATTGTATGCGCTGTTGTGTAGATCATATTTCGTTTGAAAAGTCTCCTATGTAACTTTTTTGTATATTTAATATTTCAGGAGATATTAGTTGACAATGAAAAATCAGCCACACTGTACAATAAGGGCCTTGATTGTCAAATATTTAATATAAAAATCTCCAACACCAAACGAGGAGAAATAACCATTGTAAATGTCTTCTATAAAAAATGTAAGACCCTGAAAAAGTTGTGAAAGTTATATATGTCTTGTAAAATTGAATTCTGCCTTTGTATTGGAGTTGAATTGTACTGAATTCTGTTGAATACACATATGAAAGAATTCGAATAGACGCGATTTCTATTATAACGCCTTGTTACGTTAAATTTCAAACTTTATAGCGTTCCTTTACACTTCAATATTATGTCGGAACGTCGGAACTCGGCGCTTCTTAGTCTAATTTTTGATATCTGGTATCTGGTGGTTAACACGAGGCGAAAATTAATATGGGAATTATTAATATGTGTTAATCTACAGCAAATGAGAAGGTAACTTCAATGTATGTATAAATCTGTTATAAACACTCTCTATCTGTCTAATTTTGCAGACATTATAACACAACTCGTAATCTAATTTACAGTCCAAGAACATATGTAGGTACTTCAGTAAATTTTTATGTGGCAGGGCACTAATCTTTATTTTGTTATCAGCAAGAAAACGTCACCTCAATAAAACGTATTGCTATGGTGTAATAAAAGTGACCAACAGGTGTATAAGCAGAGAAAGTTTTCTAGCCTGCATTTTCCATTTTTTATTTACGACTCGGCTAAAGACACGTATACCGATTCGGTTTTTGTTTCCGTCTTTGAAGGAAAGATAGTTAACGAAAACTAATTTGACAAATTCAAACAGTGGCGAAAATAGGAACGAATATTAACAAATAGAAGTTACAGATAACACAATCTACTTTTTAACATTCTTATGAAACTTAAAATTAGTAAATGTGTATTTCGTCGATCACTCAAATCTTGAGACGCATAAATTGAACAGTCAAATAAAATTTTAAACTGCTCAATTATGCACAAGTGATACACTGTGCAGATTGAATAATTAAAATTAGTTTCAGTGAACACACAACGTGAAATAATGGAATACTCTGGTTGTCTGAGCTTGGAAGTCGGTATTAATTAGTCAAGTTAAATATTTTATTACGGCAAAATGCCAACCCGTGAAATGTATTTACTTTATTTATATGTTGGGTAATTATTATCAGATGAGGGTCGCAAAATTCTAATTTGCCCTTATGTTTGTAATAACAAATGCTTTAATGTAATACAGATTATCATTCTACCCTTCTCCACCAGAACAACGCCTGGAGAATATGCCTGTGGGGCTTTAGCTACCTAGAGATCGATATGGTAACCGGTTAGGAACAAGTTAAAATGTCCACAACTCTAGACTCATTACTTTAGCTATTATTGGAATAAGATATAAACAAACCGCAAAAGAAACATTTTTAATCTGGATAATAAAAAAGTTAATTTAAGTTTCTTTTATTTCCAGCAAACAATGGAATCAATCATAAATCTATTATACAGGGTGTTTCTTAATGTCATGTCCATACTCTAGAACCTAATTCATTGTTCAATTTTATGTCTAAAAGTCCAAATAAATATGTGACTAATTTGCTTCGTTTTCGAGATACAAGGTGTCAAGATTTTTATAAAAAATCGTTTTTTATTAATATCTTGAAAACTCTTTTGCCAATTTGGATGAAACACGAAAAGATTAAAATTGTTGGCTCCAGTGGGGTCCAGGAGGGTAACCTATTTGAAATTTATAGCGAAAAGCATTGGACACCACTGGTTCTTTACAAGTCTTAGATTTTTTTTAGTTGAAACAATTTCAAATACACCTTTTTTGTTTCTTGCAATTTTTTGTACTTTGATTCGTTTTAGAGAAAAAAAATTAAAACTATATTCAGTGCATATCTGCATGTTTATTATGTTAAAAATAAAAAACTGGGATGTTCCCATTTTTAAAGCAGGAATTTAAGATCTACAAACAAAAAATGCAAGATACAAACCTAAATAATAACTACAAAAGACTACACACCTTAACACCCTGTATCTCGAAAACGGGGCAATTTAGGACAGACGTTCATCTGGACTCTTAGTCATAAAATTGAACACGAAATTGGCGCCTACAATATGGACATGACATTAAGGAACACCCTGTATGTTAAAATTTCAAGTAACTTTTGCGTATATTATTTACCCAGCCTGCAGTTGGAATATCTTTCAAAATAACTTATATAAGACATGATTAAACACGTTAAAGTGAATCATTAATAACCCAGTGCTGCGACATAACCTGAGAAACTGCGCTGAAATTGCCCCTTAATAGGTTTTCACCCTCCTACTAATCGTGAAGCAATTTGCTATAATCGCCTCCTTATTTGATTATTTCAACACATGGCATTGCTTAGAACCAAAGGCCTTAATAGCCCTTTTTATTACACAGCATAATACATTTTCGTATTTATCCTTTATATTAGTTTACGAGTCAGCGAAGCTTTATGCGCATCGTGTCGCCTACGAGGGTCTGAAAGAAAACAAGAGAACGTCGATTATGGGTTTGCCGTCTAGAATTTTCCAGAGAATCATAGATACGTGTCTGTTTTAATAGATATTCACAAACAACCTCGTCAAACTTTTTTAGTTACTGACAGATAGACAGACATCGGAAAAAGTTACATGAAAGTATATTCCACAAGATTTATACAAGGCGTTTGGATAATTTTCGTTTTATGAGGACAAGATGTAGTACAAGATTGATACTAGTTGTATAAAACTAAGTGTATGTTGTTCCTTGATTTCTGATTACCTGACCAATGACCAATGACCGTTTAATATTTCATTTTAAGATGAATGCATCAACATACCTTATCCATTTTTATAGAATATCCTTTATGACCTATTTTTGGTTTCTCTAATCTGTACAGAATATAGCACCTGTCTCTTTCACCAATAAGTTCGTATGTCTTTTGCAACCAGTTTTGAAATCTCTATCAGCAGTAAATTCCTTTAAAAATTCGATTCAAATTTAAAAAAATAGTTCTCAAATCAAGTATATAATCAAGACGGTATCTCCTCTATATTTTCTTCCAGCCCCCTCAGTATATAAATTTAAAAAAGCTAAAATTGAGCTACATGAATACCTGTAACTTACTTACAGCTAGAGTCATCACAAAAACAATGGTCAGTGAATTTTTTACAGCCACCTCCTACATACTACACCTAATACTGCCTCGAGTTAAAGCTGTACTGCCTTCCATTCACCAAAAGCTCCCTTGTCTCAGAAGGAGTCCCAGGACTCAAACTGGCCGTCGTGGTGTTGGATATCGTTTCTCTAAGCTCCAAGTGACGTAACTCTTCGCCGTCTTTCTCGAACACCTCCTCTTCTACAATTTGTTCCAAGTAAGCATCACCATTGATAGCATTTGGTGGGGCAGTTTTGGAATGAGGCGAGTGAGTGGGTACTATTTCCGCTAAACTCCTCTCTTTGTCTTCCCTCTTCTTCTCCATCAACTTCCTGTGATTCTTGGTTGCCAGACATCCAGTTTCCACGTCTCTTTCCAATCGATGGCCGCTTCTAGATCTGGTCAGCTGCCTGGCAACGTAGTCTTCGAGCTCTACTTCTTCTCGTTTGCTGATGATCTTGTTAAGGACGATGAAGAACAGTCCGAAGATGGTGACGAAGATTCCTGTTAGCACCATCTCGTTCCACCAACCTCCGCTCCTCCAAGTGATTAGATCGTCGGGGAGTAGGCCGCTCCCTATGAGGAAGAGACCCAGGGCTATGAAGCAAACCCCCAGGTGTAACATACCGATGGATGTTGCCAGCGAGTGGTCCTTGGGAGCGCTGTTCCTGTTGGCGTGGGATGGCAGATGTTCCATGCTATCCATGCTGTTGGTCCTGGAGGAAAGACGCCTCTCAGCAGCTCGCCTCTTAGCTTGCTCTCGAATACGCCGCTGGCGTTTGATGGCCATGGCAGAGTGGAGACCAGCCGATCCATGCATCTGGAATCCAGGTAATGGTATGAGTTTGTTTGTATCTTCAACGCAAAAAACTTGCATGCACTTTTCACAAGACACAACACTGCACACTGCACTGCACGTGAATTTTGCACTGCACTGTACACGGTTTCAACAAGCACTGCCAAAAATAACGTCCCTCTGAGTGTTTTTGCTGTCATCTAAAACAGTCTTTTACAATTTTCAGGTTACAGAATAAAACAGAAACTCAATCATTGGAGAACATTGATAATGTTTTCTTTTGATAAGTGATCTAAACAAGAGAAAAAGCCTTAGTATATAGAATGGAGTATTAATAATAGTTATATGATCATAATTACAGGGTAACGCTTTTTCTCCATTTTCCAAAAGTTTAATACAAGAAATTCAACAAATATATCATTCTCTGTAGCTTACATAGCTTTCCAAAAATGAAAAATGTAAATTATCAATGTTATATATTATATTTTTTCATCTAACATAAGTATATGAATTCAATGTGTATTTAATTCATATAGTTAGCGATTTTATTTATGAAAATATTGCTGTTTAAAAGAACTTGCCCCACTTTTTTAAAGGCAAATAAGTTCCTTTAAACTTGAATAAATTTTATCTACAACGATTAGGTATTCTACAATTATTCAGTGACAATAACACATTTACGGTTGAATTTCATGTTAATAAGCTGACTTTGAATAACATTTGTGGGAAAATAATTTAACTCAAACTCGCCTTTCAGTTTAGACCAAATATTTTTATCATAAAACAAAGGCTATGCTGTAACAAAATCCACTGCATTTAATCAACAATTTAATGTAATATAACCAGTCTCATGTCAAAACTATTTAATAATAGGTCTCGTTTCGTGTGGATTTTGTCATGCAGCAATATATTTACTTTAGTTAGTAACTGAATAATACCAACTACATACACATAGAATGGGACATTACTTTTGCATTACGCATTCAAAACAAAAAGCAACTACAAAAAGTGTCAAAAATCTAATCGAAAATTATATATAGCAAGCACCTTTTACCAATCTGCAAGTAATTATTAGATGTTTCATTAAAATGGTGAAGTTAACGGTTCTATCGGAAGCAGACATTGTCTTTCTTAGTTTAAAATGAACAACCTGTATATTTTTAGATTTGGACAAAAGGGAACACAGTAATATAGGGGTTGATGTGTCTATTTTTAATTATAGGGGATATAATGTATGCAAAAGTGTCAGAGACAGATCCGTCAAGTCACACACCAGTGTATTCTTGAGAAAAGATTATCAAAATCAGTTAAAATATACTGGGTGTTCTATTTAAAATAAGAAAGTTGAGATTTACCACTGGTAAGTAATAAAATCTGGCTACTTTGACTAAGTATAATGTAACCTGTTGTGAAAGAAGCCAATATTTCAATTACGTATCTAAACTTTGTATCTATGGTTCAGTCAAGATTTGAAGTCCTACATGTCATGAGTGAAGCTACGAGGCCCTTGCCATTGTCAACTTAATTTTAAATTATTTAATGGATTAAAAGTAGACATTATGTACACCAATTTAAATAACAGTGCTTAAAACTGGATTCGCCTTTATATATTTTCATTATTCTTACAATTTATTTACAAATAGTCATGACGTGTAGGACTTGAAATCCTGATTATACTTTATCTATATATTGTTAATTCCTTGTTATACACACTGTATTAGGTGTATTAAATTGGGATTAGCCGTAAAACACAGATCATGATATAAAAGTAAAAACTATCACCACATTTCAATATAAAAAACATAAAACACACCACAGAAAATGGATAATCTCCCTTCTGAAAGCCTCAGACTTGTGTAGAGGGGGTACACATGAAAAAAAGCAGAGCACTACCATTCCCTGGGAGAGATGCCGTTTCTCCTGTGGCGAGATTTGAACCCGCGCCGCAATATACCAATATGTTAGTCACAAGCTACCACCCAGCACCTTACAGACTAAGCTATCGCCACGGCGATTGTATTATGACATGATACATGATATTATATGAGAGTATTATAGTTAATTATTATATAGTTAATTGTTAATTTAATAATAATTATTTGAGACGAAGTCTCAACTCTCTAGACCTTTAAATAAGGGAGATAGACTGTCCTGGTATGTGGATTATTTGTGAGTATTCCATGGAAATTTCTACGAGGATCCGAAGCTTAGTTCATCTATATAAGGCCGTACCAGCGAGTAAGTCAGTCTCAATCAGGCAGCGATCAAGGCGAATAAGCAATACTCAAGTGAAATAACTTAGATTTTCGAAGTGTTTGCGGTGTCTATTTATCTGGATGTTGTGTAAGAAGTGTTGTGTTGTGTTTGAAGTGTTAAATAAATATTTTTATTGTTGTTAAAACTCTCACTTATCTTTAGAACCCTTGAAGGAATAACAATATCATTTACCGTGTCTGTAACAACATATAAAATAAAATGTAAATTATTGAAAAAATATGCAAAAGTGCAACCCGTAAAATACCTAACAAATTCATTGGGCGTGGTAGGAAACATGGAATTACCGCCACAAGTAGAATGAAGACTTTTTAACGACTTCACCTCATGACGTGGAGCTTTGAATTTTTGTTCGACACCGTGGAAGTGAAGCGTTCTATAATGAACCAGGCAACTTTAGCCCCCGCCATGGAGTGGAAAGCGCTTTTCTGCTCTACCGAAAGGTCAGAGGTCGTCCTACATTTCCGAGCCATACGGCGGTGCTTGGGGCAATATATTATTTAACAACTAATTTTGCAAAATTACTCGTTAACAGAGCTCCATCCGGGGCAATGATAATTTGAAATTATATAATAATGCGGGGATGGAAAAGTAAAAAATACCAATTATTGACCTAGATTTATCTCGATTTCGTCACATTACTAGTTATTATTCATACTTGAACCGCAAAAATCAATAAGAGGATATTATTTTTAGAATAAATAAGGATATTTTATTGCTTTTACATTTGATATATAATTATATAGCGTTATTCAGAACTTATCTCTAAAACTTTGAGGATATGTGCATCCTTAAATAAGAAATCGATATCACCAAAAAAATGTATAATAAAAGTCTTTGGATTTCCCGTAAACAATGTTAAAAGTTATACCATTATAAAGGACTACGTAGATGGGCAACTGTACTTCAACGATATCTGATATACCACATTCCTACAAAAAAAAGTAAACAAGTTTTTGTACCTGGAACGCCTGGTCAAGACCGAGCGAATAGAGTTGGAGTGGAGATAATATCTCTATTGTCTATCTGTGTCACTCTCTCAGTGCCGGTGTCTTATTTATCGTATAGGAGTGTTAAACTTTAAAATTTTCAAAATGGCTAAAGTACAAGTCAAATCGCTAGGCAGGTGCCTGGGGTATCCCAATCAACGGTGTGGCGCTTACTACACGAAGCTCAGTTTTATCCGTATCATATCCAGCGTGTTCAAGCACTGTTACCAGCGGATTATCAATTACGAGTTAGGTTTTGTGAGTGGCTGTTGCAGCAAAATGCTGAAAATCCCCAATTTACTGTTGATGTACTAGTTACAGATGAAGCTTTGTTTACTCGAAATGGAATACAGAACATTCACAATACACACGTTTGGGCACTCGAAAATCCGCACGCAATTCAACGAAATCACTTCCAACACCGTTTTTCGAACAGCTTTTGTAACAAGGTATGTGCAAATTTTTTATATATTTCATGTTTCTAATACCTAGTAATCAAGTAGCGCAATTCTTCAAAATTAGTGTAACAAAATTTTATTCATTTTAAAGACACGTCACTTTGGTCACATCTATCTATCTTTCAGTTTATTTTAAAGTAAAAAACGCTGCAAATCTTTTTTGCGCCGGGTGTCGGTATACTCTCAGAACTTTTTCGTGCTATACGTGACATCGCCAGTTTGCATTGTCAGTCCCAAGGTCATTCCATTACAGTGGACCAGTATCCAGCGGCGTGCGATTAAAAATTTTTAAATAGTTTTCAGAACGCGCCAAAAAAATTTGTTTTTGCACTACCACATTTGTACATGTATGTTGAACATCCCCAAATTTTATTATGGATAAGTTCTGAATAACCCTGTATATAATACTAAACATAGATAAAATTTGCATATAAATCATCGATGTAAAGAGAACAAAACACTTCATCTGATGATTTAAAAATTCAATATGGCGTCCATAATAAATAAAAAAGTTGCCTATCGCTTCTCAAAATCTAGAGTGCTTAGACAAAATCTAACTCGCCATTATCAATAATGTATAAGTTTCAAATTTGAGTTTCTATCTATCTTTATAGTGTGAGATATTTACTATTTTACACGATGCACCACTTTTCTTCAAAAATGAGGGAGTAAAAATCCATTAAACCTGTTGTAGGAGAAAATAAATTCGTTTTTATCAAATGCTATATCGGGTAAAACAGTATAATTTTATTTTCTGCGGGATGTGAAATATGATACTTTGTTTATCCACAGGGGTGTTTCCCCGGAAAAGGGTGTGTTCATGATTGAGCATAATTTTTATTCTGTTCGTAGTTTTCTCGCCAAGCAATAAAATGAAAAAATTGGCACGCCTGTTGTCATCATTCAATTCCCCTACTCCCACGACATGAGCAAGAAAAGTGTCGGGTAATGTGTAACAGTTTTTGTGCAAATACACCAGACAGAAAATCCATGCATCAACTACCTTTACATGCCTTTAGATGTAGGTGTTACGACCTACTGACATTTAAAATCGCAGAGGCTGTGTAGGGGAGAACAGAAAATATTTATCCAACGTTAAATTAATATCTACAGTATTTGTCGATTATTTTTCTTTTAAATTATTCAGGTGTTGGATATTAAGGAAGAAAAATCTTAAGTTTGTCGACTCGATTTCTTTATTGTCTTTTTCAGGACGACTGAGGGAAAAATTTTGCATTTATTTTTGCATATTATATTTATTACACATCAATAATTATTTTTTAATAATACTGTATAGTGCGTTCCAACTAATTTTAAAATATTTATTTTCTATAATTAAATAATTATTTACCTACAAAATATTTAGTTGTGAATATACTTCAGTCGTCTGTTTAAATTTAAACAAATATATTTATTGCAAGAAGTAAACATTTAACCGCTAAATGCGCAGAACGCTTGCGCGTACTCTAACTTCTCAGGCAGTCGCCCAATGTCACAGCCATTTTTGTATCGTGTTGTGCGTTTCTTTGCAAGTAAAATAAGTGGAACTAGCCGTTCACTGAATTATAATATAATAAACTATGAAATTTGGTATTCTATAAATAAATGTAATAATCTGCTCAATATTTATTCAATATTAAATATTTCGTAACTATAAATAACTAGGTACTTGTCTCATTTTGGAACATTAAAGTGTATTTTTCAATAATAAACAATAATGTTTGCCAAACTAAACATTTAATCCAGCAGATTAAATATTTTTCTCCTTTACAATTAAATTTATTAGTTTATTAGTTATTAGATTGAAATAAATGCCATAATAATACAAATTTCATTTTTAATTTGATATATAAATAACATAATTTAATTGGTGGCAAGACAAGCAATATCAATTTAATCATTTTCTCAGTGTGAGAATAAAGAGTATGATGTGTAATTTCCTCGTAATTAATGACAATTTTAACATAGAATTTTATATGTTTAAAAGAATAAAAAACTAAAAGAAGTTTTTCTTCTTTTACTTATTTTTAATCTAAACTACCTATCAGAAGAAGTACATTTCTCTTTTTGTATACTTAATATCTTAAAATCAATAACTCCAAGTTTCTATAAGAAGGTTCCTAAAGGCCAATTGGCGATTATACTAGGCTACCATTATATCAGAGTCATCCAGAACCGCAATCCTTGAAATCCATAAATTTGTAGGTCATTGGTTAACAAAATGATAAACTCCACTACATTGGCGTTTTGCTAAGTAAAGCAGAGCTACTTAATTGGCAGATATATGTAAGCCATAACTTTCTATTGTTGCTGATCTGAGCTGTACGAATTGTTCTACGTAATAATAGCCTGAAAGTTCTCTAACTACTTTATTTTTATTCTTTTTATTATAGATATAGAAGCAGTAAGAGTTCGTCAACAATAGTCGATATCGTGTAATTTCGACTCATTTATATCGATAGAGTAAACTTAGGTATCTGTAATAATTTACTTTATCATTATCTAGAGATTTTTTATTATTGGATATATATTGCCGTTTTTGAAAATATTATAAAATAAATCCTTAAAAATACTATTTAGCTGCTTCTTTTTTCTGTCTTTTAATAACATTTATCTATTTCTTTTCATTGTGGGAATTTTTATTTTAGGCTACAAGTAAAGACCAGAATTAAGCAAAGTGGAATGACCTTTCCGATCTGATAAAATGCGGTGATGCATGGGCGTGCGTATTCTGTTTTACCATTGGGCACATTTCAGTTAATATATACTCGTATACTATTCTAGAGAATACTTCTAGTATATGCACTTCCACTTTTTTAACTAACACAAATAAGTATAAACACTGACACAAAGAATAAATACACTGATAATTTTACCACAAATTTTTACCGTTAAGAAACGCGCCCGAAATATCCCAACATCACGCCACTGTTTCCCTACTACCTCGAGCGCAGTCGCTTGTTGGTTCTTGATTCGACCAAGCAACGTCGTTGAAGCTCAGAGAAAAGAAAGCGTAAATGCAAGAATGTGTATGTTAAATAAGGATGAACAGCTTGTCGTCAACTTTACAACTTTCGCAGTTGCCACATATTCGGAAATGCATTGATATTATCACCGAACATAAACAATGTCTTTGTTTATATTCACGATAAGGGACGTTAAAGGCAAGTAAAAAAATGGGTAAATAAGGTAATTAACACGTTTCCTGTTTTAAATAAGAATACTTTAGAAATAAATGTGACAACACAGATCTACTCTTTTTCCGGTCATTGCACTTTGCTTAATTCTGGCATTGAGTTTAGGTTAGTTAAAAAAACGTTGACGATGATTTTACAGAGTGTCTACTTTTAAGTCTATACAAATCGATAAAAAGTTTATTTTGTGATATTTTCAAAAACTTTTTTTTTGTTCGAAATGTTTTCAAAAAACCATTCTTTTGACGTTATTAGTTTTGCCAAAATGCAAATCCAGGGACGGCTAAGATTTTTTATACACCCGATTTTCATAAAAATCATTTAGTGATTTTTTATTTAAAATCTAATACAACAGTGCTAATCAGGATCCGTAAAAACCCCCATTTACCAAATTTGAACAAAAAATATAGAGGGTGTTCGGTTCTACACCGTGTGAAAGTTGAGCAAAATAAGGACTTCAAAGGCACCTGGCGAGTCAAGCGTGCCATGGAATTATTTCAAAACATTTGAAGAATTAACAGAACAGTCCAAAGTGTTGATGGACGATATTGCAAGAAGAAATATACAGGATGTTTTTCTCTACAGTGTCTGAATGTTTTACTTTTTTCGATTTTTTTTTTTGAGACAATGTTACCAAATGTGAAATAAATTTATTTTACATTTAGTCAAAAATTTCAGTCCGTCATCAAATTTTTATCACTTAATTTGTCACTTGGAAACGAAACTTAATCCAAAAAAATATATGTAGTAAGGATTTTTATCTCAAACAAGAAAAATGAATTTAAAATTACTTTTGTTTCTTTAAATACATCTAATGAAAGTCTTTCTGAAACAAACCTAGCGTTCAAACTACTTTCCAATAACTTGTATAAAAGACTTGCATTTTTCTAAACAACAGAAATAACCCATAATGACAAGATCTAAAAGGGTTCACTCTATTCCTATTTTTAGAACCTTGTCTCGAGATACATATATCAGATTTGCTCCACCTTTAACTCGTTCTAGAAAGCCTATGAAAACAAACGAATTTTAATTATCTAGTGCAAGGTTACTTACTGTCTAGGGTTGCTGGATTATGTATTATTCATCTCTGTTAAAGATAGTTACAATTCATGTCAAGTCTCTTCACAATTCATCACATCTTCCATGGAAAACAATTTGAAAAATTAATATTAATATAAAACTTCAGCGTATAAAGCTTGCGTTGCAGAAAGTCTGTAGGGGCGAATTTAATGAAGTTCAGATTTCTTAGAAAATGTTCAAGGAATTTATATACATGGAACGATTATAGACGACTGCGCATCCAATCTTGTGTGGAAACATGGGAGCCGCCATTTTGATGTCACACTGCTCCCAACTTCTACATTTTGTATTGGTACACCTGACCAAGACCCTAGAATTCTAGTGTCTTTTTCTTTCTAATCTAAAAATTCAATGGTTCAAATCTTCCTAACATGGCAACAGTGATATGGGTAAATTTGGTAAATAGTGTTTGTTTTGTATTTTTGGCGTCTTGTTGGTTTATTTTATTGTGATTCTCTCGGTTTGATTCTGTTTGTGTGTTTATTATTGTGTTACAATAATAAACACACTTATTAATGTTTATAATATAAACAATACAAAAAATAAGCCAGGGTAGTTAAAGTAAGGTAAAGGATAGTTATAATTTTATATGCATGATGCATTTTAAATATTTACTTTTCTAAACGGCTAATGGTGTATTTTACATAAATAATGTGAACAAAAGATACATAGGTAGGTACACAAAATATTTCGTTTGTACCTTCATCAATTTTACAAGTTTGGTGACGATAAATTTTATTTTTCACAAATAATTGTAATTAAACTATAAAATATTGAACATTTCTTTTACCTATTTAAAATTTTTCTTACTCAAAAGTTTTACTTGCTGCTTTCTGTAGTTTTTATTTGCTATTGCTATCTAATTGAAGGGGCTAGCTTAATACTGTTAAATTTCCCACCAATTTTCAGACATCAAAATGGCGGAATCAAAATTGGAATACTCGCGCAGCTTTGATAATCGTTCCATGTATATAAATTCCTTGAAAATGTTTCATAAACGTCACGTAAATACTTAGGTAATATTGGTCCACAAAAACATTTTGAATCGGTAAAAGTGCCATGTTATTCACAGTTATACACGGGGCGTGGGGGTTTTAGTAATACTCTTATAGCTAAATATTCTTTTATTTTAGGAACGGGGTGTATATCTCAGTATCACTGTGACACCCCGTATAGAATAGAGTACCTATAACATTTTGATAGGCCTTAGAAACCTGTACCACAGAGGACACAGACCAGAGGCGAAAGCTTGCGGCGGTGTCTTTGATGTTTAATGGCCCATTTTCGATACCAGTTACGTCTACACTGAGAGAAATAATTGCTTAATTTTAACAATACCACCTTACTATAGGTACTCTGAAAGAAGTGTTTAATGATTATCGTTAACGGCTTTTGTAGATTAAGTATATCAATACAATAATTCACCTTATGTAATGTAACTAAACCACAGAGGACCTAGAACAGAGACGAGGGCTAGTGGCGGCGTCTTTGATGTTTAATGGCCCATTTTCTGTACCAGTTACGTCTACACTAAGAGAAATAATTGCTTAATTCTAACAATACTATCTTACTATACTCTGAAAGAAGTGTTTAATGATACTTGTGGTTGTGACTGATATGTTATATTACTTATATTACTAATGTCATTCAGTTTTTTGTTTTATGTATTTTTAATAAATGTTTCATGTCATTTATTGCAAATAAAAGATTTATTATTATCCATATGTGATCTTGTTTTTTTTATTATTCCCAGAAAATAACCCGAATAAGTTGCAGATCATTATTAGAATTACGAAAATTATCAAAATTTTGCTTATAAAAATACCTATGCTTTTATTAATAACTGAAGTAGTAATACAATAATTATTATTTTCCGACTGATATTTTTTACATTGGTTTTGTAAAATCAGATGCATTTTTAATAACAATCACCAGTATACAACATATTTTTAAGCAAGTTCTAACAAAAAAAGCCATAAATTTGAACACAGCGCAAACTTTACATGTAGACCAAGATACCTCCAAGCTTCGTAAGCGATTATTTCCTGTATTAGAATAATTTAGAGGTACATCTCGATGATAAAGCATATGGACTATTTATTTATGTCCATCTATATTAAATAATTTAATATTTAATTCATTTATTCTTATTCTGAATTTTGTTGGTGTGCACTGTAAATTTTTTGCACTTGCAACTACAATAATTTGCTACTAATATACTTATGTATTAGTACACTCTAAACAGCAGACTTAAAGGAAACACAAATATTGGTAATGTAGCTTAGTTACATTACATAAGGTGAATTATTGTATTGATATACTTAATTTACAATAGCCCTTAAATATAATCATTAAACACTTTTTTCAGAGTATAGTAAGGTAGTATTGTTAGAATTAAGCAATTATTTCTCTTAGTGTAGACGTAACTAGTACAGAAAATGAGCCATTAAACATCACTAGCCTTCGCCTCTGGTCTGTGTCTTCTGTGCCTGTACACCACTCGCCACTTGAAATTAAACGGAAACGGACAGAGAACTTGCAACAGCCACATTCACCTACATTTGTTTTAAACGTAGAGAGAATATAAATTTATCTGCTGGTAAAAATAGCACGATCCATTCAATTCTACATGAATAGTTTACTTGTGCAACGAAATTGCTTAATTTGCGAGACAGGTCTGTAAACCGGCTCTGAACGAAGCTTTTAGCATAATTCTGTAATCAAATGCAAGCCTTTTTAACGCGATTTCTTTTAATCTAAGACCAAAGGATAAGCGAAAGTTTTCATCAGTGAACGTGCGTTGTAATAATTAAGAAATAAACATACATTCCGTTTTTTAACATCAGGATTGTAGATAGTGTATGTAGGAACTTATTTTTGGTACACTATGATTCATATGATTCGTATTCAATAAGAAAATGTAGATCGTATCGTGAATCAGCCGTTCATCACAGCTGCTCGAGAAGTACTAAAGATCACATTTGTCAAGACTGGAGAAACGTCTATGGTTTAGAGTTTAGCAAAAAAGCCCATAATATCTATAAAATCAGTTGATATCGAGCTCAGCTACCGCTGCTATAGTCTTTAAAAACCAATTTGAAACAAACATCATAAAAAATTCAAACAAAATGATACACGTGCGTCAACAAAGAGGCCGCCGTCGAAGTGCAGGTGTTTCTTGTATCGGAATTTTTTTTACAGTTTCAATTTACATTATAAAGACTATATAGTCTTTATAATCTCAATTAAAACTGCATAAAAAATTCCGACAAACGTCGGAATTTTTTTGCAGTTTCAATTGATATTATATAGACTACAGTCTGTCCATAAAGTAACCCCCCCCTCCTAACTTTTGAACGAATCGAGTTAGAGAGTTCTAACAGAATACAGGGTGAATCACATAAAATGAAGTTGATTCTGACGATAAATTCGATTCTTCAAATTCAAAGATGGCGCCACGGGCGCTGTCAACTCGATTTTTTTAAATGGCAAAGTGTGCCGTGTTGCACCTTATTTAAAAGATAATTCAATTCTTTACTTTCTCGTTTTTGAAAGATGACAATCGAGTTAGTCGTTCTCTAGTTACAAGCGTTTCTGTTTCTAATCTGATCCATGAATAAAATGTTAATTAATATTTTAATACAACAAATTTTGAACAAATATTTATTAAAACAAAAAATAAAAGAATTGAATAAGTTATTCAAAATGTTGTCCAATGACTTCTTGGCACATAAAAAGTCTACTTTGAAATTGTGACCTGATATTTCCTAAAATTTCTGCAGGGATATTTCTACACATATGTGTTAGACGTTGCTGTAGTTCGTCGATATGTACTGGAGGGGTTCTGTAGACTTTTGACTTCAAATATCCCCATAAGAAAAAATCAAGAGGAGTTAAGTCCGGAGAACGAGCCGACCATTCTATCGGGCTCTTTCTGCTAATCCATCTGCCTGGGAAATGGTAAAAAATCGGTAACAGATCCATAGAAATGAGGTGCCCCCCCCCCCATCTTGTTGAAATACAATACTTTGAATGTTATTGTCTGCTATTCTTTCTATCTTTGGAAAAATTTCCACCCGCATGATTCTTAAGTACCGCTCTCCTCTTAAATTTTCACTTAATTCTATCAAATCTATCAAATCGAATAACTTAAAAAATTAAAAAAAAAACCTGTAGACACTTCAAACACTCTTAAATTAAAAGCTAAACTACTTTCTCGAACCTTATTGACGTTTCAGTGACAGTGGCAAGCAAGGCAAGGAGACTTGATAAAAGCAAAATTTTTAAATATCGTTAATACAAACGCTTGTAACTAGAGAACGGATAACTCGATTGTCATTTTTCAAAAACGAGAATGTAGAGAATTGAATTACCTTTTAAATGAGGTATAACACGGCACACTTTGCCATTTAAAAAAATTGTGTCGACAGCGCCCGTGGCGCCATCTTTGAATTTGAAGAATTAAATTTATCGTCAAAATCAACTTCATTTTACGTGATTCACCCTGTATTTTGTTAAAACTCTCTAACTCGATTCGTTCAAAAGTTAGCAGGGGGGTTACTTTATGGACAGACTGTATATCAAAGTCTACACATAAAAGTCTGCTCACTCGCCTGCTTTGTCGAAGCCAGTAAAAATACACAGGGTGTTCAATTTATAATAGGACAGAAGATGTCTATTTTCACTACAGACGGGAGTAATCCAATGTGCCTATTATTTTGGCAATTAGTGCCAAACGCTTAATGTTTTACAACGCAAATAGAGTGCAAAAACTACTATTAAACATTCCCAAACCAGCATTGAAACATTTAAAATGTCAAGGAAGCAACACTTACGCTTACCTTGATCGAAACTTTGTGCCTGTTGAACTCGAGAAGAACCAATCACATTTCTCGTGAAATTCACTTGGCTTCCAATTTTCTCCCGCCTTTCCTTATTACTGGAGAGTGACGACTGAATATTTTCATTAATCCAAATCTTCTTTTCCCTGTATTAAATTCGTAGAGACCATTTAAGAAACTGACGTCTGATATCGATTAAACAGAAATCGGCTCCTTGCACGCCGAAGCTGCAAATTTTGTTTGGCGACAGGGAAGACAAGAACCAGGAAGTCGAACTAATTCCAACAGCTAGTTAGTGGTCGGTTTTTGTTAATTGGATCTGGCGTGAAAAATATCTTCGTTTTTTACTTTAAAAGATGATACACCTATAAAAAAAGAGGTTCAATTATGATTTGTTTATACATACAAAGTAAAAATTTATTCATTAAATAATTGAAAGAAACGTTAATGAAAATTTTACAGTGTTACAGGGTAATGGGAAGTAGGTATAGTATACAGGGTGATTAACTAATTAGGAAGCAATTAAAATAAATTTTAATTAAGATTTATCAACTGAAAAAAATCACAGATTTCGCAATTCTTGTAATGGCGGCTCGCCAGGTGACGCAAGTAACGCGCCGCTTCACCTAAAATTTCCGTGTTTGGTTATATCATTTAAAATTATTTTTAATTTCATATAAATTTTGTAATTTTGATATATTTACATTTATATAGATAATAAATATATTTATATACTTAATTAACATAATAATTATTATAAAACGTTGCGCGCTAAACACCTTCTAAAAAAACATCACCTTCGTTGAGAGCGAACATTAAACCCCGTACCGTTTCCCTTCCTATAATAAGCAAGTGACGCAGCTCGCTATCAGGTAGTATTTCTGCAACAGTCGAAACGGCGGTTGCCATGACAACAATGCGGCCGATACGTGACTAAACTGGCCTGTGGACGAATGAGTGCCGCAGATTTCGATAGCGCATCACATCACTCCAGTCCTGGCCAGTTTGCCTCTATACGTGACCCCGCGCCGGTTTAAAAACAATTCTTATAATAATAAATAATAATCATTGTTTTCTATAAATCGTAAAAATGTTTCCTATGTATGATCCAGTTTGTGTTTTATTAGAAACACCATCTTCTAGATGAAAAAATGAGGACAAAAAAGATTTTTTAAATTGCGAGAGATCTGTACCGTCTCTCGATTTCTAAAAAAAGGGACAGTCAAAAGACAAAGTGCTCATTCGGATGTTTCGAAATGAGTGGTATTTGGAGTAAAAGTGGTTGTGTGTAAGTATTTATTTAAAAAAACTTTTTTGTATGGCGTGTTTAATTGTGGGTGTAAAATTAGGCCTGTGGAATAAGCAGGGATTTAACAATTTTGGGAATGTTACGCGAGGCTGTCGTAAGCACGATGCTTCTTTAGAACATATACGGTGTGCATTAATGTTCCCAGAATTTAAAAAAAACCTCAATACAATCGAAGACGCTTTGAGTGAAAATTCCAGACTATATATTAAACAATTTATCGATGACGTCCTTTTAAATAGACGGTGTATGCAATTACCCATTGGCGCAGTGATTTATTTAGGCAGACAAGAGTTGGCATTTCGAGGTCACATTGAATCGGAGTGTTCGGACAATCGTGGCAATTTTAAAGAATTTTTGGATGGCGAATAAAGTTCACAAGCAACAGGCAACTGCAATGACCTTGAATTTGCTTGAAATTTTCGCCTGCGGCGCTATTTTCATTTCCAGACTTAAGACCCGCACTTCGGTCCGCGGTCCGCGTTACCTATTTACTGACCCACGAGCCGCCACTGAATTCTCGCTACCACAGGAAACATTGGAAATGATTAACACCATAGATATATGAAACATAATTATAAACGCGCAGATCGTTCTATCAAATGAGACGCTACTCCATTAATCGAGTACGGTATTATAACTGACGCCACTCCCGGTCGAGTGCAGCGCCATCTATATTAGTGGAGTAAAATGGCCGGTCTATATTGGTTTTTTCTAGGGGAGACATTATAGAGGCACCAGTATTGGTACTCTAAGGCCATTTAAAAAAAAAATGTCCTACTAAAAAGAAGTCCTATCAACTTTCGTCTGTAAATTGATATGGATATTATATTATTTTATCGAAGTTTTAACCTATTCGTACCGTTACCACTTCAAAAACGGGCAACAATTTGCCTTTGTTTTCAGGATTGGATAACTTGGACATCTATAGATAGATAGAGAACATTATGTATTTGTAATATTGTGTATAAAATATTAAAACAGTTGCCAAAGTTGCGTGAAAATATTTGTATAAAAGATGCAGCTATATTTAATGTTATGTTTTAATTTGCAATAGCAATCGTAATAATAAAATAACACTAATATTTATAAATTTTATTTATAAATAAATTTTATTAATAGTAATTCAACATAATAATACTGTTTATTTTATCTAGACTGCCGAAAATTGCTTCTTAAGTTACCCAAATACACAAATGGTTATGGAAACAGTTTCAAAATAAATATTTCACGTTTTCAATCAGTTTCAATCAGTTACTTTTTGGTCCAGAGCTAAGAAACTATAGACATTATTTAAGTTAGCGCATATAATTCAGGTTTTATGGTTATATTCTGAATGTATTCATCATATACAGGGTGAATCAACGAAAAGTTTCATCCTCGATTATCTGTCAAAGGATGGATTTCCATGGAAAATTCTCGGACATGTCCATTTTTATTTGAAGGAGGTAATATTGACATTTATAAAGGGCCTCACAAAAAGGAGAAGTTTACCAATGTTATATAAAATATTACATATTTACTTTGTGGACTTGTGGACAATAATTTCATTCAGATTTACATAATATTAAGCAACTATAATTCTTATCTCATTATTCAGGTGCAATCCAATAGCTTACTTATTGTTATCTCTCCATTTTCAAAGTAACTTAATATAGCTACGTGTTATAACTGCATTTATGCACGTTCGGTAGCTATCTTACTAAACCATTCTTATAAACCAAATTGCGACTTCACCGTCGCTGTTGCTAAAGCTTTCACAAAGTTATAAAAGGAAGAACCACTCAGAGTTGTAGTTTTGCCACAGTTTTAACTCGCTCATAAAATTATAAAATAATTACAAAACTTTTCGACGAGTTCTTGTCAAATAAAAAAGTTTTTAATAATTTATTTGTTAAATTTATGATATAACATGTATATTTCCCTCACTATTAGAGATATAATCCATCAAACTCTATATAAATGTATTCGTGAGGGGATATTCTATCCAAATATGTAAAAATACACAGTGTTCTATTAAAAAAACACTGATAAAGTTTCTGATTAATATTTACTCACTTTATTAGGAATATAGCATTCCTAATTTATAAAAACAATACTTTATGTTGTCATATTTACTCATATGTTATCTCAAAGTGTTAGCTCATATTTCAAACTTGTGACAATGTCTATAAATATATTTTGATGCATTTTATTCGTTGTAGCAAAGGTATGGAGCGTCGTGGCATCGATTTTTCATTCGTCAACTTCACCGCGGCGATGTACCTGCCTTACAAGATTAACCGTGAAAAGGGCAATTTTTCGTTGAAAGTAATAGAAAACATAGAAGTATGTTTTGGTTTATGACTTGGCTTTTCTTTGGATATGGAGCTGGGAGAAGAAGATAAAAAGCAGTCGTTTTTTATTTATAATTATCTTCTATTACCAAATCTCTTTTTGAAACATAAATAACCTCTCAATAAATAAAAATCTGTATCCCAAAATACACCTTTCATAGCCAGATGTTATAGTTATAGGAAGTAGCCTAAATTAGTTTCATTCATTTTATTACAATTTGGTAGCATCAGAACGCATTCAGTGTCAGACTGAACAGCTGGGGAAAGTTAAATTATAAGGACCATATTAATATCTAAGTAATATAAGTTGAACTTTGTAGATATGGGAAAATATCTATTTCTGAATATTTGGGTACCACCTACATAGTGGTACTCGAATAAAAATATTTTAGTGGTGGCTTTTCAAGATATTTTGATTTTTCTGCAACATTGTTAACTGGCACTGATTTGCAACATTATATTTTTGATATCACAAGTAGTTTAATTGTTTTCCTTATCAGCTATACTTTGAAAGTAGATAACATAATGGGGTTTTCCATAGATTTTTTAAAAAATATTCTCGTATAGAACATTAAAAATATTTGACGTTTTCAAGATGTATCACCGTTTTTGCGAACACTTTTTCCACAGAAAAACAAAAACCATCTAAAAATGGCATTGTAACGCAATCATCGACTACCAATCAGCGACAAGCACTTTCAACAAATTTTACAAGCTGGTAACAGTATTCAACTGTAGGTCAAATCATCCGTCCGTTTGCATTGACAACTTTAACATTTATCATTTATTTGAAGGAGATGCCGAAAACAACTACTCGATGGACTATGTGCCCCAACTGGCATTGGATTACCCCGGTATCTTCATGGAAGTCGTCAAATCTTTCATGGAGACGAACCACCAGACACTGGCCGGTTTCGCACTTATTATAATATGCTCGTCAAAGCGCCATAGGTAGTGGATTAATTTTAGATAATTTTGGGACACCCTGTATAGTGGGCAAACACGCTTTGATGATTTGCTGCACTCAAACAATGGAAAACCTAAACACAACTGGGCAGATAACCAGACAAATAGCTCAAAGCACTAGCAGGAGTATACCTACATTATTTCATTGAAGACTGTTGCATGTGGGTGTACGTATATGTCTGCTTAAACAATTGTTTAATCAGCGGGCTACTTGAAAACATGTGTTTGTTGTGGGTTGGTTTTGGAATGAATCGCCTTTCCTAACAAGAGATTTAGATAAGAAACTGCAGTAAATTAAGGTTTCTATGCGAAAATTCATACTAAAGCAGAAACTCTGTGGAGTTAATAATAATCATACAAGTACAATAATCATTTGATTGTACAGGTAAGGCAAAAGTAAAAAAAAAAATACAATACAAAAAACAATGACTGTAAATATACAGTATAGAAATTGTAACTCTAATCTGAGTTGCTATGGAAGAGACATTGACCTCAAACTTATTTTAACTTGTTATCTGGCATTGTCGGTGAACCATATGCTTACAACCGAACGAAGAGATTTTATATGTGAAGCATATAATCGTTCATATGAGTTTGGAAGAAATAATGGACTCAGCATTAAGTAGGTTGGATCTCAATTTGAAGAAGTTTTAAAAGCCTAAACCATCAAACAGTGTAATTTTGTACGTTGTTAGAAAATTTAACACCAGTGGCATTTCTAACATACAACGAAAAGTCAAGTCAGGAAGAAAAAGACGTGTTCGAGTAAACGAAAATCATGGACGAGTAATGCTGCAAGTCATAGAGTCGCCGAAAAGAAGCATACGAAGGACTGCCATAAAACTGAGTTTAAAACGAGAATCTGTGTTAAATGGTCAAGAATATTGGTGGTTTCTCTTACAAAATTCAAATGGGCCATAAACTGAACCGAGAACTGAACCAAAATGATAAAACACAACGTATAGTTTACTGTTCTCGGATGCTGGCTAATATTTATGAAGATGGCCAGTTCTTGAATAGTCTGGTTTTCAGATGAATAGTCTTGTTTTCAGATGAATCCCATGTGTCACTTTCTGACCACATTAATAGACAGTGTTAGATTCATTGGCTTTACTCCTCCTGAGGAATTGATCGAAACAACTCTTCATGAAGAAAGGGTGATTGTATATGGTGTGAAGTTTATGGAAATTGGATTATGTAGGTCGTACTGCCACCGTCAACAGTGAAAGATATCAGCAGCAAGCTCTCATATCTTTTGTAGAGGACCTGAGACCATTCTGCGTAGACAGTCGTTTCAGCAAGACGGTGCGACGAGGCACACCGCTGGTCGGTCGTTGAGAATGATAAGGGATGATTTTGTTGACATCGTCATTTCCGGAAAAGCAGACTTTAATTATCCTCCACATACCTCAGGCATTACTCTCCCCGATACATGCAAACAAACAACAGTTTTTCAAAACGATCCACCCATTACGAATTGAGAATGGCAACTATTCGCTTCTTCCGAACTTTACCTTATATATATAATAGACCTTAATTTTGTCCTTTTTGTTAAATTTGGTAATGTTTATAGTAAGCAATATATTTTTTTATTTCAGTATTGTAGCTATATTTCTGGTCATATTGGTATATGTAGTAAGCGGTGCTCCTCCTATAACATACAGTGGTCAAGCACATACCAAAGTCGTGTGACTGTGTATTGGCTATGGAGATATTTAGAATCTAAGTATAGTCTATGGGAGTAAACCTCTTACCATCGAATACCTCACTGAAAGATATAGGGAGAGATAATTAAGACAGTGTGCAACCTCCATTAGAGGAATACAAGGGGATGAAAGGTCGCCACATGCTGTTTTTAAGAAATAAAATAAAATACCATTTAAAAAAGAAATCGTGCCACGGTCTCCAAAGACGTATTTACAATCTTACATGTTTCAGAGTTTTGGCTCATCTTCAGCATAACGTAGATGAAAAAAGGATTGTCCATGAAAGTGCAAAATGATACTCTCCCCATTTTTATTGAGTTATTTTTGAGATCTACACCATCCGATCCTTTTGGCTTTAGTTAAGTTGCATTGAAAAGAAGCAAAAAACTCATAAACATGAATGTGTGTAGCTGCGTTGTTGTTTTCTTTGACGAGTATGGCACAAATATTTTCTCTGTTTATATATTTCGCCACAAACACCATCCTGTTTCAATTCCATAGTTTTCAATGAAAATATTTTATATCATTTTCTACCAAAATTCTCAATTATAGCTTAATTAAAAACTTTCAAAAAGTATTTTCTTAAGGACGCTTTAATCAAATATTTAAATAAAAGATTTACCTCACTTGGGATGGAGAAAAACAAATGCATGTTTTTATTTGGGGAAATGTGTTGCCGCGAAATTTGGGCGTAAAAAGTTTTTATTTATCCAATAAGTTCCTTTTATTAAGTTACTCTAAGGACCACATAAAAGTTTTATTTTTTCAGCTTATTGGACTTCTCTGAAAAAAATTAGACCTAGGCTGAAAATCCCCTGCTGAAACTTGATTATTTCTGGGCTACAGCCCTGTGAAATGTTTTTTCTTTTAGATTTGAAACACCACATTGTATAAATAGTGTTTTTCTCATCGTAAAAGTTACCAGATGACGATTGCTTTTGTTTGTCAGATTTGGATAGAACGTTCTTTTACAAAAATTTATTACTTGAGCTTTGGAAAATAAATTTATTTCGGGTTAGGAGTCTACTATATATTAGCTTTTAACATACTAAAAACTAGTATAACTAACTACAGAGTTTATATTTTCTAATAGATAAGAGATTTTTTTTTCGTGCTCTGAAATGTTCTCAATAAAAATAAATTTCTCAATTTTAAACCCGTGAAGATTGTACCTCTTCTACCAGACTACATATTCGAAACTCCATTATAGAAAATCAATAATCAATTTATTATGTGGGAGCAAATAACTTTTAGAGAAACACCACAGGATAAAACCCTTATATAATTTCGCCTAAAAAAAGTCAATAAACATAATTTCGTTTCAATAATTTCTCAATTTACTTAATTTTTCGTAATTTTGTCGATTTCATGAAGACGGTACCAGACGCTCATTATCAAGTCTAGAAAGGTTATATTTCTTGTCTCAATTCCAGGAGATCGAGAGACAAATAAAACAAAATGTCTTCAGTCTGGGATATAGTAGTATAAAAAAAGTAATCATAAAACGAATTATTTGGCGCTGGTAGTATACCCAGCCATATTAAAATAGATTCAAAGAAGTGTCAGATTCAAAGAACTTTTTTTTTCATCTCATAGCATCAAGAATTATTATGCATTAGGTATACGCCGAACTAGTTAATTTTATTTTAAAGTGTTTTTTGAAAGTTGGTTATTCTATTTTCTTTCAGTTAACACTTCTTACTTCTAAGAATTGGATTATTATTTTTAGCGAACGATAATATCTTTCATATCTACTTCATGGATAAACTCCCGATCATCAATCATTATTCCTTGAAATGACAAAATATTATAATATTACCTCAAAAAGTGTTCTCTTCTTTATTTTGCCTTCTAATAGATTTTGTGTCAACAGCTTTAAGTAATATATATTGGAAATCGATGAAATTTATTTACAAATAGGTCTGAAAGCCTGTATTTTCTTATATAGGTACGTTACAATATTTAACATTATGAGAAATTGCCACTGCAGAGTACAGATCAACATATTATATTTAGTGGGTCAATAAAGATACGGATATTATCTCTTCTATACTGCTTTTCGAGAAGATATGTCATATTTTAGGTTGCCTGTGGGTATTTCATTTCTTGAGAATTTATAAAAGCTTATCATACCACCACAGACGATTCGTATAGAAAGAAAATACATATATTCTTCACAGTGAAAGCAATTTTCTTTATCTTTGAAGACTTTTGCAAGTGTGTCGATTGTATGTATGATTTCGAAGTGTCTCTTTACGTAAATTTAAAGAGACACTTCGAAATTCCTCGACTTTTCAAAATGAAAGAGAAAGGCCAAAATTCGTATCTATTCTATATGATCCTCGTTTTACCCGTGATTTTGGTAAGGTTTTTAAAGATATAGGTATATCAGTGGTTTATTCGTCGGGAAATAAACTAAAACTTTTAGGCAATCCAAAAGATAAAATAGAAACTAAGGAAAGAAATTAGCTGTAAAGACTGCGATCAAAAGTATGTTGGACAAACTAGAAAGTCAATTCCAACTAGATTCAAGGAACATATGGCTCATCTCAATTATATAGAACAGATAAGTCTAGTGTCGCCCAACATGCGTGTGAGAAAAACCATAAAATAGATAGTAGCAATTTAAGACTAATTAGGAACGCAACAAATTCCAGACAGCTGGATGCTTTTGAGAGTTTGAAAATTGCTAAACGTGAAAATAGTATGAATGGTGACAGAGGGCCAAGGTTTAGTTTTAATCATCTCCAGATGATGCCAACTTGGTTGAAGAAACGCGCGTCGAGTGCAGTATAGTGTTTAGGTGTTGTGTGGAAAGCTACGTCAATGTTGTCTTCACACCAAAGGTTCCTACCTCTTTCAAGGAAACTTTTACATTGATATAATATTCAAGTTTACATAAACATTTATTACCTTCTTCAAGTTATGATTGAAAACGACTTGGTGTAGGAAATGACCATGCAGGTTGTTTTATAATAAATTCCAGTTATAATATATGTAAACGGCTAATCTATGTAGATACACATTACACTAAATTGAGCCTCGGCACAAAAACAAAAGGGATTACACTAGCCTTATTGTCTAAATTGGCGATTAGACGTAGCCTTCCAGAGTTTAATCCAAGGTACAATAATTAGAGTACAAATTTGACAAGATGAGGGTTCGACGTATCTCGGGGTATTCAAAATACCCCGAGAACCGGCTAGGAATAGTTGAAGAAGAGAAAAAGAAATGTTGTGATTATGTGAAATATGGTTTTATAAAAGATGTATTGTTTTCTAATATAGTTTGCGTCACACCGACATCTTTATTTCAAGAACTAGATTTTTTTTATAACAATTTGATATCTACTGAGACAACCAGAATCCCAACGGAAAAATTTGTTCATGCAATTGGCAACATTGCGTAACATGATTTCCTACATTTTAATGTAAAATTGGGATATCTAGGATATCTAGATTCTGAGTCACTAATGTCAAACACCGCATGTTAATCCGGTAAATAGGTATCTACATTTTTAGATAAATTTTAAATTTAAATAAAGCAGTATTTAGTAAAACATATTGTGACCTGACTATAATTATCTCTAGAATCCATGTCATAATACAAAACCAAGTGTAAATCTGTATAAAATGGAAACCAATGTTTGACATAATGATTACCTGCAGGAAAGCTAGTACTATAACAGAGCTAACAAGTTCAAAAACATTATCCAAATCCAAATATGTTAAAATCTGAACGTGAAGTTCAAAGAACTTTGGCCCATTTTGCCCATTAAGGGTATGTTTCAAATTTAGAGGGGTTGAGAAGGAATATTTATATTATTTCAGATACTTTACAAATTTTAATTACTTATTATAACGCAATTTTTAAAAATGACATACGCAGTTTTATTAGAAACAGGCAGCCTGAATACAAAAACAATTGTATAGCTAAATCAATAATAAAAACAAAGCAGGCATGCAGGGAGTTGAAACTACATGAAACATAAAACCAAGACAAAACAATAATGAACTGCACATTAAAACATAAGCAGCATCCCCTAAAACAAAGTGAAAACCTGTCCACTGACCAATGGCGAAGAAATCAAGAGCGCTGCGCGAAACAAAACAACACCAAAGCCTACTCTAGTGTCGTCGGGGATCCTATTTTGGCAACTAGGGTAGATTGACGCCGACACACGCGGTGCTACGCACTCTATGTCTACACTGCGCGAGAGGTGTGGACGAACTGGCATGGATGGGCAGATGGGCGGATCCTGGCGTATTGATCAGCAGGACTCGGTGCCCCCCATTCCCAGCGTCGGATCGGGCTCTCCTAGGATGAAGCCAGTGGCGGGTGGAGGAAGGGATCAGAGAGGGAGTGCGATGTAGTAACTAGTAGCTACTATACATTGTAACACAGACAAAACAAAATACGTTTCTTAGTTGATTTAAACTACTCGTAGTAATTCTTATCTCATTCTGTGTTTTTACCTTCTTGTTAAATACCAATCCTGTATTTAAAGTATTATATGTATTCGGTGTATATTAAGTAACTATAATCCCAACTTCACTCTCTGTGTTTGTGCGTTAGGTCTATCTCCATAGTCCTAGGTTTGCATACTCTGAATTCAGAACAATATAGTGACGCCATCTCGTGTTAAGAACGTGAGCGGATGGGCAACGTAAGAGAACGAGAGGGGGAGCGAAGGGACAGATGGCGAGGAGACGTATGACCGAGCAGTTGTTGCAGAAGTGAGTCTGAATTTTTGATATAGAAAAAAGGTGATGCAACAAAAATATTACGAGTGTAATACAGCAGCAACCCTGAATTTGATTTTCTATAGTGATTATGAGAAAAAACGATCATTTGGTACGATTTCGTTATGCTTGGACAGCAACCGTATGAAAAACGTTAAGTTCTGCAACCCCTGTTGTTGATGTGAGTACCTTATTATCTATCTATTTTGGAAGTGCTTCTTAAACACCTTGCGTATACCGTGCCTTATTCTACTTACTTACCTATGCATAGGCCGTGTGTGCGAAAGAATTTAAGAGCCCTTACCGTTAGCTCGCGGACTCGCGGATTTAAAACTTACCTTTTTATGTCGAGTTTAGTATAGCAGAATCCTCTCTTCTGTCTATAAATTTGACAACAGTACTTGTTAAAATATGTAACTTTATAAATATCTGTATGTGTTTAATGTTCGTAAATGTATAGTTGAATATCACTACATTAAAACTAACTTTGTTCTTGTCAAGTGTTTTTTTGCAATTGTCTTCACTTATATAGGAACTATACCTTTATCCAATACCATCAAAAAATATCAATTGATGGCGCCCAAGTTTGGAAGATAATAAATAACCCTGCAGTACTTCACTCTGCTCACCCCTGATAGAGAGTTTCAACACAGTAGTAAGTATCTTTTTACTTAATAAAATAATTGAAGAGAAGTATCGTTATACAATTGGCGACCAACGTGCCGTCAATTATTACTCGTGCATTTTGTACCTTTGCCTAAATCGTAAATAACGAAATTACAATACATGGTATACCCCTCTTTCCTCACTAATTTTTTTTAGATACAATTTTCAAATGTGGCATGCCGGGATACTTATTTAAGGTCACTTTTTGAAATAAAAATTACCTTTTTTCCACTTCCGCCATGCTATTTTAATTGTATATAAAGAAGAAGGGGGGGAAAGAGTATGTTACACTATATTGTTCAAAGGTTGTTATGAAATGGAAAACGACCAGACCATCTTAACAGTCAAAGCTACTGACGCCATAACAAAAATCATTAATAACGTGCATGTTGTTACTTTTAGAGGTAAAATAGTGAGGAATCGACTCATAGTAGTCATAAAATGTTGAGAGCAGGTATAGCTGTGTTTTTTTTAATATTTCGTTACCTTTCCTTGTGTATTTTCCAAGGAATTTATATACATGGAACGATTATAGACGCCTGCGCATCCAATTTTGTGTGGAAACATGGGAGCTGCCATTTTGATGTCACACTGCTCCCAACTTCTACATTTTGTATTGGTACACCTGACCAAGATCCTAGAATTCTAGTGTCTTTTTCTTTCTAATCTTAAAATTCAATGGTTCAAATCTTCCTAACACGGCAACAGTGGTATGGGTAAATTTGGTAAATAGTGTTTGTTTTGTATTTTTGGCGTCTTGTTGGTTTATTTTATTGTGATTCTCTCGATTTGATTATGTTTGCGTGATTATGTTTGTATTATTGTGTTCCTTTGATTTATAGACTTTGAGTGACAATATTTGAGTATTGGACTTTCGTCATTATTATTGCAGGTAAATTCGGATTTTGAATGTCAAACTTAACAAGAATTGAAAGTCTTAAGAGACATGCAATCATAGTTCCTAGCTAATATAATAGTAAATTATGAAAACTGCGAACATAAACAATACAAAGGTAAGGTAAGGTAAGGTAAGGTAAAGGATAGTTAAATTTTATATGCATACTTAATGCATTTTAATTATTTACTTTTCTACTGGCTAATGGTGTATTGTACATAAATAATGTGAACAAAAGGTATGTAGGTACACAAAATATTTCGTTTGTACCTTCATCAATTTTACAAGAAAGTTTGGTGACGATATATTTTATTTTTCACAAATAATTGTAATTAAACTATATAAAATATTGAACATTTCTTATACCTATTTAGAATTTTTCTTAGCCTCAAAAGTTTTTCTTGCTGCTTTCTGTGGTTTTTATTTGTTATTGCTATCTAATTGAAGAGGCTAGGTTATTACTGTTAAATTTCCCACAAATTTTCAGACATCAAAATGCCGGATTCAAAGTTGGAATATTCGCGCAGCTTTGATAATCGTTCCAAGTATATAAATTCCTTGGTATTTTCCTTGTTCCATGTGATAGAAATCCGAACTAAGAAGTGTCCTTTTAGAAACTAAACATATGGGGCTATTAGAGAAAGATCAGTAATTTTACTCTTCCCCAATTTTACTCTTCTCATTTATTATATTTCAATAAATACCGGAAATGTATAAACGGCCACATTCACACACGCTTCTTTCTGTTGGTAATTTTCGGAATTACCAACAGTGGCCCGTTTTTATCCGCCAGCTACGCTACTGGCAAGTCAGGGCAATGCACCGTATCACCACCACTAGGGCTGTTATTCCTGCGGTCACTGCTGATGGCCCTTACGCAAGGTTACTACGTGCATTTAGATGCATCCTGGATCCTTCAAGAGTGAATAAATCATTACGGCACATATTAATAGGGACCTATTTTAGAATCTAATCGGTGACCATTGTTTCCCGCGATAAGTGAATAAAACGCGCTAATCCGATTTTGTTATTGTTACCTGCCTTCGAACACCATAATGTATTAATTTTGTTTTGTTTGGACGCTACAAAATTCAATTAGGTATACCTTTTGCATTGAACTAATAATTATGATTACCTATGTGAGTTGTGAGTTCTAAAGGATTAAGGAGGAGTTTATCATTTATCACTCTTCTTTGTTCAAAAGTTTGTGAATTTAACGGATTCTAATTGAAGACATTCACTATTTTTAAAATACAGGGTACATGGTGCCATGGTAAGGTTGAGATTTTCTATTCGTGAGAAGCCGTATTTTGTTAACCATTTTGTTCCTGAGTTATAGTAAAAAATTAAGATTCAGCTGATCAACTTCTTTAACAAGAAAATATTCCACTGTTCTATGAGTGAACTCTATAGATTATTTGATGTACAGATGAAGAAAGTTACCTAGGGATAAAAACGAAAATGGGACACGCTGAAATCTATCTGTATCTGTTCTTCCCAATGGAAAATCCACAAAAAATTTGAGATGATTTAAATATTTTACATTTACATACATATTATTACATGTTTACATACATTTTTTGGCATTTAATCATGTCTATTATAAATGGAGTAAAAATAACGGTCCAAGGATGGATCCTTGTGGCATAACCTAAAGTAGACTCGAAAGCAGTATGACATATTGAGTACGGTTGAGAATCTATTGAGAAACTAGCAAAAGTTTTATAAGATAAGCATTAGTTATATATAAGCAAGGTTATATAAGCAAAAGTTATATAAGAAACTCCATTGGGAGCATCCATCTAGTTCTAATCACCTTGTATATTATGTATACGACGCGTGACTTTTGTTAACAAGCACACGTTATTAAGAAAGTGGCTTATGGCTTATATACTTCTAAAGGAGGGTTCCTTTTCCGGAAACGGCATCTCGTTATGAATATAAATTATATATTAGAGCAAGAGGTCCCTTCTATAATTTAGTTAGGATATTGTTACGACGTGGTGCTTTTGATAAAAAGTTAACCTGGTGCTCTGTTTTCCTCCTTTAATGTAATGAACATCCATTTTTCTATGTTCATTAATTCATTAATCAAACATTGGCAGCCTAATTCCGCCTTTGTCTTTGTCTACTATTTCAGGAATTTTTTCCTTTCTCTTTCATTACATTTTCGCGAATATCAACAATCTTATGGTAAATCCTATACCTATATAGGTAAAGGTATTTAAAATACTGAATATATTAAATTCTTCAAATGGTGAAGAAAAATAATATAAAGTTAACGTTTCAGTATTTGTTTCAAATACAATACAATACATCTACATATCCGATATCCAATACATTTCCGAGGGTGCGACGAGAATTTCACTCGCCCTATCATAAAAAGCATGGTGGTATTTCTGATGTTAATCTCGTTATAAATTTATGTAAGAAGGAACATTCTGCCTATGCATTCGTAAGTAAAACAAAGATATTCTACCTTATTGTTTATCAACAGCACCAGTTGATTTGGAACACAATAACCATCTGTTAGATTTAGGTAGATTCCTATATGTTTCACGTGCTTTATTTATTTCAAGGGTTTCTCCTTCCGCTGTTTACAACTGCTTCTCACAGAAATAAGCAGTCGTAAACAGCGGAATATACATCTTTTCATTGCCTACAATAAACATTAGAATTATAGCCATCATTACTCTTATAGCCCTGAAATGAACTTATAAGTAATGGCTAGTGTTCAGACCATTTCAAGTCAGATTATAATCTTAAACGGCACTTGTTGCTTTTGCATGAAAATGGTAGTTTCCCCAATTTATTTTGGTACTATTGATATTACAATTATTCCAGCATATATCACTCTTTATTTCATTTGTGTGTAGATTAAAATCGTTTCGCGTTTGCCTGAATTTGTAAGTGAAGTTTCAAGTGAACTTTGACCTTATCAACTTGTGTGAAAATAAAGTCTGTTCTTGGATTGATTTTTCAAGCAACTTTATCTGTATAGATAATGCCCTTGAGCCCTTGGGTTGGAAAGTTAACTTTACCTTTTTTATGTGGCGGTGTTCCCTCTTCTACCCTTCAACTAGTTTTACACAGATAAAAAATGTGTACAGTTGGGTCACATAAATAGGGGCAATTCGATTCCTATAGTTCCTAACTCGGGGCGATTGATTACATTTTACAGCCCATGTGAGCTCGTTTATTTTGCGAAATAGAATACATTTAAAAGAAAAATTATAGAATGTTAAACTAAAGGTCAGAATACGCTATCAGAAAAACATTGCGCGCCCCTGGTTTGGCATGTTAAATGTTTAAAAATGACACCCACATATTTTTTTAGATCGATTTGTTTGTCTTTCAAATGGTAAATTAATAATAAAAAAAATTAAGACAATACCTACATAAATTAGTTGGCTTCCAAATTCAAAGCCAAAAGCTTTCCGAAAGGGATATTGAAAAACATAGTCAAAGCACAGCTTATTTGTTATGGTAAGCTGTGGTCAAAGGTTATACTCACCGACGTTTATTGGTGTGAAGTTGTCCACCCTTTTTCAGTCACAGTTTATGACACATGGTAAATCCAATTTAGGTAGATCGACGGAAAGTACTAATAGATAAAAATCTATTTCTCGAATTACAGAAGACTTGCCAGTATCAGACCGGATAGGCTCACTTTAAGAAGCTATGTGCTAGCGTCCTATCGAAGGAAATGATTGGCACTAACCCCATATCGACACAACATCCCCTACAACAGCGGCATTAAGATAAAGCAAAACTGCTAATAATTAAAATTATATATTGTGAATTTCAGCAGAGTTGCCTTGACATCTATAATAATTGTGGAGGCATTTGTCCCAAACGATTTTCTCATTACGTCTACTTTTTAGACACCAATATCGAAATATTCTTCAACCGTACATAGTGGCATTTGGTGGGTACTATATTGCCAGCAGAAATGTCTTCTTCAGGGAAATATTGATCACGTATCTTCCCACAACTCCAGATCTAGCCATTTACTTCCTTGGTGTACAACCTTCACCACCAATAGAGCAGTAGCTTCAGCAATATCCCTTTTTGATTTGGCTTGGCACGAACGGGCTGTTAATAAAGATCTGTCCGGAATCGACGTTTCGTATTATGAGGCCCCCATCTCTCTCTCTCTCTCTCTCTCTCTCTCTCTTTCTCTCTAGACAATAACGGCAAGGCACAAATATATAAAAAACTTTGAAATAGTTTTTGAGACTGTCGAAATTGTGGCATTCATTGTGTTTAGAATATATTATTCACAAACATCGCAATATCTTTGTGAAACTGGTTTTCTTCATATGTTTCTATAACAAAGAAGTGTACCGTTATGGCTGAATATGAAACAGCAACTCTTTTCTGTAAAGCCTATGAAAGATTTATTATTACTATTATAAAAATAATAGTTTATACTTGCAACCAAATAAATAGTACAACATTGGGGTTTTGCTACTTTAGCGTTGATTTAACTACAATTTCATTGTTTATGTAATAATCTAGAATCGGCAAAAACAATTATTCTAAACAAGCTTCAAGCTACATCAGGGGGTGGGGCTAATCAATGTGTGAAGCTGGAAAACTCCCAATAAAATAAATGCCGTTTCAATTTCTCTGGGAGGTCCCCGTATCCTGATGAGATTTTCTGAACTCTCTGAAGACCCAGAGGCTTTACCGTGTCTCGTTCCAGAAAAGCCAAGGTCTGCTTGATTACTCTAGATTACGTTAATTATTGGGAAAGGGATAAGATTAGCAGCTAGGGATTTAGGGAATACGCTCATAGGAAAAAATTAGAAACTTGTTCAGGGCCTCCATTATTTATCAGAAAATGGAATGAGTAGAAATGGGGTTCAAGCTTCAATAAATATGCATAGATTGTTCTCTACCAACCATGTTTGTCAAGTTTGAAACATTTTGGAAAATAGTATCATGTTTGAAATATAGTAACATGTTAGAAACATGTTTTTATCGCTAAATAGCTATTTATTTGAGATTCAGATGATTTGTTTCTTTAAGAACATTATATTATTGGAAGGACACATCAATAAATTAGTAAAATAGTAGATTTATACTTTAAAATATTTAAAACAATCGACACATACATCCAATACGAAATAAAACAACGTTGACGATAGATTTTACTATTTCTGTGCTTGCTTATACGAACAATAATTGATGATCCTTCATCGGTTTTATTGGTTTAGCAATCAGTTACGATTGTATTTTTAAGTGTATTCTTTCTTTTCTTTATATTTATAAATTTTTCTCACGGGATTAGCATTCACCCAAAGATGAAGAACCACCGATTCGGTGGGTCAGGGAGCTCACGGGTGGCTATTGTTTATCTTTATTTAACTATCATGTACTAATATCTTATGCCTTTGTTTACAAATTGAACAAATTTTGATATAGGATTTTAAATCCTTGTTAAATTTAGCTTTACGTACCTGTATATGTGTATATGTGTATACCTGTATATGTGTACAGGTTGTTGAAAAAATGTTTCTTGAATGGAACATACTGTATATGATTACAATTTTGTTCAGAGACTCAATATATTAACACATAGTTTGATACGTTTTTTCTAACAATAAAAAAACATATGAAACAACGTAGCACCAGTGCAACTAAAAATATATCTTGCCTAATAACAAACAAGTAATCTCTTATGATGATATATTATTTTAGTCAGTAACTCGCTTATTTTTAGAGATAGATTTATCAAACATGTAATCAATGTACTCCCTGAACAGCACTTTATCAAAATTTAGAATTTGGAATCTAGAACCTCTAACATTTTTGTTCCTCAGCAGTTCTTAGTTAGTTCTAGCAGTGTATTCGTGGTTTCAGCCCTAATCTGGAAACAGAGAAGTTTCAACAAGAAAGGCTGTAATTAAGTAGGACACTCGTTTAAGTACAACTAGCCTGTTTTTGTAGAAATGTCTGCGTACTTTATTGTTTCCAGAAGCGTCAGATTTATCAGCAGTGACATTTGGTAATACGGAGCTTTCATGCTATGAAGCCTGGATGTCTCTATATCTCAAGTTTCTAGCATTCTAGCTTAAATAATAATTAACTGTGTCGCATTTGTGTATAAAATGGAAACATAACAATTTTTCATGATCAATTTTTGTGCAGCTGTTCCTTAATTATTTCTTTTAACATTGGAAATGTTTATGTTTATATATGGGGACCAAGGTATGAGTTTTCGTCCAAGGACAAAAGACAGCGGTGTCGCGATCGAGTGACACAATACATATATTGGAGCAGATGAAACCTATTGGCGATTCAAATTACCGATGAGGGCGCTGCAAATTGTAAACAAATATGGAGGAAGAGTAGTAAAAATTTTGCATTTCATATCACATCATCTCGCAATTTAGCATTCAATTGCCATAAATATAGTGACTTCATGTGCTAGTTAGGGTGAAATAAAGGATAAAAAGAGTCGTAAAGGCAGTCAAACATCTCATAAGTGCTTCATTGCTAATTATATGAATTTTTTTGGATTGTAACGGGTATCCTAGTTTTTGTTTACTTACATTTTGGGTTAAAATAAATGTGATAAACTGTACGATGATACCATATTAGTGCTTGTTTTTTGTTAAATAATGTTTAAATTAAAATATATTCTGCTTTTATAAGACTTATAATAGAAAGGTATAGAGAAACTGCAACTAAGTGGTTATGTTGTGTAAATAAACGTGTTTCCTGTTAATAAATTGTTACATGCCTTTTGGAGAAATGAGTGAGAAGCAGTTTCTTATACTAGGGCCAAATTTCTACCTATCTTCTATCTTAAACACTTCTATTGACACGTTTTGTGGAATGACACCCATAAACACGGCAGTTTGTGTTGTGCTGATTTCTTTTGAAGGCCAAATGCCATTTTAAAATGTAAAAATAAAGATGTACAGATTACTATTACTAATCACGTCGTTTTTAACTTTGTAATACCAAAAAATCACAAGCACCACTAAATTATTACGTTAAACAAACCTAAATACGTGTTATTTATCATGATATCGGCAATAAGCCTCCAATAAATATTTTCAAACAGAGGGCGCATTCATTTTTGGAATCGCCAATACCATCTAGTAGAGCTTGTTTTGGGGCCTATGTATATGTGATCCACAACTTTTTTTAGTAGGACACTTTTTTTAAATGTCCTTAGAGGGCGTTATCTGCTTAATTCGAAAACATTCGTTTCTGAGTACATACATATAGCCATTTAAAAAAAACGGCTAGACTTACCGCCTTGAAATTTTAACCACTAAGGGCCGGTTCTACAATCCCGGTATAAAGTGGGAATAGTAATTCTCGGTATATCTTATCCCTCGAATTATTTGGAGTATAAAAATGCGGGCGTATCCCTATACGGCGATTGTAGAACGCTCCTTTCAACGATATTCTAAGTATAACCAGAGACGTATAGAATCTACAATAAGTCTCTGGTATAACCAGAGACGTATAGATGTAGATGTATAAGTCTCTGGTATAACTTTATCCGTGGGATATACCTGCTTTGTAGAACCGGCCCTTATGCACAAAACTTAAGCGCTTCGAATGGTACAAACTTTTTTTGGTAGTTCATCTATATATTACCAAAAAATGACGTAAAGGTAAAACTTCTAAAATTATGCATGACAAACTTCGATATGCGGTTTTATTGAAAAAGTTTAAAAAAAAGTTTGGGTTGATATCTGTAACCGTTTTCGAATTATCTAATTTTTAAAAAGCTCTCGCGTTTATCAGAGTGCAGTATTACGGCGCGCACAGGCTTATAGCGCGAATACTGGTGCTTCTATAGATGTCTACCCCTAAAAAGAAGCGAGTTAGACCGGCAATTTTATTCCACTAATATAGATAGCGCAGCGCTCTACCGGCGAGTGGCGTGAAGAGTAGTGGAAAGTGTTCAGTTATAATACCGTACTCGCTAAATAGAGTAATGTCTCATGTGACAGGGCGATCGGCGTGTTTATAATTATGTTTAATATGGTGTTATCATTTCCAATGTCTCTGATGGTTGCAAGGATTGCGAAATCTCTGAATTTTTTATAATTAAAACTAAAATCGATATATGCAATGATTTAGAAACAGGGAATTATAATAAAATAGCTTCTATCTTAAATTATCTTTTCTTAAAAAAATGCATTCTAATCTTTTAACCAAAGAGCAAGTACTGACGGTGTTTCATGAGATCATCAAACCGTGCCGTATACGAGCCGTGAGAATCCAAGTGAACTCGGCATTATTAAAGTGCTGTCAGTCACACGAATGTATCCTCTCCGTAGTATCACTCCAGGTCGACCAAATATGTAGATATCAAATTTAGGAGCTTATTCGGAAATTAATTACGTTCACAGATTAGTGCGGACATCCTGGCAGGATCATTTGATCATTAATTTTGCCGAAATGACAGCTACTTATGAATATTTTAACGTTTTACAGTCCCTTGAACACGTTTTATACTGTCTGAAACAAATGCGGACTGGCATTTGCTATTAAATACGTTAGTTTGTGAATTAATCGCTTTTCGATATTCATATATCATACTTGCCACGTGCCTGCGTTGTACAGCGTGAAAATTAATAATTGTTACGAATTGTAGAATATTCAATATCATGTACGTGCCACCACGCCCTAACTTGCAGGTATTAATATACAGGTCCTCAAATAAAAATATGATCAATTTGGAAGACACAAGATATTAGTACATGATATACAGGGTCGCTGGTATGTATGGAAACTGTCGATTATTTCCTAAAGTAAGATAGCTAGCAAAAAATGTTAAAAACAAAAGTTTGAAGGTTTTTTAAAATCTATTATACCTAATAAAAATTAGGTATATAGGACCAGTCAAAAACCAACCGGAAGTTGCGCTTCAGTGAAGGTAAGAAGTGGCGACAATGACCGACCCCATTACCGACAACTTTGACCTTGGGAATGATGAAGATACTGTTGGCTCATCCAGTTCTCGTGAGGAGGAACAAGATGCCCTCGCCACTTCGTCGAGCAGTCCGAACTATCTCCAGAACTGTGGAATCGGACTAACCCAATATATTCGAAGAAGAAAGCAAGAAATTCTCCAGCTTGTTCCTGCGTTTGAGTCTCGACGAGTAGTTGGAGTGCCAAAACAATAGCTATGCAACCTTTTGTACGATTATCCGTAAGGACAGAATTGAGACAAAACCCAGGAATAACAGAATAAAACCACACAGATTCATCCTCCTCGTTAGTCAGAAAGAGAGGTCAATTTATTGACAAAACCATTGTCAATAATATTGATCGTGTAAGCTAGAGCAGTATTGAGACTGGTTGGCACGATAATTGACGGCTGTATTGTCAATACTGATATTGTCAGTATTATTGGTCATGTAAGGTCCACTATAGACATCATAAAACATATAGAATGCCACAAGCCATTACATGACACATCTAAAAATAGTCAATCTATGGAGAACAAGCGAATCTGTAACTTTTGTACCACAGTTTGGGTTGGAAGCTACAACCATATGAGTAACTAAATATAGTCATATGGTTACAACCAAGCATGTGTTGGAAGTGTTGAAATATTTACACGACGTGACCAGTGGCGGCTCGTGAATTTTTCTTTAGGGGAGGCATAGATAAATCAGTGGTGGCTGGTGAGATTCGGGTGAGTACGAGGGGCGCACGAAAAAAAAGGGCCCCATGCGAAAATTTTTCATTTTTCAAGGTCAAACGCCCTAAAATTAGAAATTAGAAATTCCCAGAGGAAAATATTTGCTTAAAGAAATAGGTTTCGTTAGCCAAATATCTCCTTTTTGACGCGATTGCCAGAAATCTCGACAAAAATTATTTAAATAATATTAAAATAGGTAATAGTAAATAATAAGTAATATTTAATACATATTTGATTATCGAAAAATTATACATAGTATGCAAACGTCTTCAATCTTCATCCGTACATGCTTATTTTCCCGCAAATTTCTAAGAAGGAAAGGATGGGAGTAATGGACGGTTTTGCCTCCACTTGCCTCTAGCTTTATTCAAAAAGCACGTGTTCAGATCTCACACGCATGCGCAAATAATTCATTTATCCGAAAACATCGGTTCAAAGGAGGCATCTCATACTTATGCCTCCGCTCGGCCGCACTCGGCCGCAGCCGTCTTAAAGACGAAAGACGGCTGTTGTAACTCGTCGGCTAACCAGCGCTAGCCGCGCTACAAACCGAATAGTTAGCAGACCGTGGTAATTTTTACTAAGGTGCCCAAGAATGACCATAGATGGCGTTGGGTCGTTTGTGATTGGAAATAATTTCAAATAATAGTACGGGAACACAAGCATTTACAGTTTACATTATTATTTATTATATTAGTGGATATTATTAATAATATATTTATTAGTTGTTAGTAAATATTATGTATTTAAAAATTGGAAGTCTTTGTAATTTTTACAAGGGAGGCACTGCCTCCCCTGACGAGCTGCCACTGGACGTGACGTTAACTTCACGTGGACTGTGGATTTAAAATTAACAGATAGATCTTGTGGCATGTATCAATTGTTGTATAAATGGTGTTCGTACTCTTTTTTGATGAATTTTACCGTATATTATGAGAAAAATTCAAACTCTGATTTTTTAATTTCCCGCCTGGCAGTTACTGCAAAGCTAGCTGCTAGTGTCACCATAGCTACCAATACAGAAAACCAAAGTTACAAGAGTTAGATACGTGTTCTCCATAGGATGGCCATTTCCAATCTTCATAAAAGCATTCTATATTTTTATAACTTCTATGCTCTGACCCTGTATCTTCTTTTTATAATAATAACTGGTTTCAGAAGGTAAAGGAGCTGCAGATATACTAATAATTATAACACAATCCTCGGAAACTATATATTTCAATCTGCTTTGAGTATCTGATTTTATTCACATTATACAAAAAAATTATCCCATACGAGAGAGACTTGATTGTAAATCAATATCCTTAATGAGTCATGTAGCGATAACTAAGGGGAGTAAATCAAACCTCTATTTGCATTAATCTTGTACGGACCATGAATATGAAACATGCTCATAATGGAGCCATTCTGAATGTTTGCTTAGTGTTAGACATGTCCTTATATTTATTATAATTATTAGGTTGTTTCCACGAAATATAAGTGAATGATTAGTCTGGGTAATTATAGGAGAGCAATTACTAGATTTTGCCTTGGAAACTGGTCGACTAGAAATTTTCTTGCTTGGCATTTTCAAGGATTGCATAAATGTGTAAACCATCGATTAAACGAAGGGGTTATAGAATTCTGTTCAGTGCGAATGAATTGAAAACTAAGAATTTTATCAAACAATGTTTAATACAAGACATAATATTATGAAATTTTGGTTAATTATGATGCAATTAAATGGAAAATTTTTACTTATAATTGCACAAGAGGTTTGTATTTTACCGGATAAATTTGGATTGTTTAATGAGAAACTGTTGCCAAGCAATTAGACGAGAAAAACTGTCAACTATTAAAAATGCGACACCGAAGGTGGAGCCCTAAATGAAAAGAAATAGATGTTTTTCTTACATAGAACACGCTCGTGATGAATTTTTAGTTTCTTCCAAACCGATAGATGGTGCTGTAGCTAATGAGATAAACAAAATCAAACACATCTAGTAGTCTAAAACATTTACTTTCCGTCGCCATTTTGCCGCGTCGTTTTTCGTTGAAATATAACCTGACATTCAAACATTGCAGTTTTTTAAAGAATATCCTATGAAAAAAATGCACTAACTGCTATGTGTTTAATTTGTTTCTTCAGTAGCTGACAAACTTTAGTCCATTATTATCATTCTGGAAGAATATTCTGGGGAGATGTAATAATACAGGTAATGTAATAATAATCAGTTTTAGTAATTAGTGTTCAGTTATTAGATTATTATCTTTTAGGTTTGAAAGAAAAGATGCAAGAAGGTGCATGATAGACGTTTCAGAAGAGGTGCTGCAAGAAAAGATTGTACTTATTATTCCTTGGAAACACAATTACTTTATAACCATAATAATTTGATAATTTATAAAGTTTTCGCAACGTAAGTTTTAGATTATATTAATGTAAAAGTGTTTGTAAAGCTTTTTATAAATTCGTGATAAATATATATTTTATAATGTCTCATATTTTTATTTTATTTGTAACATTTCGATTTCATAGTAAAAAAATGTATTGGTAGAGGTCAAGGATCCTGCAAATATTTCTTATGCAACCAGTTAAACGTTACTTCCATTTTCATTGAAAATATCTGATGCAACCAGTTATACACCTACTTCCTTCCAAACCGTCTGAGGGCGCAGTTTTAATTCTTAAAATGTCAATATTAAGATAGTTATCTATTGTATTTTTATCTAGGGGTGGAGCGTTTTTAGGTTGACAGTTTTTCGAGTCAAATTGGTAAAGGAAACAGTTTAGAATTTAAACAATACAAATTTATCCGGTATTAATACAAACATCGAGTGTAATTCGGCAGGACAATTTAATGAATAAGAAATTTAGAAACATATGAATCCAAACTTTTCTTATGAAACACTAAAAATAAACACATTTTTATTTGAGGGTCAACGAATTGATTTATTGTTAATGTTTAATAATTCAATAACTTGTTGATATAACTGACAAACTATTTATTTTGTCAACGGACACCGGGATAATTGATTAAAAAATGAATAAGTGAAAAAACCACTGGTGCATTTGTCAACAGTAAAACCACAAGAGCTTTTTTTTATCGGATAAATTTCTCTTTGTAACGAAATAATTTTGCCAATCAGTTATTTTATGAGAAAAACTGACATGAAAAAATCGCGAGACCGGAGGTCGAGCGATTTTGTCAAATGTCAGTTTTTCGAGCAAAATTACTGAATGGAAAAATTTTGAGTTAAAAAGAAATTTATCCATAAAAATAAAGCTCGAGTGTTTTTTGGCAAGATAAATTAACGACAAAATATGTAAACAAAGAACAACAATAATATTTATCTTCATTTTCCCAAAACGACTCATATTGTACAGTATAGTTTCCACTTTCCACAATACTTAAAAATTATAGCTGACAGGACAGATTTTAAAGTGACGTGCGACTACTAGATGTACTCTGCTTTTGAGGAACAGGCATTTTTATCGGTGATAAAAAACGATGCACCTTTTTTATCGCTGTCAAAGTGACAAAAATGTCACTGCCAAATAGACTATTTTATATAGGAGTTAATTTATCAACAGTAAAACCACAAGAGCTTTTTTTTTATCGGATAAATTTCTCTTTGTAACGAAATAATTTTGCCAATCAGTTATTTTATGAGAAAAACTGACATGAAAAAATCGCGAGACCGGAGGTCGAGCGATTTTGTCAAATGTCAGTTTTTCGAGCAAAATTACTGAATGGAAAAATTTTGAGTTAAAAAGAAATTTATCCATAAAAATAAAGCTCGAGTGTTTTTTGGCAAGATAAATTAACGACAGGACAGATTTTAAAGTGACGTGCGACTATCTACTAGATGTACTCTGCTTTTGAGGAACAGGCATTTTTATCGGTGATAAAAAACGATGCACCTTTTTTATCGCTGTCAAAGTGACAAAAATGTCACTGCCAAATAGACTATTTTATATAGGAGTTAATTTATCACTGTAAAAGTTGCAAGTAACTTTTGTCGCTGTCAAAGTGACAATTGCACTGTGGCATATGCGATTTTTTATATATAAATTAAATTGTCAGTCAAAAATGTTCTTTTATACAATTCTCGACATTTTACTAGTTATTTTTGCGGTTAACTTAACCAACATAACCTTAAAGCCAAAGCCAAAGTCTACTTTACTTGTGGTAAGCAAAAACAATAATTTATTTATACAAATATTTAAAAATGTATTTTCGTGTACACAGTAGGAAACGTGACTCCTGGGTACTAAGAAATATTGTATGCGTTTTTATATTAAGCAAATTTTGCAAAGCCAAATGCCTTTTATTATAATTATTATATCTTTTCCCGCGGGGTATGTATTCCTAATACATTATTCAGTCAACTTATTACTTCAGAATCCCTTTGACATCGTGCCACTACAGTTTTCCAATCAATACAATACGAGGGGATGTCTGTTCGGAGTCATTTTTTACTGTTTTGCCTTTATCGTAAACTCTCTTGACAACAAACGCGAATCCGGAGCAAGGACAAAGTCGAATTTTTTAAGGATTAGGCATAAGAACATTGCTCACTTGCATGCATGTTTAATTTTCTTAAAAACGTATTACTAAACAATATTAATTACAAATTAGAAAATATTAATTCTGTTTCTGAAAGCTTTATAATTCAAATTTGTTAAAAAGTTAACTTCCTTTAGTATGGTTAAAGCTTATGGTATGTGATATGCTCTAATTGTACATCAGAAAACGTTTCTGTTTTAAATTAGTTTATTTAAATTTAGTAACGGATCAATTGTAAATTAGATTGGTAAATTCCATTGAAAGGAAAAGGTTCTGAGAATGAAAGAAACGGCAGTGACTGAAGTAAGAAAGAACACACATTTCTTTTGGAATTCATTTATGAGTATTACATTTTCTCTTTCCAAATTTCTTCTATGTACAGGGTGTCCCGAAATTAGTGAGCAATATTATACCAGTGTGTTCTATAGTTTAGAAGGGGATTTTTCTTCACATAAATATGGGTCGAAAAATGCCTAGTAAGGGGGCTACAGCTCCTTAAAGGGCCTAAAGTCAGGACCAGAAATAAGCAAAGTGGAATGACCGGAAAAAGAGTGGATCTGTGTTGTCACATTTATTTCTAAAGTATTCTTATTTAAAACAGGAAACGTATTAATTACCTTATTTACCCATTTTTTTACTTGTCTTTAACGTCCTTTATCCCTATTGTACTTTATTAAAGCAAACACAATGTTTAATTTGTCTTTTACTTAATAATATCAAGGCATTTCCGAATATGTGGCAACTGCGAAAGTCGTAAAGTTGACGACAAGCTGTTCATCCTTATTTAACATACATATTCTTGCATTTACACTTTCTTTTCTCTGAGCTTCAACGACGTTGATTGGTCGAATCAGGAACCAACAAGCGACTGCGCTCGAGGTAGTAGGGAAACAGTGGGGTGATGTTGGGTTATTTCGCGCGCGTTTCTTAACGGTAAAAATTTGTGGTAAAATTATCAGTGTATTTATTCTTGTAGTGTATATACTACAAGTATTCTATTGAATAGTATACGAGTATATATTAACTGAAATGTGCCCAATGGTAAAACAGAATACGCACGCTCATGCATCACTGCATTTTACCAGATCGACGAGGTCATTCCACTTTGCTTAATTCTGGTCTTGACTTAGTGCTGAGTTTTTTTAAGCAACTCCGAAACCAGTTGAGATAAATTTATCAAATTTTGTATCCTGCGTAAGTCTTATAGATTCTGAATCCGCTGCTGTAAATAAAATATCAAACTTTGTGTTTCAAACTTTGTATCACATACGTTCCAAACAGGGAGGGAGTGGGGTAAATATTACCCCAACTTTTTGCGCCTTGGCTTTTTCCACTTTTGACTAAAAAGTTTAAAACTTCAATATTTTTTACTAAGAAGAGGTACATTTGGTTCGTATCGATAGGACGCATCGTTTTCAAGCAAAATCACTTTAATTATTTACATGCAAGAATACGAGATGTAGTAATTTTTTTTGTATGTAACTTTTTCCTGGTATTGTCATTAAAACATGAAATTTTAGATTTTCTACGTATAAAAGATACTGTTCTTCAACCATTCTGTTGATAAAATGCACCATTTTGTTACAAAATCGATTTTGAAATTTGAAGGACATTTTAACATTTTTGGACTCATGTCTATATGAAGCAAAAGTCCCCTTTTTCTAACCATAGAACTAGTGTTCTATGGTTAGAACACTAGTAAAATATTGCACAGTAATTTGGGGAGCCCTGTATACTTAGGCCACTTTTCACGTCATGCATTATATAATTAATTACAAATATAGAACATACACATTTTGAAAAATTTATTAGTAGGTAACTACGATCTACCTACACCATACTATATGTTCTAGCATACAAGTCGTTATCAAGAAATTTATAGTACAAGTGTCCATTTGAATAGCATGCGTAAGGCAACAGCAGCGAGGAAAAGTTCACGTCTGGGAAGTACCTGGTCAACAGCCCAATAAAGTCTTTGTATCTACTTGGAATCTTCCGCAGTCTCCTCACCGTAATTTCCGCTTCAGTCTCAGCAACTTGAATACTGACGTCTTTTTTCACCTTCTCTTTTTTCCCAGCTTTAGTATTCGTCGGACTGCTCTTGAATTTCGTCGTACATTCTGGTTTGCCAATTTTACATTTCTCACAGTCACACAACTGGTTTCCTGTGCACGCTATTTTTGTCTGCTGTTTTTTCCCCTTGTGTTCTACACTGGGCAGTTCCAGCATAGAGCTAACATGTTTTTGGTTTACCATACATTTATATTTAGCTTCACTTCGAGTCTTTTGTTGTGTGTTTACAGATGAACTTGGCTCAGTCGCGGAACATGTTTTGGTTGACACCGACCTATAAATTTTGACTTTACTTGTCTCGCCTAGCCTAGGACTGCCATCTACAGATCCAAATAAGGAAAGTATAGTCGGAGTTTTCATCTTTAAATTCGTCGGCTTCTTAAGCCTTCTCAACGCCTTAATTCCGTATGTATCTGATTTCATTTCGTCCTCTAATTGTTTCCTTTCCAGTTCCTTTTCTTCCTCCCTTTTCTTGAGCCACCTGTCCTTGCAACTCTCTCGAATTCTGCTATATAACTCTGAAAAGCTTTCCTTAAAGTCCAAATCATCTGGAGATTCCATTTTGGTCGACTCTGAAGCATAAAAGTTGAGATCGCAGTAATGCAAAGTTCTCAATTTCAGATTTGCTTTATTACACTGGTCAGAGCAAAATGAGATAAGTTGACATTTCGGACAAACCAGGAGAGTTTTATTTCGTCCTCTTAAACATTGAAAACAAACCTTGTATTTGGAAGGACTATCCAAACCTGGAAGGATCAACTGATATTTAGACTTTATTTTTTTAATTACTGTAAAATCGACCATGTCCAAAATATGGTCGTAGTCGGGTGTTGCTGGTACATTTTCAACTATATTTGACTGAAATTTGTTCACTTTCGTTTTGGACTTCTTTGAACCTTTGGCCTTTGTTTCCATTTTTGCTTTAATCTCTTTCTGATGTTTACTGACGATATCCACTAATTCCAAACAAATTTCCTTGTTAAATCTCTCAGATTTGATCCTCCCATGCCTGAAAAGGATTTGAAGATTGGAAATAGCATCAATGGGCGTCAAGAATTGTGCCAATACAGAAACACATTCATGTTGTGTCCAATTATCTTCAATTAAATTGTATAAATTTTCCACAGCTTGTAGCTGAATACGTTTTATAACAATGTCCCTACCTAATTCGTAAAGATAATCTTTTATTTCGTTCTGTACATTTCCTTTCCCTTTCTCGGCCTTTTTTGATACATTTAAGCCCTGTGGTTTGCTTTTCTTCCCCTTTTTATCTGTTGGAAGTACCTCATGTTCTTTTTGCATAAAAGCAATAACATTTTCAAATTGTCCCACAGGCCTCAATGGATTGACACCTAACTCTACTAAATATTTCAGTATATCTTTAGCGTTTGGGGGCAAGAGATGTTGATACCTTTTCAAAATATAGATAGTAAGCAAATTGCCCATATTGTTGTCCAATAATTGATGGGGATCGGTAACGAGTGTCGACATAAATGTCTCCACCAGCCTGTTATTCCCAACGAGTACCGCTAATGATAAAGGCGTGTGTCCCAAATACTTCTCGTTGCAGTCGGTGATGGATTCACAAAAGATTACCGCCATTTTTTTAAAGAAGGAACTCACGTCTATTGAAAAATCTCTTCTCATGCAGAGAATGTGTAATGGAGTTTTCCCAAGGTCTTCAACATCCTCTGGATTTACATTATGTCCTAAAAATTTTAGGATTTATTAGTAAATGCGTAACCTAAAGGACTACATCAGTTTTAACAATACTTAGAAATAAAAGATATAAGGCTTTTACCTAAAATAATTTCTTTCTGATCAGGCCAGTGTTCTCCAGTAGTTTTGTGTCTCGGATCGCAGTCATAAGTCATCAGAAGGGAGCAAATATCAACATTTGCTTGACAGGACTTTAAAGAAGATATAACGTGTAGTGCTGTCAACTCTTCACCTATCGTTACGTTAACATTTGCACCTGCTCCCAAAATCCACTCCACCAATCTTGGATTTTCAGTAAACAGCGAGAGCATTAGTGGTGGCAACGGTGACTCTGCCGTATTGGGGTTGGCACCACATTCTAACAATGTCTTTATACAATCCTCTATGGCCTCTTTCGTGGCGGGGCCAATCTGCAGAAATCCTACAGCGTTTTGAGAGTTCTTTCTTACTTGCGATCCTTCATGCTGCGTCACTTGCAGTTCTGCTGGTGTGATGAAGCCAGTGTCGAACAAGTAATGGCTTCTTTCTTTGCCTGCTTTTGGATTGCCTTCCCTAATTTCAGCTATAACTCCCCTGTTATTTCCCTGTTTTGACAGCAGGTTCAGCACAGATAGGTTTGGATACCATTTATATGCTCCTTCTTGTTCTGGCGAAGATGATTCAAAATCTGGTAGAAAAGATTCTTCCCAGTTTTCTACGTTGTGTTTCTTTGCAAGATATTCCAAAAGGCACATGCTCAAAGGTAATAGGCCTTCGTCATTTTCTTGGTCTAACTTGGCACCCAAATTCACCAAAGTCTGGATGGTGTGTGAGTGACCATTGATGGCGGCAAAGAATATTCCGTTGTTACCTTTGGAGTCACAGACATTTATGTCGATCTGATCTTTCCTGATGTGCTTGAATATGGCTTTCACGTCTCCTTTACTACAAGCAGTGAGGAATTCTGTACAGTTTCTCTCGTGGGGGCCTAAGTAAAGTTAAGTTAGTTTGGAATTAACTTACTTAGGAGGAGGCAACGGACATTTAGCAATAATTATAGAAAAGTTCTTTCTTTTGTTACAAAATCTCATAAACACCACATAAGAAACATATAAAAATATTTTTAGGATAAAATCAATAAAAGAATAGATGAATCGTCAAAGGGGCAGAGGGTACAATACCTCGACTGATAATTAAATATAATATATAAGAATTGCCTCCTCTGATATTTGATGAGTGACTAAGCTCGAACTACTAATGACTACAAGCCAACCTCTTAAATGTTTACTTGCATAGATTATGTAGAAAGTAGTGAAGTTAAAAGGAAATGTGACAGACTCATCTCAATCTCATCGCAAATGTGACTACTCTCGGGCCAAATGCCCCGAATAGCATTGAATTACATATCACTGCTCCAATAGTGCCTAACAACTGAGGGCAATAGAGGGTATTGCTATATGTCTCACCACTACTAAAAGCTAATGGTTATGTTAATACGATTTGTTTTGAGAATGTTATGGGAAAAATACCTGCTAAAACCATTATTAGAAAAGAAGTGAATAGGACATACGATAGAAGTATTGAAATAATAATATATCAAGTATACTTGTTCATATTATTATAAACAAGTGGATGATAATGAGTTCTCCACTTCTAAAAATTATAGGAGAAATGTTTCTACAACCACTTAAAACAACGAGTTTATACTAGAACGAAATTCGGAGAGAAATATGCAGATATACTCATGCACAATGGAGATAATAAGGTTCGGTGGATGTCGAAAATTGAAGATAAAGAAACAATTTATTTGAAATTTGAACGACCAGGTAAATTAGACAATCCCCAAATCTAAAGAAGGAGATACATTGAAAAAATAGACTAAAGACACCCCATAACCAGCGGTATTGCCAGTGGTGAAGCTGTGGATCGAACCCAAACTGTAATGTCCGAGCACTGCTACAGCACGCTCCAGCTCACTGTACGATACGATACTATCCGATTGTTGCGATAGGCTTATGGAAAATAGAAGATACTTAACAGTAAAAATAAAGTCTAAAACAAGATGAAAGGATCTTACCAGGTTTTCCAAACTGTATTCTATTTCCGGCAAGAAGATCAGGTACTTTAAAATTCACCATATATTCCGTATTTCTGTGAAGGAAGCTGTGCTTCAACATCCGCATACAGAATTTTTCATTATTCCAAGCAAGAACGTCTTTTACTAAAATCTTCTTCGTCCTCACCTTGGTGATATCTTGAGATTTTTGTAGGTGCATTTCCAATTTCTGCTTCAAATTTTTCATTATGGACTCGTAAAAGAATTCATCTCTTGTTACTGCTTCTAGGTCTTTCTCCATTTCGTAGAGTTCACCAGCTTGCATTTCTTCGTCACATATACAGGTGTCCATTAGGTAGTCCTTGATTTGGGTAACGACTCGACTACTAGATTCCTGTGGCAGGAAGTCGGTGTCGACTAAATCTGTGTCATTGAACATGTCGGCCTCTGAAGTGGTTCTAACCGACCACCCAGGTATGTCAGATACTAAGAAAGAGAAAGCAATTATTATTGCTTTAGGCAACTAAGGATGACTTTCTTTCACATTAGTACGTAGTACGGTAGTACGTATAGAAAAAGGTGTGGCATCGCACTGAAGAAATATAAATGGATACCGCCAAAAAGTGAGAGCTTTTGGAAAAATCAGCAAGGAAGGAACTATTTAGTGCAGTCCACTTTTCCTCACGTTATACCTAAATGCAAATACATTTTGCGCAAAAGTGTATGTATTGTCGTCATATGAGTGTCAAAGCAAACCACAGGAAGCAGGTCTTCTTCAGTGATCTACAGATCTCAGGGTTAAGACAAGTCATGGTGGCTTCCCACTGTGCAAAAAAAGTCACTGTATATTGTCATTTGTATATTCCTATTATAAAATATAATTCCGAGATTCCCGACATCATTGAACCCTTCATACCAACAGTGGAATGCTCTCTGAGGCTACCTAGTCGATATTTTATCTCTCTGTAAATTTTGTTTGGTTGAAGACCAATATAATATAAATATATATAAATGTAAGCAGTCGAAGCAGGCAATAAATAATATGAAGTATATACCACTAAAAGGTTTACCTCCTGTAGAGAGGTAACATACTGCTATCTTCTAGATGGCGCGTTCCAGTCATTACCCTACATTAATTTATATTTTAATACCTTGAATAAATAATTACCTTGTGAGATGCTAAAATTTTCAGTGTCAATAGATTTGGCGCCAGCACCAAAAGTAACAGTCTCAATTGGTCTGCGGCCAGTATATCCAGGACTAAAAGCGCCTGTAGTAGTCTCAAAAGCCCCAAAAGCATCATAAGTACCATTGGTGACAGCATCTGTATCAACACGAGTGTCCATAGCACCGTAATTGGTCTGGTCTTCAGCGTTGACATTTTCCTCTTCGTAGTGACGAGTATAATTACAACAGGTCCTACAAATTTCCACCTTTTTTTCAATTTCAATTCTCTTCTCTTTAACAGCTTGAAGTTTGCCTTCGATAATTTCCAACTGCTGGCTTATCTGTCTAACTCTCTCCTGGTTTATGTCCAAGCGACCTGAAGGGACTTCTTCTGTTTCTTCTTCTGGTCCTTCTTCTGGCGTATCTTCTTCCTCGTCGCTTAAAACGACGTCTATAAAACAGTCCTGAGCGCCGTAAAATCGTTTGTCAAAAAGATTTTGGTTGAAGAATATGCTGTGTTTGTTCTCCACCTCTAGGTTGTACAATTCCTGGGATCTTTGCAGGACTTCTTCATTGGCACCTAAATCTTTTAACAGGCTGTAGGCAAAGTCCTCGTGTTCGAAACAAACTGGAACTAGATATCTGTGGATACAATGGCTTGGTTGATCTAAGGGAAGATGAGCATTGAAGTCGGTAGGTCAATGGCGTGATGATCAAATTGCTGGTAGAATCAGAACTATGGTTTGCTACAAGTAAGCGACTAGTTCCGAGGTGGAGTGGCCTTGGTGTGTGTGGTTTTGCATGTGGTAAAATGCTATAGCCTTTGGAAGAAGGCCAATGAGGTGTTAGGTATAGTGTGTAAGTTCATTAACACAATACCTTTCTACCTTTTCTGTGCCACCAACCATTTTAAAACACGTCACTACCGTGCGACTTACACATGTATTTTTTTAATGGCTTTCTCAATGACTGCCAAAAACATTACTTTTGTAATGGTAGATATTGTAGGTATAGTATCATATTTATATAAGTAAACATGATTTTTTGGATATATACAAACTTTTATTATATTAATGCATTTTTTCACTTAAGCATATATTATCTAAATACCTACGTATAAATAAAAAGATTTAAAAAGGTACTGCAAGAGAGTGCAAAACATATTCTTTGATATTTTTATGAACCTACATCCAGGGCGAGGCTTAAAAGATTTCCAGGTTCAATGAAATGTGCCAATACATAAAATTATCCAGAATTTTTGTATGTAAAAAAATTGGTTCTGCAATCATCATGGGAAGAAAACACTACTGTAGTGTTTTTTACTAGGGATGCCGACGGGTACCCGGGTACCCGATAACAACTCCTTATCCGGTGGCCATTTTAGAGAACCCATTAAATACCCGATGACCCTCTAAGCACCTGCACTCGATCGGCCTCTGTATGACTCATATGACAACTTGTGTTTTGCGGTTTTGTGTTATTAACAGGTTTGGGGATATAAAATATGATCTCAATGGGAGAGGAAGCCAGGGAACATGACATAACTATTCAACTAATATATTGTATACACTTGCCCCGAGAAGCCAAACTTCAATAAAGGCCTTCAATGTTCTTATTAATCTGATTTAGTTATTGTTATTAATATTGGTTAATACTAATTATTACCCTTAAATAATAGTATTTGCTATATGCTAAATAACGGGTAATTAACGGGTATAATGGGTAATTAATGGGTAGCTGGTAATTTACGGGTAGCGGGTAAATACCGGGTATTGAAAACGGGTACCCGGGTAGTAAAATTAACGAGTATCAGCATCGCTAATAGTTGCTAAGGGTGGGTACCTTGGGTACCATACTGCAATTATTATGCCGAATAGGTAGGACGCCTACCTTCATATCATAGATTTTAAATTTGTTAGAAAAAAAACTATTCATTGCTTCTATATTAGTTTCCACATGTACATACCTATATTTAAGAAGCTTTAACTGCCCTTCAGGAGTGGTAGCAAGCCTCGGCATAAAGTTTTTCTCATTTAAGCTTCCCATCCGAATCATATATTTACCACTCCAGAGTCCTACATCCTGCTCGCCATTTGGGTAAGTCAAAACTCCTGGTCCAAACCGTTTGTTGTCCTGGAAAAGCCCTTGGAAGTTGCAACCATCATTATAAAATACTTGGGCGTATCCTTGTAGTTTGTTTGCATAGAAAAGGCCATCATAGAAGAGTTTGTCTTCTTTTTCTACAAAGTAGAAGCCATGTCCATGTATATTTCCTAGAAATACTTCACCATTCAACTTTTGTGGAGGTTCTTTCAACCATTCCTTCGTGATTGTGTCTTTGGTACCGAGATATGCTTCATAAAGAGCGTCGAGGTCTTGAGGTTTTGAAAAATTATTACTAAATTTAGACATTACTTTTTATCTGTCAGTGTCATAGATTAGTCATCTGTAGGTACTTAGTTGTCCAATAGTTGTGCAGAGCTTAAAACGGGTATAGACTCAGACTTAATCAACAATATCATAGTCTGGGTAACTGGATAAAGGCAAGTAAATATTATTCACACTTTTGGGCGTACAACTTAATGTAAAATAAAGGTTTCCATTTAAGCTACTGAATTGTCATTATGATTCTTACCTGCATCTATAACTATTACACATTTGTCAAATCTTTGTTTTAATATTCTGAAAACTCTTGCACTTTAGGAAGGTTGATTATACATAGTGTCCCTAAAATTTCATGTACCTACCTAGAATTCAAAAACATATAGGGTGTTCCATTTAAAAAAAAGGCACATACTTTAGTACAACCGGAAGTGACAGGACTGTTACAATATTTTAGTCGGAGACATCATTCTTTATTTACTACACATATTATGTACACAGCTTCAGAATGGTTATTCATAATATACCTATATGTACCAAAAAGCCATATTTTTCAAATCTGACAGTAATGCTTTTTAACTCTTTACACTAATTTTTGCCTTTGACTTTTGAATGATTGGAGTATTGTAAATATTGTAAATATTGGGCGTATATATGAGTAGTAGGTACATCTGTATAGGTATCTAAATTTCAAGTTTCTGTAGGAAATTCAAAATATTTATTTTTCTTGTACATACTTTTACTAATTTTTTATTGATTGATTACTAATACCCTAGCTCCAGAGAACTGTTATCAATATTCTCTGCTAATACTAAGCAAAAGTACTTAATATTCATCCTTTTTTTATATGGAAAAAAATGATCATGTTTTTACTTTATATCTGCCCTTTACATGCATGCATTTTCTGTCCATACATCAATATATTATATTGATAAATGTATTGATACATAATAACCCAATCATAATAATAATAATTATTATATTGATAGATGTATTGATACATAATAACCCAATCATAATAATAATAATTATTATTATAAGCTGTTAAATATACCATAGATACGAGATTAAGAACTGTAATTTTGAGGTTAAAAACTTAGGAAAACTGGCGGCAAATTCAAATTTCGGAACTTTCCCTCACAATTATGCCAGAAATATTCTCGGAAAGTTTCCATTGTTATGTTTATTTCTTTCCAAAATACTCCCATTTTGGAAATTTTCCTAATTGGAAAATTTACAAGTGCCCATCCCTAAGTATATATATATATATATATAAAATAACAATAATTGTTAAAAATCAACATTGTGAACTCTCCAAGGCTGAAGACACCAAAGTTAAAAAAAATACAGAAATTGATACTTCAAACTTTTATTACATAAATTAATATCGAAGTTACAAGCGAAAAAAGAAAAAAGATTCGGCTCTAGCCTTATATATTTACCTTATATTACATACATTTATTACCTTAATTGATATTTCTCAAACAGGCGTAATATGTATAACTTTGCACCGAAGTAATATTCGGTACAAAACTTAACACATCCACTACCAAAAAATATACTAAATATTAATAAGAAAAAAATATATATGGTTTTTACTTACTGGAAATATACAACGGTTCTTTAAAAATAATTGACAACACTCTAACATACTAAATCTTACATTAAGATATAGCCCATCTAACTTAAAAAAAACTCAAGATACAGCACAGAAAAACTTCAATAAGGCACGGAGAGGGATTTTGGAGACAGCAGATCTGCACCTACAGAAAATTTGATGATAAAATATCTTCAATAAGATTATATGTCCATTGGACCTAAATAACACTCCTAATAAAAAAATATATAATGAGTTTCTTTCAATCACTTCCAGAAGCAACATTTTAACAAATTTCCTGTTGCTTCTAGGTGATCACCTTGTGATAAACATAAATTTGTAATCCGTAAGCAACATTTTAACAAATTTTCTGTTGCTTCCAGAGGATACCTAAACTTCTGATAAATATCAATTTGTATCACATAAGTCTGATTTAAAATGCAAGAATAATTTTAGTAGCAGTTTTACACTGAACTTTGACACAGAATATTATTAATAAATTCGGTGGTGGATGTGCTAAAAAAACTAACCTAACCTTAAAAACTAACTGGGTAAATAAAGCAAAAAAAATATCGAGTCAATATGTCAATACAAATTGGTGAATGGATAACTACTTTGTTGATTACTTTTTGGTAATTTCGCTGATATGAAACTTTATTTTTATTAGTTGGAAATCAACAAGACAAAACTTCCCTCAGTCGTGACCAAAGTCAAAATAATTTGAGGACAATTCTTATATTTATTAAAATATATGAACCTCTGCTTTAAATTATTATTATTTTATTTTACAAATTTGTTTCTGTCTAGTTTGGTGAATAGTCAGTTTATTTTTAATATATTTTTGACTTTCAATTTGATTAGTGTTGTAAAAAAAAACCATTTCTGGATCTGGTTTTAAATTTCTAGCTTGGTACTAGATTTAAATCGATGATCTATAAGTTATAATATGCAGCCCCTCTTCCACATATGCCACTGAATGTGAGGCAAATTTTTTTGATGAACATAATTTTTTAAATAGTGAAATTCAGGTATATCTTTTCTTTCTTTCATATAAAAAAGTGCCAGTGCCTTTATCGGAGATGAGTAAATTTTTTTATTGTATTCTGCAATGGCCCACTACCAATGTGAAGATGACATTGATGACAATGACAACTGATATAAGAGAATTAAATATTTTCTTTTGGTTCTGTATTTCAAGTATTGAAATTGTTTTAAAGACTACGAGTAGCTTTATTTTGTATAAACGACACAGGCTCATATTTTCAAAACACCGGGAATATTTAAAACTAATATTAAGAATTAAGTAGATGGTCAAAATGGTGTATTTTTGACATGTCTTGTACTTATTGCATACCTTGATTCAATCATTGGGCAATACACATCTGGAAATCTCCCCTAACAGTTTCCATATTGTATTTTTCAAATGTTTTTACACGCTTCGATTCAATTATAGCTCTGGGCTTGTATCGTCCCACACCTTTGTTCAAAATTAACTAAATTTAGATTTAGAAACAATATAGGCAAGTCTCGAAATAAGACAAAAGAAAAAGTTTTTGGAATAAAAGTAAATATTGTTTTCAAAGCAATGATACCTACTGTGTTTCTTAATGCTGTTCTTATTAGCAAATGAAATATTCTAGATTTGCATCCATGAAAATAATGCCTCGTTAAATTTTGACGACAAAAGTAATACAGGGTTATTAGATATTTGTAAACCAGGGCATTTAAGAAAAAATAAATCATATTCCTTAATTTCTAAATACATAAATAACTTTATATTTATGTACTTAATAATAATAATAATAATAATAATAATAATAAACCAGAGTGTATGATTCCCACCCAAAATATTCAATAAGTCAAAAATCATCATTTAAGAGCGGGAAAGTCGTTACAGTTAAGATTAAAACCTTTAGATGCTCCATTATCTCGTTTCCTCCAAGCAAGAGGTTCATCAGAGCGGGTGTCGTAATCTGCATTTCGCCAAGCTCCTCCATTAACAGTAGGCCTAGGACTTTTTCTTCTAGGTATTTGTTTCTTTGGTGTCTCGGCTTGTTTTACCGAAACCTCCGTTTTCTTAGGTTCTGTGACGGTAGTTCCCTCCGCAGTTTTATTTTTTTCTCTCATTCTTTGTTCTTGCGCCATTTTCCGCATAACACTCAGAGGTAACGGCAGAGCACTAGCACCATCTACTGGTTCAGGATGAGGCGAAGCTGAAGTCAAAGAGGAACTAGTCGAGCTTCTCTCCATGTCTATGGGTGAACATACCCCCGATGTCTTCAATGGAGAGGCGTTTGCAACTTGAGAAGATTGCCTCACAGTGGCTGGTGAGTTTTTCTTCCTGTTGTTGGCAATGGTCATAGCTCTAACACCCTGTTGTATTAATTCGTTAGAGTAACCCATACCTGAAACCTAATATAGCGCTTAGTATATATTTATATTGAAAATTAGTATCTTAACGCTCATATAAAGAAACAACTCAAAAACAAATACAGCGTGACCGATAGGAACCCTACGTTTTTCAAATGACGAGTCCTCGGTAATTTTAAATAAAAACTTGATTTATTTACAAAAACCAAGGTCTGCCTATTGATTACAGTCACCTCTTGTCGAATAGTATCCCGTACTTTTACCAAATGCACAGTTGGTGTGCGTATCGTATAAATAAGGTTTTTGAGGTATCCCCACAAGAAATAATTGCAAGTAAGTCGGCAGATCTTGAGTGCTGTCATATGCAAACATTCGATGCTCTACTATCCACTGGTCCATTGTAACTGAAGTTAGACGGTTTGGTTTGATTTGCTACACGAATTTTTGATTTTGGAAGTGTTTGTCAAAGCGAATGGAAATAAAACATAACCTATAAATTTGCAAACATAGATTCATTACTATTTTCAGTGTTCTGTGAAAATTACAGATTACCGGATTATTTTTCTGTTTCTGCTCGAAAAAACTGCTTTGTTTGAGTGTAACTACTGCTTGAGCAACAAGCAGCTTAGTAAACTGAAGACATACCCAATGTGATTTCTAAATGTCATCTAGCAGTACTATCAAAAAACTACAATGCAGCGGTGTATCCAACCAAGTCTTTTATAAATATAACCCTTATATTATCATCTTACATTGCCTTCAAAGGCAACCTAAGGAAAGGATCAGATACTCATTATTTGGCAAAGGACAACTTCTGAAAGAGGATCTGAATAAGTTCTTATCCAATAAGGTGATCAGCTTCATTAAGAGGCTGGACCTGTTGGGTGAATATAAGTAGGTGTTAGCCACAATAGACCCCATGGTCGAGGTGGAGTGTCTGGTTTTCAGCCCACTCACTTTTGAACCTAACCTAACCTATATTGCCTTAAAATTCTCATATTAACCCAGAATATTTTAGTTTTGCTTACAAGTTAACCCAAATTGTTTAGAAGTGAATGGTAAGAACTCAAGTATCCTACAATGTGTTTCAAAAAATCAAAATTATGTCAAAATAATTATTCAATCAAAAGACAATAAAAACAACGGTAAAGTTCTTTGATTTGCATATCAGCCAATTCTACTGTTAAAGATATATCTATTTTCCTACTGCAACTACTGAGGTAAAATCTAGTCATAAAAGTTATGAAATATTGCGAAATTCGTGGCAATGTTAATATGTAAGGTAAATGCATATATACCTATTATAATTATTAGGCATATTATTAGCAATACCTACCTGTCGGAGCTTTCTCTGTACATCTTCTGTTATAAGATTATCAGAAAGCGATGAGACACCTGGTTGTAAGATTGTGCTGATTCCCCCTCGGCCTCGTCCAGAAATTATATAAGTTACACCTTCCTCCTTATGTTGAGGATTGTCATATACACTGCCATAATTATTCGCAGCCATTTGAGCTCTGTACTCTAAAATAGTCGGTGGAGGAGGTTCTTCAGCTGCATGTCTTGATACCCCTTCTATTTCTGATAAAGCCCATAGGTCTTCTTCAACATCAGCTTGCGAACGCCATATGGGATGCATTTTGCAACTGAAAATGGAAAAAGATGTAATTCTACAAAAAAACAATGGCAAGAAGTAATTTTGGACGTCAAATATTCAGAATTTAAGTACTTACATTAATAAGTGTGTACTGGTAAGAGCCGTAAAAAAGTATAGCAAACGATAATGTATGTCTTCCAAGATAATAAATATGAATGTTATACTTTAGTCTACAACATATGAATGTAATATGTAACTTCTAAATAGTACCGTATTGCTGAGTATCAGTTAAATTTATAGAAAAAGCAGAAGCTGTGTATTTTTCAGCATGTTTCTAATTATGTATCAACAGTAACAGACATCGACATTACGATTAACATGCAATTAACCGCGAAAATTATACTTTCACGGGTAAACTTTCACTTCTACTTCTACCTTGTACTTCCACATATCACTAACAATTATGTGCTTGCAATTCTCGTGTAATTAATCTATGCTTGCAATTGTGTTAACTTCTACCGTTTAACAAATGTCAAAATTTATGACATTTTTTTGGCAAGTTTTTCGCCAAGACTTTTTAACCCGCCTTTAGGCCATTTTTTGCGACAAAGAAATATACCAACATCAACTTTTTACGACGTGTCCATTCATGAACATGACCGGTTTTAAGATACTGGTTATTGTTGGTATTTTGAACTATTTTGGTATGCCATTGAATTATCATTCAATGTTCATTAAGCTATATTTTATAAATGTTGGTAATTAATTTTAGTGTCAATTGTCGATTTCATAATCTCTTACTCTACCCAGAGGAGTTAAGCAAAAATGTTTTGTAAGTCGCAAAACATAGATAAAGTATTCTGTCTTTATCTATGGCGCAAAACTATTACCATATAAAGCATGATTGATTACATATATTTTTGCAGAACACGGTCGCAGCGATGAGGTTCGTCGTGCCCAACCGTAGCTTGTGACTTGTGACTTAAATCGGTTGTGCATCTCGAACAAAATACTGCAAAAGTCCGAATTAGGTCACGACACGACGAACCACTTATCGCGCAGAAACGCAGTCTGTGGATGGTTGTCTCTGGTCTGTGGTCTGTGGTCTACATTTATCGCGAGCAATGATGATCCATAGACAAAATTCGTTGTTGAGAAAATTGGTGATATGTGATGATCCCGATTTGTCGATGTCTGTAGTCAAAATTCGTTGATCGTTGGATGAAAATGCTCATCGCAATTATATATATGGCTCATCGTTAGTGCCATAGAAGAAAACAACAAATATTAGTCCATGGTGTTCCTATTGCAATTTTTAGGGACTTTTGATTATTAATTCATGGTTACTTTATGCTAATTCGTATAAATTTAGGCGGGAATGTTAAACAAAATTAATACTAGTCTCTTTGGTACTAGTAATCTTCGGCTTATATCTTCCAAAAGTTTATATTATAAAAATCATAGAGTTATGAAAATTACGATTACTTGTGTATACCTACGCGCGATCTTCCCGCCAAGGTCATGGTATATCAACGATTTATCCTCTGTCTTTTGTAAAATGTAAACGAATATGGAAATACGTGTACGAGTCGACCAGGGCACTTTCTCCTTTAAAGTCCTAGATCTTTGCATCTATACATGGAAAATTAACTATTACCTAACAGCATCTATAGTCTATAGTAACAATAAAGTTGGAATATACCAACTACGTTTATCAACAAAAAACAAAAATTTTATGCGTTTAAAGATGGAAGGCTTGGTTTTAGAACTACTGAAATTATACGATCTTAATATGTTGAGTTGTGTATACGATTTTTTTACGGAAAATTGGCAAACAAAAGTAAACTGCTGTCTTGCCGATCTATAAAAATATTATTAGGAAAATGAAACGGATCAAAAATATAAATAATAAAAGGGGGATTTAATGAAAATATAAATTTTTACAGACTCGGTAGACCGGTTGAGGTGGCGAATCTATATAATCAAATAACAACAAGAACTGAATATATAATGTGTATTCCTGGTTGCCTAGTACTTAGACAGCAGTTTATTAAATAAAGCATAATAGCTATTTTATTAAAGTTGTAACAAATAGGTAGGTATTGGAAGGAGATGCCGAAAACAACTACTCCACGGGCAATATGCCCCGACTGGCGTTGCATTACATCAACATCTCCATGGATGTCGCCATGGATGTTATCTGTCTGTCAATTAGACAATAATTGTCAGACAGGTAGTAGCAAAGACCCAAAGAGGGCACTGCAGTGTATTTCACTGTATCTCGCCACTACAAAAATAGGTAGGTAGTTTAATTTTCATATTTTTTCTCTACTTGTACTAATAATTTTAAATAACTATAACCCTACGTAATATGTCAGTGGCTGACACAGAAAAAAACATCTTGGGAGGGCAATGCTTCAGATAATTGGGGATTCATATAATGTGAATTAGGCCCCCCGTCCTAGACAACAACGGGCGAGGAGATAGAAAATGCATCATCGGCTGTAATGTTTTTTTACTGTCTGTATTATAGGAGTGCGGCCTGGAAGCGGCAAATTGAATGGTTTAACTCAATTAATAAATTTTACTACCCGATAAATTGGTTTTGTACACTTCACCATATCTTATAGTACCTATAGGTGCATATACAAAGTATACGTAGGTAATTCTTAAAATATAAAAAAGCATTTTTCAATAGAGACTTAATGATATGTTCCATTATAATATTTTACGACTATACGTTTTAACTTTAAATTAAATATTATTTCACTATCAATATATCATGTTTATTGTTGGATACCCCCTTGTTGGATACATTGTTGCCCCCCTTGGGTGTGCCACTGTAATATGTTTACTTAAAAAAAGGAGGGTTGAATTTAGAACCACAGTAGCATTAAAATTAGAAAATGTGTAAGTACAGTTGTAAGAAATATAATATGATAGGTACTCGATACGATAGTAGTAGTGGTGTACGGTTTTTTTTGAGAGAGATGTCAAGATTTATAATTGTTCAATTATATTTCGTTTGTTGGTTTTTTGTTAAAAAAAACTATAAATCCATTGAATTTCACGTAGAAAACAGAAAAATAAAGATTTTATCGATATATGTATAGTCATTTACTGCTTGTGATGACTAACTTAACTGGCTGATGGCCTAGCTGACTTAAATCAATACCTACTTAAGTCTCCATTGAAATGATCAGATTTTCAACACCTTATAACTTAAAAATAAGTGACTTTTTGAGAACTTTTGTCTGAAATAAACTGAATCGTTTATTTGTACAAGATGTCCAGAGTTTCTGTGTTATTTCGAATCTTATTAAATCAAATGAAAACAATTTATACTTATATATATTTCTTTCAAAAACAAATATCTAGGGCTAGTTATTTCTACGAAATTATTTGAAATCCCTAACTAGGTTTCGAGGGTTTCTCTCATTCCCTAATAGCTAGTGCTGAGGGTTTACCAAGGCACCTACTACAACGCATACCCAACCTATATACTGGAGGATTGTTGTCTGCCCATACCTATCTAAATAATGTGCAAATAAATAAAGTGGATACTCGAAGCGGATGGTTCTTTATGAAATATCGTGAAAATAATTGTTTTGAAAAAAACATTGATCTCATTTAGATGTTCCAAGCAATATATAGAAAACACTCTATATACTAGTATTTCGCTTATTAGGCATTTTTCAATAGAGTGTCTATTACTAAATATTTCCAAGTGTGTTTTGTTATTTATCTGTTTTACGAGTACCTACCCGGATTGATCCCACCATCTGGCAAGGCCCGAGTTTTTATTACCTTTTCCAAGAAGGGCGAAAGTGCAAAATCTATCTGATCATTGGTAGTACAAGCATTTATAATTAAAGATTTTTTAATTTCTAATTGTTCTAACAGATCTAAGCGCTTTCCTTTATTTTTTCGATGTAGTACTTTTACGATGTAGATCTACAAAATGATTGTTTTCTATACAATGCGTCGAAAATCCTGAATTTTTTGCGTTATTTAATATGGATTGTTTATGTTCTTTTACTCTAGTTTCAATACTTCTACCGGTAAAATAGATTTCGTCCTTCTTGGAAAAGGTAATAAAAACTCGGGCCTTGCCAGATGGTGGGATCAATCGGGATAGGTACTCTTAAAACAGATAAATAACAAAATACACTTGGAAATATTTATAGTAATAGACACTCTATTGAAAAAGGCCTAATAAGCCGAAATACTAGTATATAGAGTGTTTTCTATCTATTGCTTGGAACATCTAAATAAGATCAATGTTTTTTTCAAAACAATTAGTGCAAATAAATAGTTACAGCTATCGAGACAATCGATTACTGCATGCAATCACAAGAGCATAAATGTGAAATTTAAATAGGCAGCATAAAATTCAAATCGTAAGATGACTTCTAGCTAATAGTATAGCCTACTTTTCCTCAAACAAATTAACCATTATTAATGTGAAATTTTGGTATACGTAATTTAATTAGAATATCAGATTGTCTAAATTACAATCTAACGGTATATAGAAGATATAGCTCAGTGCCTCAGTGTAATAAAATACGTTTCAGAAAGTATTTCCCTTCATTTATTTCCTAGGATAAGAAACTGTGCTTGAAGTGGAAAAATGCTTTAAAAATTGGAAAAGTCTGCAAAAGATTACTCCCTGTATGTTATAGTCTGCAGTCAACATTTTGTGGATAATGATTTTACTAAGGTATACTTAGTGGATAATAATTTCTTTAATTGGCCTTTGTCTACCACCTACAATGTGATAAAATGTCCATTAATTAGATCTAAACACGGGGAATTTTAAAGAACATTGACACTTAAATAATTCTATATAAGTATATTGACAATTTTAAATAAGTATATTCAAGTCATGTACTCTTACGGAAAATGCACGGCTATCACCCTTAACTGGTTCCAGCCAAAATATGTAAATTATCGTAGCGTCATCTATGAATGTTTTTTTTTGCGAATAAAATCAACACTCATTTAATTAAAAAAAAAAAAAAACCGCCTGAACAAGATATGAAGTTGCATATAAGATTGGATCAAAAGGAATCACTTCAAAAAGTATTGTCTTACCTACTGATATTAAAACAACTATAAGCAATATTTGTTAAAACTTACATAATATGCTCAAGAGTATACTGAAACTACCACGCTGTTAAAAACAACCACACCGCTCGAAATCAACTTACATAATAAACATAAACAGTTTGAAATTAATTTTAAACTCTTTATATGAACGTAAACAAAACCAGAAATTTAGGGAAGTGCTGAAGTGGTCCAAAAACACTTACGTCATATCTAACCACATATACTTCTAGTATGTATATCTAACTGATTTATTTATCAACAAAACACGCGGCTACGTTAATTCTAACCGAAACAAAATCACAATTCAGCACAATTTTTAAAACATACCCAAACAAAATAAAAATCAAGGCTAGTGGTATGTGATGTGCTGGCAGTTCTATAATTTTTAGAGCGCGGGTCAAATAACTCTGTACTAGACTACTAGTTCAGTATATATATATTTTATCTATGACTACTAGAGATTCGGTCGGAAACAGAATTTGGTATACATACATGGTGTACAAATAACCCCCGATCCAATAAAAGTATTGGCAATGTTGCCAAGTTTACAGGGTGTTCCATTAAAAAAAAATTTTTTTTTTAATGGAACACCCTGTATATTTTTACATATTTGAAAGAACTTTTTTTACGAATACGGTCATAGAAGGTATTATGGATCTAGCTCTAATAATAAGGGAGATATGCCCAAAAAAGTGTCTTGTGGAGTTTTTTTTACAAATGGCAATTAGTTTGGTTAACTAGGTAGCCACCCAAGTAGTGTTAGCCAGGGCCCCCAAAGTTCACGGTCCGCCCCTGGCCACCTTTTTCTATCAGGGACGAACGTATAACAAACAAATGGCAAATCATAATATTACAATAACCCTTAAACTTTTATTGTTACCACAAGACTACTACAACATTTCTACAATTGATAATGTAAAAGGTTTATAAGTAATGTGTCCTTTATAACTCAATATATATTGTGAGACGCCACTGTGAGACGTCACTGTGAACTATATTATTTCGTGGTTACATTGCCAAATATTGCTATGTCTGCAGATCGTGCTTGGTCCGCAGTAATGTTTATAAAAACTAAAGTTGTATATAGAAACACATTATCTCTCTGGCTACCAAGCTTCCATAACGTATTGTAAAACCTCAGTTCTATCTTATTAAATTTAAATTCTAAACTACATAGTTTTGTGTTATTTGGTCTTATCCTGACAGTATACTCAATCAATAATCTTTATTCTTAATAATATCTTTATACTTAAACAATAATTAAACAGGTAATTAATTCAATAATAAATAATGTTCTTTTTGTAATGGAGCATTATTTCTGGCCTCCCTGTAGAACTAATAATCCGATCACTGGTTTGCTGAATCCACAAAACGTGAGACCGTCGATATTTAAAAACGGTAACAGGCAGAAGGTTATGGGCAGAGTTGAGAAATCTTAATACAGCTGATATGATGTGTATTGAGGCTGTCCTGTACAGTTGCCAACCGTACGATAATTATCGTACCGGTACGTTAATTTTACCATGGGTACGATGTACGATACGAAACCGAGTATCGTACGCAAAAATACGATAATTTTGTCTGCTCATAATCATTCAATAATAAATAGTGATAGTCAACGATATTTCATTTTAGAAAAGTACATAGCATGAAAGCATGTTCATTCCCAGGCCCTAAAAGTCACTTATTCATGTACTGCATCTATATATACATTACATAATCCATATTCTGTAATTCCATGTAGGTCTGTGAGCACTGACCATAAGTAAAGTGTAAAGTAATGATCTAATGAGTTCTATGGTTCAATGGTGCTCGATGTGTGGTTCTATTTTGTGCACAATCCATCCACATTATTCCACATACAATAATTATAATAAAAAACGAAGGAAGGCGAGGAATCTTCAGTTCCGCTGTGGGACTGAAGATTGAATACGCTCATAATTAAGCGTATTAACAATTATAAATATTATAATCAAATTATAAATTAAAATATAGAAATATTTATTTCTAGAATAAAATGGATGTGATACCTAATAGATTTTAATAAAAAATATTTAATATTCTCTGGTTTTTAAATGTCTTGTAAATTTAATGAAAAATGATATATTTTGCAATACTTTGCAATAATTAGATTGATCAGTAGTAGTAGCTGCTGAGTTAACAAAAGTTTAAATTCGATCTACGTTCTTCAAATTTTCTAACCTAATTGTCAAATTACTCAAAAATTTAGTTTAAAAACGTAAAACACTAAATGTACGATAATGTACGATAATTTTACCCCCACTGGTACGATATTTTTAACGCGCGAGGTTGGCAACACTTGTTATGTGGTATTTAAATGATCAGTTGCAAGGGTTGCTGGCTCCATTGTGGCATAGATAATAGAGGGTTTAGATAGGCAACTCCCATTATATGACTTGATACTGCATTTAGCGCTATCTGCCGAGAAATCCGCTCCTGTTTATACTGCGCGGAGGGTTCAGGATTGTTTAAAATTTTACTGCAATTATTATTAGGCCGGATTTCATAATAAAAAATAAAGGAGATTTAGTTAAAGTTGCTTTTAAATACGTTAGATACTATTATTGAGACATAATAGTGTCAATAATAGTATCCAAGGTATTTAAAAGCAACTTTAACTAATTATCCATTATTTTGTATTATGAAACCCGGCCTAATACTTTTTCTAATTGTATATATTTAAATTAATTGATACTGAAAAAATGCACAAAGGATTATTTTCAGAAATATGTACAGAGTGGCCCACATAAGATGACCCTGTACCTTATCTCAGAAACTGTTAGACAGAAAAAAATGTTTTATGCAACAAAAGTTGTTTGCATTGAAGTAGATTTTTTATTTTTTATACTTTTATATATACAGGGTGATTCAAAAGTAGTGATACATACCAAAGCCGTTCTTATACGTCAACCGTCCCGAAAGGGTTAATTACAATAACTTGACAACGGATTTTCAAAAACAAAAGATAGAATGGTATAAAACCATATAAAGCATTAGATAAAGTGGTATAAGACATATAAAGAGAAACATATAATGGTATAAGACAATATAAAGCATTCCATTTAAAAAACCATAAGTTTGGTATGATTCACTACTTTTGAATTGCCGTGTATATATAACTTTTGTATAAAACTTTTTCTATCTTAAACAGTTTCTGAGATAAGGTACAGGGTCATCTTATGTGGTCCACCCTGTACAATATAAATTAATTTAGAATATACAAATAGTCAGAAAGGGTTACAATAATAAAATTGGAAAATTAATTAGGTTACCAAATTTTTTTAGATAAATTGGTTATTAAGAATAAATTTATATTTACTACATTACAAAGTTTACATAATTCTACATCACTTAGGACAAAATGTATAAACAATATTGTATATAAGTAATAAAACACATCAAGATAATGAAAATTCAAGTTAAATTTACTGACCTTAAAATAAAATTCACTTGTATTAAAAACTTAAATAAGTACATAAAATTTATAAAACAACACATCAAATCCAAATTTTTAGTGACTTATACAAAAAAATTAATGAATTGCAACTCTGACTTTAGGAGTAGGTACCATAATTAAATTTACTATATATAAAGACAATAACTTATTTTTCTTTATTCTTTTTTCTTTTATTATAATATTCCATTGCAGCCTTATAAACCATATCGGTGCCCCTATACCTTGTGTCAGTTCCCCGTAATATTCTGTTTATGCCCTCTGCCCAATTATGGCAACATAAAGTTGCAAAATGCTTAATAATTGCCGCTTTCGTGTCCTCGCTATGTTCACACTCTTGGAATGAAAAATCTACATTTTTTTTTAAGAAATAAATTAAAATGTTTAGAAAATATCTTTTTCTATAAAATTTTAAAACTAACAATTTGAAAAAATTATAAATTTGAGCAATTGCTCTAACAAAATTTGGAGTGCAATATCGTAATTTATTTGGAACACTACTCTTGAATTCCTTTGCTACACAAAGATCATGCCACTGATTCAATTTGTCCCTACAAAGTACATTATTTTTACAAATCATACAGCTGTTCAATGATTTAATTTTTTTTGATATAAAACCGCTTACATATCCAACACTCATAGTGTCTACATATGTGAGTGGCATTTCTGAAATATATATATTCACAAGTAAAGCATCGAACTCTTCTGATGTGTATTCGATTTCTTCAGGCACCCCTTGTGTTACAAACCGCTTTACTGACGATATGATATTAACAGATTGATCTATTTCACAGTTTGCAGACAAGGAATGCCTGGTAACAAAATTATTTAACAGTAATGTTTTAAAGAATTGTTTAAAATTTTGAACCGTTGGATTTGTATTTCGACCACCATGTTGCCTTAGTTGACCAAAAAAATTTTCAACAGGGTCTTGATTTATAAATCTTGGTTTGAAAAAAGATACATCATTTGCTTTAAGCATTTTTTGTAGTTCTTCCATTCCTGCAAGTGTGTAGATCCAATTCCTAATAGATGGCGGAATTACTTTTTCGTTTGTCTCTGGTTTTATAAAATACATGTTTTTTAATGCCTTTCTTGTGTTTTTCCAGTACTCGATATGTCCAGACGAACCAGTAACAGCACATTTTAGTTCTTTTGTATTACATAATAAGCTATTTCCATTGACACTGTCAAATAGTTTATCAAAAAAAGCAAGTATTCCTGCTGTCTCAGTGGCCGACTTATCCAAACCGGAATCTGAAAAAAATTGCATTACCTACATTGTGCAAGACTAAATATTAATAATACCTACCTTTTACAGATGACAAAAGCTGCATCACAGATGCTACAGAATAGCTAAATACTTGGGCTGCATATGAGACCTTCATCTTTTTTAACTTATCGGGAATCACATGGCTATCAGTTAGTCTTGGTAATAATCTTAAATTCCCAGAAGCATTATCAAATTTATAAACATTTATAATATGATCCCACTTGGCTGTATGTAGAATACCATTTTTCTTCCATACTAAGTGTTTATTTAGAACGTTATTCCTAATGCCTTTTAGAAGATGTGGTGGATCATATATGTGAATAATTCTTTGCTCATTTACCTGGAAAATTTTTAGATCATCCGAGAAATTATCACTTATAGAGTTGTACTTCGTTAGGTAATTTACAGCAGCACAATTGGTAGTCCCTTGATCGCTTACTGTTGCCAGAATTTTGAGACCGGCTTGCTGACATTGATAGATTATTGTTTTTAGTAACCGAACTAGATCTATAGTTTTAGTAGAAGATTTACAAAATGTGTACACAATTGGTTGCTTCCAGGATTTTGTAATGCCCTTTAACATAAATAGAAGAACGTGATCTGCTATGTTCCCTGTCATCTCATCATCACCTGTGTCTTCAAATCCCTCAAACTGTGAAGTATGTACATTTAAATTTATGTGAGGCTCTAATGCCATCTCATCGAACATCAATGTGCATAATCGATCCCTAGGTTGCAGTAACATGACATTTGCCTTTAGATTGTCAAATATAGATTCATTAATTCCAGCAGTAATAGGTATGCGACTTAACAATATTGATAATGTTCTTCGAGATGGAAGGTAAAACATCTTCTCCATAGTTCTATAAGCCCTACCACTTTGTTTGTGTAAAATCAAGCCCAGTATTTTTTCATCCAAAGTGTATCTTCTGCCATGAGGTTTTCTAGTGCTCTGATTTATTTGACATCGCACAAATGTTGCAACAGAATTAAGCATTGGAGAGATTATCTGATCCAGCATTTCATCTTTAGAAAATTCTTTATACAATCGCCTCTTGTGTAACTTCGATCTACGGCTTTTTAACGTCCTCAATGTTTTTGTTAAAGTGGTTGCTCTTTTGTATAATTTTCTGGCCTTGGGGGTTAAGTGAATTTCTCTTGTAACACCTACGTCTTTTAAAAGTGCAGATGTTTTACCTTAAATAGATCACATGTCTTTATATAATGTTTATGGACATTATTGAAGTCTTTATATATATTATGTTTTTGGTTGTGTATAGAGTGAACTATAAATCTTGTTATTGTTTAATATGTTTATTGTATTTGTATGTAGAGCATTGCTGCTCAAGTCTATAATATAATGACTTCCATACTAATGCAAATTAGTCAGTGAATGACCCCTATTATTATTATTATTATTATATAATAACTTGTGGTAACTTACTTATACTATCACTTTCGGTATGCATGAAATGTACCGGTGTACATACTATATCTTGTCTTTGCTCCTCACTTGCAGATTGAGTACTAATAGAATACGATGTTGAAGGCATCTCTTCAAAACATTGTTTTGCAATGGGAAAAGTTGTTGGTTCAGGGATAACTGTCTCTTTTAGTGGCCCTAAAAAAATAGTAAAAATATTATGAATACTTACTTCCATGAAAATATTGTAAACATTTTTTAAATCGTAACAATAAAAATTGAAACATACCTGCTTCTGCAATAGGGGCGGATATCGCTGAAGGTAAATGCAGAACAGGGTAAGCACCCTTTTTCAGATACATGTTTGTAGATCTGTCTTCAGGAGTAAAATGTAAGTGACACACCTTACGTGTCTTGTGTACTTGTTCAGGTGTCATAGACAACAATTTTTCATTTCCACAAGCTTGCAACCATTTTTTAAATAAAGCCGGGTTAGTATTTGGATCGGGAAAGCGGTGTCTAGTAGACTCCCGATCCTTACATTGAGCTACAGAACAGTATCCAGTTTTAACCATGATGAAAGTCTAAAATTGATTATTTGTTTATTTTACACTGTATTTTACATTATTTAGAGGAAAATGATGGCTATGCAATGCTGTATAATAAACTTTGTGGCGTGTTTCGTGTTAAAAAAATGAACAGAAGATAGGTGATATATTATAGTATAGGTATTACAACGTATATGAGACGGTGAGTTTGTTAAATTTTATTTTCAATGCACATCATCTACATCACTTTAATATACAGCTTAACATGCTTATTTACTTACCAGAATAATAATTAAATAAATCACCTCACAAAATAATTAACGGAATATAATAAAATCAAATCACCACGTGTAAATAATCTATGATTCACCGAGTCACTACTGCCAATTACAATTACCGCCAAATTACTGTCAAATGTTGATTTGACAACTGACAAGACCAGAGATAAGAGAGAGACAAGACAGGTCATTTCTGTTTTGACGTAAGGAGTTCTGTTGGTTTCAGTGCTACCTGGAAAAGTTGGAAAAGTGGTAAGCAGCGCCATCTGTTGAGAAGTCCGCTGCGAAAAAATAAAGAAACAATAGGGCAATGTAAGTGACTAGGCCCTCATTGTGGTATTTAAATGATCAGTAGTAAGATGTGGTGGAGGTGGAGGCTGGTGCACACGTGCCTGGCCTATGCCGTGGTTCCTCGAGAGATCCGATACTCGCAGGGGGGCACTGCGAGATCCTCGATGACATGTTATCGGACCTTCGGGTTACGATGCATTGGGACGCCGGTATACAGGTGTCCGGGGAAGCCTCTACTTATTTCAGGTGACTCTAGCTAGCAGTCGAAGATTCGAAGATACTTAAAATATGATGTTAATAAAATGAAGTATCAAAGTAATGTTATGTAAGATGGCCTGGGATTATTATGGCAAGGGGGCCCAGCTCCCCCGGTGAGTACACAGTTTTACATATTATTAACAGAACAGTAATTGTCTTTTTATTACATGTGCCAAACTGCCTGTTATCGCGTTGTCTGAGTGCTGCCGAGAATGTAAACTGCACTGACTTACTCACAATTGGTAATATAAATTTTACTACTTTTACAATACAAAACAATGATTATTATTATAAGGATTGTTTTTTAACCGGCGCGGCGTCATATATAGAGGCAAACTGGCCAGGACGGTAGGAGTGATGTGATATCGCTATCGGCCGCATTGTTTCGCCGTTTCGACTGTCGCAGAAATACCACTTGATAGCGACATAGATTGAGATGTTCAGTGATAAAAACTCACCTGTCTTCTTATCAACCAATAAGGCTTAAGTACACCTTTAACACGCCACTCTTAAGAACTAAATAAATAAAAAGACTGCTTCCTGCTTCTACTACCGCAAAACAATATGCCAAGGGCAGTTCTAGAATTTTTCTGTTATAATTTATAATCTTTTATAACAGAATTTTCTCCGAATAAACAATTCGGAGAAATATGTGCCGTGGGCTCGAGTCAGCGATCTCCAATTCTATTTTATAAACAAAATTGTCGCCCAAATTAGTTTATGAATGGCTGATTTATTTCCTCTTTCGTTTGGATGATTGATTAATCATTTCATGTTAAAACAAAATTCCTATGATAGGAATTATAGTTATTGTAAATAGAGGGTGTCCCAGTTTTATGCTGAAAAAATGTTATGTGAAAAAATATAAGTATAGTTTTTTTATAGATAAATGGGTGGGACATCGAAATATTACTTTAAATGTTACTTTAAACGTTCGAATCGAAATATCGTATTACTTTAAACGTTAGTCAGTGACGTAACATATATTTTTTAGAAAAGGGGTTCCAAGAGCGCAGGTGCACGCCAATGGCTATTCCCATCGAGGTGAAATTTCTTGTGGAAGTAAAGATTCATAGTAGCATCTACCAAATAAAATTTGAAAACAATTGGTTTGCTACTGTCAGATATATAAATAAAAAAAGAACTTTTTTTTAAACTTCAACACCCTGTATCTTGGAAACGGTATAGGTTTGGATATAAGTTTATATAGCAAAGTCCCATTGTTTTTACTGGATGTTACATGATGTTGCCAGTCTTGTCGAGTTGCACAAATTAAAAATAATTTCACTTGTGCAGGGTGTTACATATTTCCTGGACAGATAGTAGCTTCATTTTTAAATGGCAACTTATATTTTTTATCATTTTTTTCAAATTCAAGTCTTCATTTTAGTAGGAGGACTTTCATCATCATGACACTTGCCAATACCTAAATTTAATATTTTCGTAGATACTCTAATTGTCTTGGAAAAGTTTCACTATTAACTGTCTAGTTTCCTTTTTTTTTCGATAAATTAAATTTTAGCGACTTCGTCACGCCATTGGCAATAACAAGGGGTACCTATATTATATGATTCCATTGTTGCATAATCATATTGTCTGTGTCACAAACATATATTTATATTAGAGAGTTTTTGAACCCCTTAAATTCTAGCACGTCGTTATCGTTATCGTTATTATGTGTTTGTATAATATTAAATATATAGGGTGAGTCAATAAAAAGTTTCATCCTCAATTATTTGCCAAAGGACTTGTAATCATGGAAAATCCAGAGAAAGGTCGATTTTTATTTGAATGGGGTCAGTTTTGATAGGGCGCTATAGGGCGCTGCTAATCGTAAATAAATATGGAGGAAGATAATGCATAAATACTAACCACGTTGTTTTTAACTTTGTAATACCAAAAAATTACAAGCACCACTAAATTATTACGTTAAACAAACCCAAATACGTGTTATTTATCATTATATCAGCAGTAAGCCTTCAAAAAATACCTTTTAAGTAGGTTCAAATATTTTCATGCAGGGGGCGCATTCATTTTTGGAATCGCTAATTGGCGATTCAAATTACCGATGAGGGCGCTGTAAATTGTAAACAAATATGGAGGAAGACGAGTAACAATTTTGCATTTCATCATCACATCATCTAGCAATTTAGCATTCAACTGCAATAAATATAGTGACTTCATGTGCTAGTTAGGGTGAAATAAAGGATAAAAAGAGTGATAAAAGCAGTCAATATGTCCTATAAGTTGCTTCTTTGCTAATTATCATATGAATTTTTTTTGTTTGAAACAGGTAGTTTTTGTTTACTTATAATACATATAGAGTATATAAAAATACTATAAGTATATAAGTACTCGTATATATAAATATATACTTTACAATATAAAGTGTTAAAACATTTCTAATAACAAGATGGAAGCAGATTACCTTTCTTCCTTAGGAAACCTGACGAATCTGAGAAATGGATATTTCTCAGAATTTTGTTTACAAATGAAACAATATTTTGGAGCCATGTTACACACAATTCAAAGCACTTGACAAAATCACAAACACAAACGCCTAGACAAATTAAACCGACACAAACGTATGCTGATGCTGATTACCTGTAAAAGGAAATGTGGGCCCATAGAATAGCCTACGCCGGCCCATTTTTCCCCTTCCACATCTCTGCCGACGCGCATGTTACAGGAGCAGACATGCGCATGAAAAACTTTTGTACAAAAAATTTAAATTACTCTATATCTTTATACTACTTGTGCTACGCCGAGTCCATTATTTTCCACTCAAATTCTATTCACCTGGCGCATAGTGATAAAGATAGAAATTTGGTTGACGGCATGAATTAATGTGAAAACTCGTTATTACTAATTATCTTTGGCTGAACTGAGAAACAAAATTATTGGTGCGGTTTCAGAATATATTTCTCACAATTAGGAAAACTGAATGGAACGGCAGTTTAGTTTTAGAGGTTTAGGTCAATTTATATTTATTTTTACTACTGTACCTTTTCTACGACCTTGTCCCTGGGGTGGTTGTTATGTAAATAAGTTTCCAAGAAGGGTAACATTCAAATTCCCGTATATTCCAAGGTGTTGATATCTTTGACTGGTGGGTACAATACAGCTGAAATCCATTTCTTTGGTAGTTTGTCATCCATAAGATAACTAAATATGGTTTATTTGCCGTTATTATAATAGTTCCCATTTCACCAAATTTATACGGCATAACTAAATCTGTCATTAAACAATACTCGCAATAAGTAACCAAAAGCAGTTACACTTCACTTCACAGAAAACGCAAAACTTTATCTATATAATATCCGCTTCTAGGAATATATACCTACGTCTTTTTACAGGTAAAAACACGTTTATGTAGATTGCAGGGAGAACAAGATCTGTTAAATTAAAATACAATTAAGCCGACCATCGTTATTGGGAAAGTTTACTAAACATTAATAGTAAACATTCACCTTGGTCACAGACTCTTCAAAAACTAACAGCCTCTGGTTGTAAACGGTATAACCCCCTTGCCTTGACAGGTCAAAACCTACTGGCCTATCTATTTGTATTGATTAATTATTATTCAAATACATGACTATTTGTGGTCCCTTTAGATTATCAGAATTAGGTCTATAAGTAACAAAACCTCTAGATATATTTAGTATTTGGACCACTCGTATAAAAACTTCTAGCAGTATAGGGTTTTTTAATTGGATTGTTGAATTATGGTATTAAATGTCATATATACAGGGTGTTCCTTAATGTCATATCCATACTGTAGGAGCTAATTCCTTGTCCAATTTTATGACTAAGGGGTCAAATAAAGGTGTGTCCTAAATTGCCCCGTTTTCGAGATATAGGTTGTTAAGGTGTGTAGTCTTTTGTAGTTATTATTTAGGTATGTAGGTATCTTGCATTTTTTCTAGTGTTTGTAGATATTAAACTCATGCTACAAAAATGGGGATATCCCAGTTTTTTTTACTTTTAACTAACATAAACTTTTACACATGCACCGTAATAGTTTTTATTGTTTTTCCTCGACAACGAGGCAAGGTACGAAAAAATTCAAGAAATAAAAAAGTTTTACTTCAAATTGTTTCAGCTAAAAAAATTCAAAACCTGTAAAAAACCTGTGGCGTCCAATGTTTGTTCCCATAAATATCAAATACTTTACCCTCAACAACCCTCAACGAGCCAACAATGTTAATCTTTTCCCGTTAAATTAAACCCGTTACTACTTCAAACCAACGTACCATGTTTCATCCAAATCGGCGAAAGAGTCTTCAATATACTAATAAAAAAACCGATTCTTTATAAAAACCTTGACACCCTGTATCTCGAAAACGAACCAATTTAGAACATGGACTCTTGACTCTTAGTCATAAAATTGGACAAGGAATTAGTCCTACACTAAGGACATGTTAATAAGGAAGAATCTGTATATATATTAAAAATGTCAGCTTCAGACAAGAAGAGATAATAACAGATAAGATATCTCTTATTTAGGTAATTTCATAATTCAGAAAGCCCGTTTTATCTTAAGTGCTTTTGGGTGAAAACTAAAAAGAATTTTTGTATTTCATTTAAGTTTATAAGTTTTATAAGTTTTAATGACCACTTGTCTTTGACGAACAGAAAATATGAACACGAATGGCTGTGTAGAGGCAGACACAGTTTCATAATAAAGGAGAGCAAAGTATATTCCTGAGTTGTAGACTTATTTTTACAGATATAGAAACAGAGCACAGAAGAAAATATAAAAATAAAAATTCACCAAGCGTATGATAACAAGAATACACCCGCAAGATAAGTTTAGGGAATCAGAAACTTCGTTTTTAAAAACTTTATTTTATTCTACCAAAAATTTGGAACACTTGTACTCACAACACTTATATGCACTAAATGATTGTAAAGAGACAAATGAACACGGGAATAGGTGCGTTCAGACCTTTTATAACATTTAGGTGCTGAATAAGCACTGCACGTGTTTATCATCTTACAATAACCAAGTATCTAAGTTTCTAAGTATCTAAGGGAAGCTGTATAACATAACTCCTCCCCGTTTTGATTAAAATTTACGATTTCAATGATTTTAAATTTTAATTTCCATTTCATGATCAATACGATTTTTATTTTTGGTTTTTGCAAGATTTACAATCTTTTTTATTACTAAGTATATCAAAATAGTAATTAAAACTATATATAATATTACCGTGCCGACACTAATACTTGAAGTAATTGGATTATCATTAATTTGGTTCAAATTTAATTTCTGTATTTCTAATTTTTTCGCTACGTCAAGCATTTTCTGGGTATTTATTTGATTTAGACTTAAATCATGAAATTTTACTGTTTTATTTGTAAAAGTGTCTACAGCAATCGATAATTGAGGAACGGCTAAGTTATTGATGTGTAATTTATGTATTTTATTTGTTTTTAATTTAAATTTATCAATTTCTGTATAGCAATCTTCATCTAATTCGATAACGTAGCTGCCTCTTTTTAAATTAATATTACTTTTTATATTATTACATGTTTCTATGATAACTGTAGTATTGGGAATGATAGCAATATAGTTTGCCATATTGATTTTGTGTATAATTGTAGAGTTTACGTTTATTTCTGTTAATATACAATTTGAAGATAATTTGGAATATTTTATTGCTTCAAGTTCGCAATTTGTGTTTCCTTTTTGGATTCGACGTTTAATGGCGTCTATACAAATATATTGTTTATCTTGAAATTCCAGACATTTTATGTTGGATTCGATAAAATTGTATTTACTAATTGCTAGATATCTAGTATTAGGAATTAATGTAAAATAGGAGTTATTAATTTTTATTGGGAAAGGATATAGTTCATAGTATTGAAATACATCTGGTTCAATTAGTGGTAGTTCTAGTATAAAAATAACTTCAGTACCTTTTAAGTAGCTTTTAATGGTAACTAGTTTTTCAAATTTTAAGATATTACTAATTTTGCTTGAAAAGGGCAATTTAAAATAATTCAGATGTTTTTCTATACTTTTTATTTCTTGTAAAAATACATGAGGATTTATTATGGAATTATGAAGTGTATTTAATTTTGCGAAGCTTATAGCTGTTTCTATCTTTTCTAATGTATCATATATCATTTTAAAAGAAAGCATTATCTGATTTAAAGTTGTGTGTATGAGAAAGTATTTATAATCGTTCATGTTCAATGCATTTTTAATTTTTAGTGCTTCTTCTATTTGAATAATTTTAGAATGTAACATTAACTGATTGTGAGAAATATTTTTACTGATTTCATTAAAATTATTTATTGAAATGTTCATTAATGAGATTTGATCTGACATGATTATTTTAAGCTTATTTTGATTTCGTTGCAGGTAACTAATTTGTTTGTCAAATTTTTCAGCGTCGCTTTGGTCTAAATTACCAGTTAGGCATTTTATTATGGAACCTAAGCCATTTATTAAACCTCTTTTTTTTCGAATAACTAGTTCAGGTATTAATTGTGTTAATTGACTCTGTATCCTAATTTCTATATTTGAAATGATATTGTATGTATTAAAAAATTCTACTATATGGATTTTGTTTGATTCAATGGATGTTTTTATATGTTTTGCTCTATCCTTTAATATGGTGAATTCTTCAATAATTGGTTTTAGATCAAAAACTTGAGTAAAGGTCCAATAGTCAGTTGATAGTTGAGTAGTGCCTAAGGTGATTGGTAAAAGTCCGGGGTTTTCATCATATTGGTGATATGTATTTGTCGTTACTGTGGTGTGGGCGATGAGGAACCTGGAATGGGAATGTTTCGAGTTTTTAATTCTTTAAGATGGATTGTTTCTATTTTATGAGTTTTTAGATTTTTTATTTTCGCTTTATTGTTTTGCAAAAGTTCTAAAATTTCGCAAGGACCTGAGTGTCTATTTTCGCTTTTTAAACGAGGGCTTAGAATTTTGTAAACTATTTGTTTTACTTTAAATTCGGTGGGAATAATTTTTTCATTATGCTTAGGGATAATTTTTTCTTTTTGGTTTATCTGTAAATCACGTACTTTTTCGTATATCTTATTAAGTTTTTGTTTATGAGAATTTGCATAATCGGAGTAAAAGGTGGTGGTTACTAAATCGAAAGGATCTCTGGAACGAGTGTGTCCAAAGGTTAGATCAAAAGGTGTAAAATTCGTTGCTTTATGAAGGCTGCTGTTATAAGCAATAATAGCATAGGGCAATAATTCGTTAATGTGGGAATTTTTGTGTTCTTCACTTAATATTCTTAAATGTTCGATTAGAGTGGAATGAAATCTTTCTATCGGTGCGTTTGATTCATGGTGCATAGGGGTAGTGAAATTAATTTGAATTTTGTGGGTTTTAAGTAATTCTTTAACGCATTCGTTTTTAAATTTGGTGGCATTGTCCAATGTTATTGATTCTGGTATGCCATATGTTGAAAAGAATTTTACTAATGCATCTGTAACGATTTTTGCGGTTTTTTCAATTGGATAGGCTTGAGCTAATTTGGTAAATTTGTCTATGATTGTTAAAAACGTTTGACTTTTAAAATGGAATGCATCGATATGTAATTTTTGGAAAGGTTGATTAGGGGTGTCTGTTATACACAGATTCGTTTTTGTAGGATGTCTTTCATATTTTGTTTTCTGACATGTTGGGCAATTGTTAATATATTGAGTGATATCAGATTTCATATTACGCCAATAGTAATTAGTTTTTAGTCGTTCAAATGTTTCGTTTATATCTCTGTGATTAGTTTTGCTTTCGTGTTGATGCTTTATTAACAAAGTGCGTTCTTCTTTATCGGGGACATTGTTTATTAATTTTGTACAAATAATGATTTTGAAAGATTTAGTGAAATACTTATCATATATTTGTAATAATGATTTCTTTAATTGTTCGTTTGAAATGTAAAAATAAGTCGTACCTGAAGGATTTACATGATATTTTAGTAATTTTAGAAAATTTCTAGTGTCATTAGGGTGTAACTCTACTGATTTGATTCTATGACCTTCGTATATATGATCTTCATGAGTAAATTTGTAATGTGGATTACGATCTATGATAACTTGATAAGGCTTGTTATTGATTATGTCGTCTATGATAGGGACTGTGGAAGTATTAGGATTGTTAGAAGTATGGATAGTGTCGTCGTTATCTGATATGTCGATTACTTCTTCATTGTTTGGGGTATTTATTTTTATTAAGGGTGGCAATTTCTCTTCTTCGATGATGTTTTCCTTCTGTTGTACTTCTTCGTTCGGTTGAGACGTTTCGTCTGTATTCAGTGGGATGTCATTTGCTTGTTTTTCTAGATATTCTAATACGTCAAAGTCGATGTCTCCTGGGTTATTCATTATTGATTGGGTTTCATTGATATTTACTGGTATATATGCTACTTGTTTAGTACGTGGGGGTACGGTACAATTGTAAGGGTTTACTAATTGTTTATTTGGTTTCTGGTCCTGTTTTCTACTATCGATATTAAAATAAATAGGTATGTTCCCAAAGTTGCTTTCTAATGTATTTGTTTTAAAATTTATTGTAGCACCAATTTGTTGTAATAAGTCTAAACCTATTAGTCCATTAAATTTTGGTGAAAAATTGAATATATATATTTTATGAAATTCATTGCCTCTTATATTGGGAAATAGATATTGCAATGGCATATTTATAGTTTCATTATGAATTGAAATTCCGTGAGCTGTTTTAATTTGAAAAATTTCTGTATTAATTGAATTTTTGAAAAATGTATATGCTAATTTTTGAGAAATAAAACTTCGTGTACTACCGGTGTCTATTAAAAAATTTGCATGGAGTTGAGGGATATGAACGTAAGGTAAGTCAGTTGATATCGTATTCAAACTTATAGTGTTAATGTAATTTTCGTCTAAATTCATGGTTTCCTGAAAATTTTGATTTATTTCCTCATTTATGTCAAGTTCGTTACTTTGTATATAGTTAGGATTTTCTAAAGTATAGTCTGTTTCTCTGTCATACGTTTCATATTCATATTCTTGATTGGGATTTTCGTCATAGTTGATGAATGGTAATTGATTATTGTGAGGGTATTCTGTTTGATGTGTTGGTTGCAGATTAGCAGTATAATCTATACCTACCAAATAGTTAAATAGTTCCTCTGATCGAGACCTAGGTTGTTGTGTTAATCTAGTATTGCTTGAAGATGTATCCATAGGCGTTGGTTTTGGGAGATTTCTAACTATTTTTGAATTTGGTTTAAAAACGTTAGTTTGATTGCTGGGTGCAGGATTATTTGAGAAATTATTTATTTGTCTTTGGACGTATGGTTGTTGGAAATTTTGTCTAGGTTGGAAATTTTGTCTTGGTTGAAAATGTTGTCTTTGTTCGAAATTATTTTCGAATGATGGTTGTGAGTTTTGAAAGTTTTGAAAAGGTTGGGACATAAATTGATTATTCATAGGAGGTCTATATGATTGTGTAAATTGATTCGTTTGATAATAATTTTGGGGGTGATTTAGTGGTTTATAAGAATGATTGGGATTAATTGTTGGTTTAGTCATTTGTCTGTTAGCATGTGAAAATTTGGGTTGAGTCCTTAATTTAAATTCTATATCTCCTTCTTCAGATTTTACATAACTAATGGCTTGTTCTATTGAATCAGGATTTTTGCATTTTACGATAACTTGAATTTTTTCGGGTAGATTATTAATAAAGGTTTTCAGAGTTAATTGTTCGAAATGTTGAGCTTTAATTATTTTAGTTGCGGCAGTATCATCACTGTCATTTAATTTAGAAACTAATAAACTACGTAGATTTTGTAATCTCAGACCAAATTGTGATAATGATTCATTTCTGTTTAATGTTGTTGTGATTAAATCGTTTACTAAACAATCAATATTCCTAGCATCAGAAAATGTGTTTGTTAGAGTTTGTTTGATACGAGCCCATGTGTTTAATTCATTTCTTGGACATACTATTTTGGCTGCGTGACCTCGCAATTTACTTACTACTGTACTAATTATCAATTTATTTACTGCAGCATTCGCTTGCTGTGCATTTTGAAAGGCAGTGATCAATTCTTCACTAGCTCGAATGAAAGATGGTAAAATATGTTCTTCTCCATTAAATAGAGGAATGTTTTCAGAATAAATTCGGTAAAGTGCGTGGTCCATGTTAATTTCGGTTTCGTTTGAAACTGGCTGATTTTCAATATTTAAATTATTAAAAAGTTCAGATAATCCTTCCAGTTTACAGAAAGATATTTATAATAAATTTTAATATATAAGTAGTCTATCGAACAACCAAAATGGAATAAAATAATTCAGAAATTAAATTTACTAATAAATTGAGAAAAAAAGAATTTAAGTTTTTAATAAATATGGTTGTTAGATAAAAAACGCTCTGTACATGAAATAAAATATTCTTATGTATAAAATAACGTTAGAACAGATGTGTGCTTCTTAGATCTTAAATAAGCAAGTTTGTATTTCGTTGTAAATACGTGTGGGTTGCGTATATGATAGCACAATTGGTATTGTGTTACTTTGGAATCTTAATTAACTATAATTCTTAGAATTAGATTTATAAAGACAAAATAAACTGTATTATTTTGTTTCTACCGATTTTCCAATAAAATCACTTAGTAATAGCGAAAGCAGTATTTCGCTTTCTGGAAATAATCTATATTTTCAATAAAATAAGCGGTATTATTTTATTTAATATTATTTTATAAATTTTCTGTAGATTTTTGTTAATACAATATTCTACTTAAAATAAATTTCCTCAGATTTTATTTTTCTGATTTTTCTTGGTTTAGAAAAATATATTTTCTAAATATGAGGAAAAAAATATGTGTCTAAAATTGCTTTTAGAGTATGTTTAAATCTACTAAAATAAAATTGACTTACAATATTAAAATCTGTAGTCGCATTGGATTGATTTTTCTTATGCTACGGCTCTAGGTGGTGACCCAATTGTCCGGTGACGATGTCCTTTCGTCTTCCACTAGATGAAGCTCGTGATGGCCCGATTGCCTGGTGACAATATCCTTTTGTCTTCACGAGGGTTGGTGAATAAAATGGTTTTTTCAACGGCTTCTTCTTCCTGTGGGGTTACTCAATTCACCTCACGATGTATTCTCGTAAAGCTACTCAGTTCACTTTACTAGAATCCTGATGTTCTTCTTGATTTTTCAAAGATGTTAGGTTCTTCGTGCACTAAAGGTTGAAACCTACGGAAGTGTCCTATTCATGGATTTCCTTGCACTGTATCCTACCGATTCGACTGCGCCAGATAAGTTTAGGGAATCAGAAACTTCGTTTTTAAAAACTTTATTTTATTCTACCAAAAATTTGGAACACTTGTACTCACAACACTTATATGCACTAAATGATTGTAAAGAGACAAATGAACACGGGAATAGGTGCGTTCAGACCTTTTATAACATTTAGGTGCTGAATAAGCACTGCACGTGTTTATCATCTTACAATAACCAAGTATCTAAGTTTCTAAGTATCTAAGGGAAGCTGTATAACATAACTCGCAGTTACATTTTATGTTTGTTTGTTCCTCTCTAGATATAATTTATGATAATAGACGTCGAATCTATGTTATTGAGGTTTTATATATTTTCTCTTTATCCACAGTTTTTATACATGATATAAATATCTATGTATAAATAAAACATATTAATCTAAATGGGAAATTATAATGTAAAGTTCATTCACGTTAAGTTTAAAATGACGTCATTTTCAGTAATTAATTGTTTACAATTAAATTCAATATTCGATAAACAAATGACCAATAAATTAGCATAGCATTTGCCACTTACAAAGAGTTTTATATTTGGCAACCCTTCTCTGCGTTGTCAAGTTTTTATTTATTTATATAAACTTAACTTAAAACTTAAAAACGTCACTTTAAACTTAACGTGAATGAACTCTATAAATAATATATATTTTTTAACCTATAATATACAGATGCCCAAATAAACAGATGTTCAATTTGGAAACAAAGACACAATATATTAGTACATGATTGTTAAATAAAGATAAATAACATAATACTGGAAACATACTTCTAATTCGTCATTTAGTGGCGGAACATAGCTTAGAGCTACACCCACAGACATCTCTGTGGCCACGCCTCGAACCTCTGTCACTCGTGTCACGTCTTCCACCCATAGATACCAATCTATCGGTAACTACATCAAAGGTGCCGTGCCGGCTGCGAGGTATCCTAGCTTTTTATTTATTTTTGTGATACAAGTATAAAACTAGTGAATACTGATATAACTTTTAAAGTATCAAACTTAGGAAACGGTCTCCACGCAGCTACAAAAATAAACTTATTAGCTTCAGGTGACTGCCTCTTGAGGTCTAGAACCCTTGAGGCCCAGAGTACCTATAAATATTCACCCCATCCTGCGTATCCTTGTTGAAGAAAGGGACACTAATGCGTTCATTATGAGTCCGCGAATGCTCTGAAATTTTTCAGCCTTACAGCGCAGTGCTGGGGTTGTAAAATTATTATGAATCCCCAGACGGGTGAATATAAAATTTTGAATTTGAAATTCAATTACTAAAATAAAATTTAATGGCATTACTTCGGATTACGACCTATGATAAAATTGGGGCGCGGTGGAAATAAATTTTGTCAGTCTAGGGTTCTTTGGAATATACAGGGTATTGCTCTAAATTTTGCGCTACGTTTACAGCCCCATTTTTATATAAACGTTGCAGTGTTTTTCTGAAGCGATAAAATCTGCTAATCTGAAAAATAGCAACGTCAACATAATAGTGTGGCATATCACTGGAATCGCAATTTCAGCAGGTCTTTAACTACGATGTCAAAAATATAGATTGTCATTTAAAAAATCAAAGATGACGTCACAAGATGAAAACAATAGACAATAGCCAAGCCGCAATTATAAAAAAAGATGCACTTGCAAAAACAAAAGTTGATTGGTCCCAGGTGTTTTTTACAAATTCGGGGAATAGAAATTGTTTATAAATTCGACAATATTTTTTTTATCGAATTAGTTTTTACTCACAGTTACTCCACAATAGACCATATGGTCGCGGTGGAGGGAAGTAGTTATACAGGGGGCATTCCACTGCGGAAGTGACTTGGATAGCCGTTGGTATCGAGCTAGACCACGCAGGTGCTGGGCATTGTCCTCTGGGTGAAGATGAAGTCCTGGTAGCACCTCCGCAGGTACAGCAGTCCTTGCAGAAGAGCACCCCCAAGTACCTAGAGCTCCGGTGTAACGATGTCAATCCGCCATCTTGCTTGTCACGCCCAAGAGTTTACAGGAGGTCTCTCTCTTTTGTAACAGCCGGAAATTAAAAAAAGAAGCAACGTACAGGGTGTCTCGAAAAAGTTAATGGTATAGAGTGAGTCAGACAAAAGAGTGACCTAATGGGTATAGAAAAATCATGTCCATGGCATGCTAACTAACGTTTAATAAACATTTTTGACTTATTTTGGGTCGTATAAGTAGTTACCGTTATTTTCCTTCATTGTATGCTTGTTATAAAATATATACTAATATTTGGAATAGGTTAGGCAAAGACAGCTTTATATATAATATATTTATTTCGAAACAACATTTATAACAAATATTTCAGTTAAAATTAATAACGATATACCTGTTTACCGTAAGTAAGATTAAGACAAATTTAAAAATATTAAAAAAATTTACAATTAAATCTTGACAATTGACATTAATTATACATCTTTATATACTCTAATGTTACACATATATATGTTGGTCCACAGAAAAAGGACGAATAGTAAGGCTAGTAGACACGAGGATACAAAATCTAGCGAAGGACGTGTCTAGTCATATTTACTGTTGCTTGACTAGAGACTTTCCCATCTATAGTCAATAGAAACTGACAATGATTTAAAAATTAGAGGTAGAGAGGCGATATTATAGTTAACACAGTCGAGATACATAATCGATACAATAATAATTAAAATTATTTCAATAATTGCGTCTGTTGCTATTATCGCATTGTCGCTACACATTGTCGTGCGTCGCTCAACTTTATTCCTAGTGTATATTAGCCTTTAGGCTTACGCTGTACAGTAAGAGAACTTTGTAGTACACACCTTATACATAGTATTTATACTTCGCTGTAGTGTCAGGAAGTTGCGATTTTTATAGAAACTTAGTGTAATGTGTTTTGTCATAGCCCAGAAAATTACTGGCCAGTAATTAATTATCTGTTTTTGATTTTTAAAAGTTAGCACCTATACGTATAAATTTAACCTACAGCAATGTGAAAAGGTTTTAGTATTTAATGTGTTTGATGTTCAACTTGTTCAAAAATAATTGTTTATATTTTACCGGTGAGATATTTTTATATTGGTGGAAATTTTGAAAGAAAATTTTCTCTGGATGTTTCATAAGTAGGTACTTTCATTGCTCTATTGTTTGACATGTTGTGAAAAAATAACTTTGTATCCTGATGCGGTATCTCAGACGAAGATCTTGTGGACATACGTCTATAAGTAATTATCTTAACATGTGTCAAAGAATACATCCATGAATTTTCTAGACGTACTTAGGAAACATCCGTATAGATACATTTGTTATCTCTTAGTTATTGGAAAAATAATATTACCTTATCTACATTCAACCACAGTAAAGTCAAATTTACTTGTGAACAGAACTAATCAATGTATTTTCATTAGTTTAAATGGAGAGGGTATATAAGTCTTTCTATAATTTATACGAAAAATACTATCAAGGTAGAATTATCCTCAGATTAACCATATAAAAGATAAATAACAGCAAGAGAAAAATGTCGACGAAATGAAATATAATCAAATAAACAAATCCCACTGCATCCCATTGGTTCATTACAGTTTTTGACGGACCGAGATATGCCGAAAATGTACGACACAACGACTCGTGACTTCATATTTGTTTTGAAGTTTTGTGAACGTAAATTTTTTAAATATTTTATGTGATGTAAGTGGTTCTCAGTGAATAATCTAGGCTGTGTTATAGATTTTTAGTTTGTGGAAAACCTTTGTGGACAGTGAAATGAGTATTAAATGCATAGTTTTCCATAAATCGGGCAAAAAGGTGATGGGAGATTGTTCCACCGGTAAGTAAACAATGCTGATGCTGACCATAGACGTATCATTCGTTAGGAATTTAACTTACGTATAATATTCATGGGTAATATGAAGGGTGAAGTTTTATATTGTATATTTTCTATGGATAATAGCAATGTCTACATATTAGAATATATGGAGACTTTGATACTTAATAGTTTCTGATCCTCATAAAATTATTTAGAGACGATGAAATTTTTATCGTTTTTTTTTTCCGATAATTTTATGTCTTGTGAAGGTTAATAATGAAATAAGGAAAATTCAAATGTTTTTACCCCTCTTTGAAAAAAAACCCTAATAATTTAAAATATAGATAAGAGTATTAGATGTAGTTTTGATTTAGAATGGGAAGTGAATTCCGAACCGAAAAAAATGTATTTTCTTATTTCACCCAATTTCTTACTCTCACTTTCAGGTTATTAGTAGGTATAAAGTATTATGAATATCTTTAATTATATCGCTTGGGTATTAGGCCAGTTCTGAACAAAATAACATTTTGAGTAAACAGTACGTACCCCTCGCTAAAAGATCCGTTAAAGTTTTTTTTTTTTTTATTTGACTAATCAGTTCTCATACGGAAAAATGTATAAATATCATAAAACATAGTACACACTTTAAGTTAAAATAGCACTAACATTTCGGAGACTTCACTGTCAGAAGATTGTATTGTGTTCTATAATAGTTCTATGATATTTATGTATCTATATTTAAAAAAAAAACTAACAGACTCTTCGGTGCAGACGTTTATTTTCTTACTTTTTTATTAGTTTTTTTCTGAATTGTAGGAAAATAGCTAAATAAAGTAAAGTATGTATTGCGTATTATGTTATATATTTAACTATGTGTAAATTACACATAGTTTTTGTAGATGTTAGGTGTTTTTTTTTAAATGGTCAGGCAATAGGTACTTTGCGTTGTTAGAAACACCTTTAAAAACATTAATAAACCCTCTTATTTTGAGAAATACTGGCCGCCACTGGTAGCTATTTACAAACAGTTAAATAAACACTCCCCCCTTTCGTAAATTGTTGTTTATTAGATGGACAGGCATATTAATGCTTTTGGTATTGCTGTTACTTATCTTTTACATGGTTAATCTGAGGAATTATCCCTATATCTATCTAATATTATACATGTAATAATATTTACCATTTGGCCAACTGAAGTTCCTTGGAAAAACATTGTTATGTGAACTAGAATTTAATTCTATACTACATAAGTTACTAACAAACTACAATATCTATATCTATGCTATATCAAGCTACCCTGCTGGCTAATTTTTGGCATAAATGGTATTATGGTGAGCTTTATAATGTGCTGATAACAATACATTCATGTTTTTATAACCTGTACTACAATCCCTTAAACTTTTTAATATAAGACAAGTTCTCTAACAAATCTAACAAATTTTGATTTCTTCAATTTTTTAGCGACAACTCCCCAAATGCGAATCTTCCAGTTCTTTCTCTCTTTCTTTCACATTCAGAAAAGGAGATTTGGGCCTTGCATATAAAATAGGCAACTGCTGTTACAAATTTGTAACAATCTGAAGAAATTTTCGTTTAGAAAATAATAATATACCGCACCCTTCCCGCACCCTTTTCCTTTCGAGCTTTCAGAAAGGTTATACAACGAAAGGTTTGATGTTTTTTTATATTATATTGAATGGTTTACAAATGTTGACGCAGGAAAACGGTTTTTTTTTGTTTGATGGAAAGAATATACTTGTATATAAGTACTTCATTATCTTATCCTGCGCCCTTTCTCATTAAATGATGCTTAAATAATATTAAAAGTGCTTTTGAAATAAGCATTCCAAGAGCAAGCGTTTAAATTTAGGACATCAAAAAAGTAGTTGATCAAGACAGACATTTATTTTTAAATATCCTGAAGATTAGATATAAAAAATCAGTATACAGTGTGCTATATGAATAGTTTACTGAAAACACCTTTATCTTTCCCCATTATAAAGCTCACCAGTTGTTAAGATTATAATAATTAAGTTATCGAGAGGATTTCCTAAAGTACGTAATAATAAAGCACTTTTGTAATTCCTGAATAAATATGTATACAGGATGAAAAAGCTCTCCAGCCATTAGTGGAAAAAATAGCTAGTTGGCTTAGCGAAAGATGAAATGATATATGTAGACTTGACACTGAAGTGAGGCCAAGTTAGCCACGCCTACTGATTATGTGATACACTTATTCTTCCCTTCAATATTAAAGCTGGTTTTGGTTCTAACAAGAACCAGTTCTGAATTGTACTGAGCGTGCGCAGTTTGAAAAAAGCCTTCGAATTTTTAAATTGCGCGCTCATTACAATTTATAATCATAATGGTTCTCGGTATCAAAGAAGGCGGTACGAACAAATGCTGTTGTCCTCCCCACCAGTTCTTTACGACCGATACTCGTTTACTGCCGCTCTCTCTCTTCAGCCACCAGTCTTTGTTTAAAACTGTCTAAAAGTTTTAAACAAGTCAGTGTGTTTTTCTACACCGTCTACTTTAGTAGATGAGCTGTACTAAAAAAATGTTATGTACGATTTATGTATTTACTTTGGAAAACCCTCTATGTTTGGCACACGTTTATTTATATTATTTATCACATAAATTTAACAGTAAGTATTCATATACATACAGAGGGACAATTAAAATTGCTTGAAAACATTCGGTAAATATTGCAATTTTGCAAATTGCCACTCTGTATGTATTTTCCGCAGTCTAATATTTGTTAGAAAGGATTTTTTTAAAATTGCTGTTTAATTAAATATATTACATAACTATTTCATAGCTTCAGTTTAAAAAACTCTTGAGAACACCATTTAGTTATGCTAAGCTAAATATCTACTTTCGATTTATTATTATAACATAAGTTTTCAATTATCAATACTCATTAGTATTATAAAAAAAGAAACATTTGAATGTAGCAATCAAAGTACGTTAAGAACATATAATTTTTATTTTACAAGTGATTCGCACTATCGACTTACCCCTTTATTTAATCAAGGGACATTGGTTTTCAGTATTCACGCTGAAATTTACTACTTTCATAATGTTTCCTGTTTTTCTAAATGAGTACAAATAAAATACTTCTATTAAAATTTTATTTAACCATAGAAGTGTAACATCAATTTAACTTTGTTAAAATTTTAGAACGTTTGTTCATCAATGTTTCTAAATATAGGTATATATACATTATAGACTGATACAATTGTATCATGCATACCTTATACATTAATGTAACGGCAATTCGGACCTTTGCTCAAGTATTATAAATATACAGGATTACCTGCTACAAATAAAAGCATATAAATCTAAAATTAAAACTCTACATCGCTTATGCTAATCCTAACTATTTTTGGAAGAAAAAGTATAGAAAAAAGAAAATCTGAATAATTCTTCTATCATTCCCTTTTTGACCCACAGTGTGTTGATTTTAATCGAATAATATTTATATCACCCAGACTTTCTTAACAATTTCAAGAATCATCGAAATTTCTGACATATTTCATTTATGTTTTAATTTTTTTTAATGACTACATGCTGCCTTTTCCACAAAATAAACTAGAAAGTTCGGAGGTCAGCAGCAGAGGAAGTATATACGTAACAGTGACGGCTCGTAAATTTTTCTTTAGGGGAGGCATAGATAAATCAGTGGTGGCTGGTGAGATTCGGGTGGGTACGAGGGGCGCACGAAAAAAAAAAAAACGCCGCAGGCGAAAATTTTTCATTTTCAAGGTCAAACGCCCTAAAATTAGAAATTAGAAATTCCCAGAGGAAAAGTATTTGCTTAAAGAAATATGTTTCGTTAGACAAATATCCCTTTTTTGATGCGATTGCCAGAAATTTCCACAACAATTATTTAAATAATATTAAAATAGGTAATAGTAAATAATAAGTAATATTTAATACCTATTTGATTATCAAAAAATTATACATAGTATGCAAACGTCTTCAATCTTCATCCGTACATGCTTATTTTCCCGCAAATTTCTAAAAGGGAAAGGATAAGAGTAGTGGGCGGTCTTGCCTCCACTTGCCTCTAGCTTTATTCAAAAAGCATGTGTTCAGATCTCACACGCATGCGCAAATAATTCATTTATCCGAAAACATCGGTTCAAAGGAGGCATTTCATACTTATGCCTCCGGTCGGCCACACTCGGCCGCAGCCGTCTTAAAGACGAAAGACGGCTGTTGTAACTCGTCGGCTTACCAGGGCTACCCGTGCTACAAACCAAATAGTTAGCAGATCGTGATAATTTTTACTGAGGCGCCCAAGAATGACCATAGATGGCGTTGAGTCGTTTGTGATTGGAAATAATTTCAAATAATAGTACGGGAACACAAGCATTTATATTTTACATTATTATTTATTATATTAGTGGATATTATTAATATATTTATTAGTTGTTAGTAAATATTATGTATTAAAAAATTGGAATTCTTTGTAATTTTTACTGCCTCCCCTGCCTCCCCTGACGAGCCGCCACTGATACGTATTTACAATAGAAACTTCCAGAGTAAAATTTTGTGAAATTCGTTTTAGGCGATGGGGTAACCAGAATGTTAGGACATTACAGAGTTTCATACAGAGTGTAACTGAATATTTATTACAAACTGACCACCTCTAACTCTACATTATATGTAGCAATCAAAGTACGTTAAGAATATATAATTTTTATTTTACAAGTGATTCGCACTGTCAACTCATTTCTTTATTTAATCAAGGGACATTGATTTTCAGTATTCACGCTGAAATTTACTATGTTCATAATGTCAATGTCTCTTGTTTTTTTAAATGAGTACAAATAAAATACGTCTATTCAAATTTTATTTAACCATAGAAGTGTAACATCAATTTAACTTTGTTAAAATTTCAGAACGTTTGTTCATCAATGTTTCTTAATATAGGTATATATACATTAATGTAACAGCAATTCGGACATTTGCTCAAGTATTATAAAATATACAGGATTACCTGCTACGAATATAGTAAAAGCATAGACAGTTAGTCTATGGTAAAAGCATATAAATCTAAAATTAAAACTTTACATCGCTTATGCTAATCCTAACTACTTTTGGAAGAAAAAGTATAGAAAGAAGAAAATCTGTATAATTCTCCTTTCATTCCCTTTTTGACCTATAGTGTGATTATTTTAATCGAATAATATTCTATCACCCAGACTTTCTTAACAATTTCAAGAACCACCGAAATTTCTGACATAATTCTGACGTAATTCGGACCTTTGCTCAAGTATTATAAAATATACAGGATTACCTGCTACAAATATAATAAAAGCATATAAATCTAAAATTAAAACTCTACATCACTTATGCTAATCCTAACTACTTTTGGAAGAAAAAGTATAGAAAGAAGAAAATCTGAATAATTCTTCTATCATTCCCTTTTTGACCTACAGTGTGATGATTTTAATCGAATAATATTTATATCACCCTGACTTTCTTAACAATTTCAAGAACCACCGAAATTTCTGACCTATCATTTATGTTTTGATTTTTTTTAATGACTACATGCTGCTTTTTCCACAAAATAAACTAGAAAATTCAGAGGTCAGCAGCAGAGGAGGTCTATACGTATTTACAACAGAAACTTCCAGAGTAAAATTTTGTGAAATTCGTTTTAGGCGTTGTGGTAACCAGAATATTAGGAAAATACAGAGTTTCATACAAAGTGTAACTGAATATTTAGTACAAACTGACCACGTCTAACTCTACATTATACGAGATACAATAACGACCTGAATATCTAGACAAAGAATGAGCTATTAGTACTTGTTCTCAGTTTTGGAATGGACTCACAGTACTATTGGCTGTTTGTAGCACGTGACAAATTACTCCCGTAGCCATTGGTCACGTTAGCAGCTAGCTCTATCATTTTCTAACAATATACTATGACAATTTCAATCAGAACCAAACAATGTAAAGATATAACTTAAATCGAGTTCCTTGATTTAGAAAAGTATTATTTTACTCATGTTCACAATTTCACGAGCTTGCTACTTGTATTCACATACACCCTGTATTTTTATTAAGATAATAATTACATTAGATGTGTAAGAATGATTATATTAATGATTCTTACACATCGTCGTTTGGTGCGAAGAAGTATCCAGAAACTCAGATCCTATCTGTCTGACCCCGTGCAGCCAGTGTCTTTTTACACTGGCACCACAGCTCATGCCGTGATGTAATATTCCCGGCGTTCGATGCATTTCTCCCTCATGAGGTAGCACAGCGCTATCGTGATCAGCACGGCGATGGTGATGCCCATCCCGATGCTGACCCATATTATTTCTTCGTTGATGCCCTGGTATGATCGACCTGCAACCAAGGAGGAGACGGATTAGGTCTGTAATCTCGCATGCAATACCGGGAGAATTGTGAAAAGAGTTTGAGCTTGCGTTTTGGGGCTTCAGGATACCTTTAAGGATTAAAATCGTTAATTTAGAGAAAATAGCATGCTCGCTATAACTGTGTAGTTATTTTTTGTATGAGTGTCTTATTAAGCGTATAAGATTTGAGAGTATAATAGAATAAACACGAGAGCAAAGCTTGAATGTTTAAAGTTACATTGTGTTAAGGTTATTATTAATTGTACAAAGTTTTTCCACAACGTATTTTTTTTATGGCAACCATTATGGTCATATCTCAATCACTATTACAGCTACACTATCACTATACTACAATCACTATCAATCAAACATTATATCTAAATCTGTAAAAATATAAAAGGTGTTCTATTTAAAAAATATAAATTGTGGTAAACCTCTCTTTTTTGGGTCACCCTGTATAATGTCAATAATATAAAAACATGTCTACCTTCAAATAAAAATCGCCCTGCCCTGCTCTGTCAAAAAATCTTTTGACAGATAATTGAGAATTAAACTTTCCTTGACTCACCCTGTATGGATTTATTTAGAAATAAATTGTCACCATTGGGCATTTGGCAAATCTTCTACGGTAATGTAATTTATAGGGAGCTTTGGAAACTGGGACTGGCTTTTTTTATATAAATAAATATGATATAAGAGCTGGCACAGCGTCTGTGCTTTTGGGTATATTCCAAAGACAAAGAGAGAACTTTCTTTCCAAGGTTTAAGCAACTAGGGCAGAGAGACAAAAAATTGGAAATAGCTACACTGGTTCAATATGTGCACTGTGAGAAATACTGCTTTAAACCAAAGGACAAAACTTCATTATATTTGCTCATCATAATTGTAAATTATGAAAAACTGAAGACCATTTTTTGTGTATTTCTATAGAGATAGAATCGATATCCCGATATTTAATTACTACTTCTTGGATATCACTCTGTCACAGAGTGACACCCAAGACGTAGTAATTAAATATTGGGATTTCGGGTCTGCTACACAATATTCTACGATCGAAAACGTTTCAATCTCCCTGTATATATAAAATGCATACAAAATAATCTCAAATAAAAATAAGTACATGCTGTGATTATGTATGTGATAAAATCTTGCGAAATTTTTGGGCCTGTGAAGCCAAACCTGAGCAATACATATTCCATTAAAAGCTTTCCTACATTGTTTGCTAATTAAATCAAATTTTATGCGTTCAAGTGAATATCTGAGTGGCTCTATCAAAAGCATGTTATTATTCATATAATTCAACACAAATAATGTTGGCTTCATATTCATCAAACAATCCCACAAAGCTCATATTTAATAGGAATGAAATCATTGCGACTGACAGCTATGAATCCAAGGCAAATTTCTACACTGATAGAACAAACTTATGCGATTTTTAACGAAATATAATAAATCAGTAAATCGTATATTTCCAATGTTTTAAACAAAATTTTTAACAATTGGCATACCATGCCAGTGCTGAAAAATTAAAAACTATTTCTTTACTTTGCTAAATATGTCTTTTTTGTAGAAATATAGGGGAATGGCATCAGTGGAGCACCAAGGGAGGCCAAGGATCCATGGCCCCCCAAGATCTTAAAAAAAAACACTTGCAATGCATCTGGAGATGATTAAAACTATCTATTATCTATTTACAATCCAATCTAATGCTCTAAATAAATTCTGTTTCTATTTTTCTTGTTACCTAAAACCCTATTTATGCAAAGGAATAAAAATTAGAGAAGGTAGTAAAAAGGTAAAAATTAGAAGAAGGAGAAATACAAAATAACAAAAGGAACAGACCATTAAAATAAATATATTCTGACACATACATGTTTCTCAATAAAAAAATCGGCGAGTGAAGATCTCGGCTAACTCCTGAATACATTTATTTTGGTTTAAGTTGCTCACTTCAGAAAAACATTCCGGTAAGCATTAATCTATATGAGTTGGTTGGGATCGTAATAAAACTCAAATAAACCTATATAATTTTACTCCCGTAATTATTTTCGCAAGATTACTACTATCATAAACATCTACATTTTATATTGGCAATGGAAAAGATACAATTAAACCTGGTGGGTTGTGTATTTTATAGACATCGTTTTATTTGCAGAATTTGCATAAATTAATTAACTTAACAAAAAAGTGTTTATCGTTGTTAGCGCATTTGCATGTTAGCAGGATACAAGCAGGGCAACAAGAATGGCGTATTTTCCTTCAATCGAAATTAAAGTGCAAACCTGTATTTTTATAAAACATATTTTTTTTTATATTTATTAGGATAAAAATTATTAAGATTGAATCGGTAGAAAATTTTTAATTCAATTTAGAAATTTTATTCTATATTCGTGACGTCACTAAGCGAAAACTAGGGAATATGTATCTATAAAGAGGCCACACTGATATGTGGCTAGTTTCAGTTTGTAACAACGACAAACGACAATCGACATTTCGATAATTGACATTTGAAATTTTCTGTTTGTGTTTGGCTTGACAACTTGACGTGTTGTATTGTTGTTTTCTTGTGAAGTAAACTTTTATTAAACATGCAGCAAGGTTTTGTAGAGTCTAAGTCCGACAATTTACCGGTTATAGATCCTTTTATGATAAAGATCCTATAGACCCTTTCAGAAATAAAAGGGATGAAAAATGTACGGTTAGTATTTAACTTAACAGTAGGTATTAGGTACTGCAAAGTCGATTAAATATATTCAAAAATTACCTTTACAAATTACGATGTTTTTCTATTACTAATAAATACACTTGTAATCAGTCACAGGCATAGACAACAATTCACAGGTAAAAATATAAACTAAAAACAATGTCTCATGTTTACCATGATGTTTACCCTAACCAAACAATTCAAACATAAACAAAAGTAAAGTTGTCCCGCAGTGATACCAACCACACAAATGAAAATATCCTAGAAATCACTAAAAAATGGCGCAAATTTTGAATTTTCGCTTAGTGACGTCACATTGATATCGCGCACAATAAAAAAATAATTTATGGACTTAAATGAACCCAATATTAAAATTCCAGAAATACGTATCTCTTCTTTTTCCAACTACTTTCCATTGCCGATGTAAAAAAAAATAGGAAAACACCCCATTAGGATACAAGAAGAAGAAGAAGAAGACAAACTTTATTCCTTATTCTCATCGTAATGATGAGCCCGAGAGATTTATGTGGGAGAGGGAGCGGCATATTATTTTGTGGTAAGGAGACTAAAAGAATTAATTTATTTTGTTATGTAGTGCATTTCCACTCTACGTACAAAAAGTGGCCTCATTAGTTTAAAAAATTAAACACCGCGTTTACCACTCGACAGCCCACTTACCGTTGTAGTTGTTCGGGATCATCCCGCTCACTTTCCCCGCCACTCGACCGCCCACCGGCATCTTGAAAGGGGTGGCAGTCTCCTGGCAGAATTTTCAGCTTTTCAGGCGCCGCCGCTAGATCTGAAAATATATAGAGATATACTGCAGCGGCACAACTAAAGAGATTGGTTACATATTTCCTTATCACTTCGTACATGAAGGCAAAATATCTACATAGTGTTCGCACGCATATTTTTACCTAAAATTATCATCATTTTGAACAATGCCTGTCGTTTTCGCGTTAATTTTTCACGTTTGTTAGTGGTCATTTACGTAATCATTTACTCACTTAAAAAAAAACAATAAATAAGGTTGTTTTTGTATGGCCTGCTATTGTATAGAATAGAATTATTCAGGGTTATTCACAACTCATCTCTAAAACTTTGAGGATATGTGTATCCTTAAATAAGAAATCGATATCACCAAAAAAATTTTAACATTAGTATTAGGATTTCCCGTAAATAATGTTTAAAGTTATACCATTATAAAGGACTACGTAGCTGGGCAACTGTACTTCAACACATCTGATACTTTTCTACCACATTCCTAAGAATGTGATAAAAAAAGTAAACACGTTTTTGTCTGCAACGCCTGGTTAAAATCGACCGAATAAAGAACTTCCGATACTATAACGGAATGTAGAAACAAGTTCTACTACTTGACAGATGGGTTGTGCATAACACATAACTACGAATAATACGAATCTACTTTATAATATTATAACGCCTTATTTAAATAAGGGTAAAATAAATTAAGCCAAAACAGATATTCTCCTGGCTATATGCCACACCGAGCGCTGAATTACAGCGCAAAAATTTGCCGTATTTTGTCTAACATAGTTAGAATAAAAATATTTGGATTCGATTTACAACTAAAACTATAAATGAAAAATCTGAAAAATGTATTTTTAGATTTATGAAAATATACAGTATAATCTAATAAAAAAAAATTAAGTTTGCCATGTAATTTTGGTGTCAGATGCCCAATTATGGTGCCCAGAGACAAAGACAAGTAGGAGTTAAATGAAAACAATAATTTTTGAATTAGTACCTAGGGACTACTTTTTATTGAGTAATATCTGGTGTTATGTTTCTAAATTCTTTTCTGATACGATCTTTCAATCCTTCGATAGTGTCTGGTCTGTTTATATACACTCTGGTTTTTAGATAACTCTACAAAAATATCTAGTGGTGTTAAGCCAGGGGAGCGTGGTGGCCATTCAAGCGGGTCTCTTTTACCTATCCACCGATTTTGGAAAACGTCAATAAGGTCATTTCCTACATCGAGCCGAAAATATGTTTCTTGTACCATCTTGTGTATGTAGCACCATCTTGTTGGAACCAAACATCACCAACAGACATATAGTGTTCATTAGGGTTAGGAAAAATGACTTTCAAGGCAGGAATCAGCTCAAAACGCAAAAATCCAAATGAATGTCTTCTGTCAAATTATCTTTAAATAAATAAGCTCCCAGTATTCCAGCCCAAATATTTACTTTTTGCATCTGTTTGTGTATGGTTTTCTCGCATCTAGTGAGGATTTCCTAGCTCCAAATCCTAGTATTTGGCCTGTTCGTGGTTGACCTGGCAATTTTTATATAACTACTAATTGACCCGTTTCAGTGTTTTTTAAGTCTCAACTAGAAAAAATATGAATTTTGTTCCATCAGTTTGGGACTCACTGTATATATTTTAATTGACAAATTCCAAAATCATCATTGTTTTTGTATAGGCAAGAACTTCCATTAAAACCGGATTTGCATATCTTTATGAAGCAGTTTGATATCAGTTACAAATTCTCTAGTCAAATCCTGGTTTATAATCTATGGGATTTGGAACCCTTAAACTTTATAACCCTCAGATTTTCTTATTTGCCATGTACGTCAGAAAGAAATTTGCATACGTATTCCTCATCCCAGTGATAATAAAGGGATGGTAACTGATTGATTTGGCGAAATGAAATAATAATTGAAAATTTAGCGTTAGTAGTCTCTAGAAAGTAGGAGGATATGGTGGATATGAGAGATATGAAATTTTTCTATAGTTAAGTCATCTACTTCGAGACCCTCTTGAAGTAACCTTTAAATTTGTCTTTTATC